>CM040118.1:371325990-371791665 GCA_022559845.1 Amorphophallus konjac | reverse complement strand
CTGGCGCGCAGGAGGCCGGTCGTGGTTGCAGCACCCCACGGCTACCAGCTGGCATCACTTCGTCGGGAGCTGAGCGAGTATCCCGAGGCCATGGTATGATGCGTATGATTTTTTTGTGTTTATGCATGTGACTGAATGGTAACTAACATGATGTATGTATGGTGATGCAGGTGGTGTGGAGGCCCTACCTGGGCATGGGTGATGCTGGCCAGCCCTGGGTTGTAGCGGGTCTTCCTCGCTTCAGGCGGGACGTGTGGGTCCATTGCCTGAACGAGATTGAGCCGCTGCGGCTTAGACTGGTCATGAGGACGTTGGGGCTGGCCCAGGAGTGGGTAGACGTAGATGCGCCGGCCCGCATTGGGCGGAAGACCAAGGGGAAGGCGAAGATCGTGGACTGGCGTACGCGCTTCCCAGCACAGTACCAGGACTGGCAGCAGGGCGGGGTCCCAGTAGTGTCCCACGTACAGGATAGCACAGACTACATGAGACGGTACCGAGCTACGTACGGGGACCGCCTCTCCTTGGGTGGTATGGCAGGGGTAAGTGAAATGAAACTGCTCCACCTTTCTATATGTATATGCATGGGATACTAACTTATGTGTAATGCAGGATGCTCGTGATACCATGATTGCCGACCTGCGGGCCCAGTTGGCAGACGCCAGGCGACAGTTGGTGGCCATCCGACAGGAGTTGGAGATCCTGGTGAGTTTATGCAATGCATTTTTTGTGACCTGGATTTTTGATGCTTAGCCTTTGACTGACGTTTGCCCCGTGTTTCAGCGGGCCCACCAGACAGCGGCAGCCGCGATGGCTGGTGGAGCGGGTTCCAGTTCGCGGGGCCCTCCTCCGGAGGTTTCTGCCCTCCAGGAGCAGCTGGCGTACGCGGTGGCTCGGGCTGAGGAGGCCGAGCGTGACCGCGAGGCTCGAGTGAGTGCTTGCTTGGCCACGACCCTTTTCCAGCTACTTTCCTTCTATCACTGTTCTCTTACGGTGCATGCGTGCCTTGACAGGTGGCCGAGATCCGAGAGGCCCTGGCGCGTGCTGTTCGTGCTGAGCAGGAGCGCGATGCCCGGGTGGCAGAGCGTGACGCCCGGATTGCGGAGCTAGAGGAGGAGCAGCGACGGGAGGCTGAGGAGCTTCCTCACAACGTAGTGGATCTGCGGATCGCCCTCGAGGTGTCGAGGAGAGAGGCGATGAGGGAGAGAGAGGAGAGGGAGAGGGATAGGGAGAGCGTGGAGAGAGAGAGGGAGAGGGATAGGGAGAGAGAGAGGGAGGAGCGACAGCGGGATCAGACCGAGAGGAGGGCTCTAGAGGCCCAGCTGCTGGAGCTCCGATTGAGTCTTGGCACGGCGGAGGGGAGGCTTCGGGAGAGCGAGGAGCGGTACCAGAGGGCGAAGGAACGCGGGGCGCGACTTCGTCAGTCTGGTTCTTTTTCCATGGGCAGCTACCTGGTTTCTTCGGCCGAGGAGCGTCGTCGCGCCTTCGAGGCTGGAGTGCCACCGCAGGGCGAGGCGAGCACGGCTTCTCAGGGTTCACAGAGGTCGCGGAGGCCCCCTAGGGATCTCCGTCAGAGGAGGGAGGAAGGAGATGACCAGGAGGGTGACGGTGAGAGTTAGAGAGTTGCTTGTACACGTCACCCTTCTCACTGTATGATGTACTTTCGGCTATTATATGAAATGGAAATGGCTTTTGTGTTGTGTGTACTTCTCTCTCTCCCACACTTTCTCTTTTTTTTTTTGCACTGAGTTGTCCCTTGAGGCACGCTCCGCGAGACCTTGCCCTGAACAGCGGGGAACTATGTTTTGCACGGGGGGATTTTGTTTCCTTTCCCCCCTTTTGGGCGCGTCCAAGCGCGAGGACGCGTCTTAATCCTTGATTTTAAATTTAAAGCGACGGGTGGTCCTTTCTTCTCCCGTGCCTTACCCGCAAACGAGCCCGCCTTCCGCCGAAACGCGCTTGCCCCTTTTTCGTCTTCCTCCTCTTTTGATCGATGGAGTTTGGTGGGCCCGACCGTAGTGAAGGTGGAGAGGGACGAGGAACTCCTCGCCCAAGGAGGGACGCGCCCGAGCACGGAACGGCGTCCATGGAGGAGGAAGGGCCGCTTCGGGCCCCCGAGGGACCCGAGGGGCCCGATGGCGTGGGAGGAGGTGAATACGGTCCGGTAGGTCCTCCGATCTCTTCCTCTTTTAATTCATTTTGGGTTTTGAAGAGAGCCGCGCGAGGAGGAAAGGGTTCGGTGAGTGTTGCACTCAAATGATGGACGCGTCCTAGACAGGGGACGCGTTCCTTTTGACTGATATGGGACCCCTTTCTTGGTACAGGACATGGCAAGGACCCTGGGCCTGGCCGATGAGTGGGCGAGTGCGGACGAGCCGAGCCGCGTCAGGAAGGAGAGTCGCGGCAAGGCGAGGCTCGAGGACTGGCCCGTACGTCTCCCTGGACAGCAAGGGGGTGTACTGGTGCAGGACAGTGCCGACTTCCTGCGGCGGCAGAGAGAGAGTTACGCGGGGCTTCCCCAAGCTGGGGACACGCGTGGCATCGGCGGCTCGCGCGCCCAGCTGTCAGAGACTAGGCGGCAACTGGCCGTCGCTCAACATGAGCTGTCGCTCCTGGTAAGTTACGTGCCGCCCTTTTAACTTCAGATTTTGGAGTTTCACTGACGGCCGTTGTTTATTTTGTTCCAGCGTGCCCAGCAGACAGCGACGGTGGGAGCGGCTGGCGGATCTTCTAGCTCCTCGGCCCCTTTTCTCGAGATTGCTTCCCTCCGGGAGCAACTTGCCGGTGCGGTGGCCCGTGCGACCCGGGCGGAAGAGGAGCGTGACGCCTGGGTGGCGACTGTAGCGGAGCTGCGGCACCGTGGTGAGGAGAGACCTTCTCCAGACATCCTGGAGTTAAGGGTTCTTCTGCAGATGATGAGGAGAGAGGTAGAGAGAGAGAAAGCCGAGAGAAGGTCCGAGCGACAGCGGGATCTGACCGAGAGGAGGGCCTTGGAGGCCCAAGTGAGGGAGCTCCAGCTGGGCTTTCAGGCCGTCGTACAGAGGCTAGGAGGGATGGAGACGCGCTACGAGAGAGCGCGAGAGTTCGGGGAGCGACTCCGCCAGTCCGGTCGCTTTGCCGCCAGTGGCTTCTTCGCCACGCCAGGGGAGGAGCAGCGAGTCACTGCTGCGGAGCAGGCGCCCAGAGGCGAGGCAGGTGCTACTGCACGGGGATCCCGGAGGCTTCTGAGGGACCCTCACCTCGGGGGAGAGGAGGAGAGTGCCCGGAGAGATGAGTGATGGTGAGGATTGGCGGGCTAGTGGACCCGTCACCTCTTTATGTTTATGATGTTTTTTGACAGCTTATGTAGAATTATGAATGGAGTGATTTGATTTTCTGATGCTTGTTTGTCCTCTTGTGCGTTCCTTCTTCCCTACACTTCTTCTCCTTTGCACTGTTCCCATGTGACGGATCTGTCGAGACTCTGCCTCGAGCGGAGAATCACGTCTTATTGTGACCATTTTCCACGGGAATCTGCCGTCGAAGTCAATACTGACGGCCCTAGTTCCTTTTCCCGGATGTTGTGCCAAATTTTGCGGGCGTCCTCCAAAACATGATAGGGTATCCCTAGACAACATAGGGGCTATTCGTCCTATTCTTCGTCCAGTCAATCACCCTGTGCGAGCGGTGAAGCGACACATGGGGCCGCTTGGTCGGTGTCTTATTGCGAGGGCTATCATCGACAGGTGATGGAGGCAATCTTGGCCCGCACTCCTTCCATTTCTATAAATTCGTGTCCCTTTTATCTTCCCAGGTATATCGAGGACTAACTCGAGGAGCACAAGTTCTCACGGGAGAGGAGGAGTTCAAAATTCCGAGAGTTGAATGGAGGGCGAATCTTCCCACTCCTCGAAGAGAAGCAGGTCCAGTGGTAGTAGTTCCAGGAGGCTTTCGGACCTCGAAGGGCACTTCAGCGAAAGGACCCAATCACAACTCGTAAGCCAAATTTTCCTGCCCTTTTCTCATTTTTTCTTCCTTTCTTCTGACCAAACCTCACCCCCATTCTTTGTATGTGTAGGTTGTGATGAAATCACAAATCTTATGGGAGTTGGTAGTAGCAGCGTACAGGGGCCTCCCAGATTTTCAGAAGGCGAGGCTAGACGTGATGGGATTTGGTACCTTCCTTCGGATCGAGCCGATCCAACTTGACCTAGTCCTGATCCAAGCCTTGTGTGAGAGATGGGACCCAGTGAGCCGGGCATTCCTGATGCCCTGGGGGCACATGGTGCCCAGCTTGGAGGATGTGGTCCGGATCACAAGCCTGAAGGTAGAAGGCGAGGCAGTGACCGGAGTCACTTACGCGGACTACAGAGAAGGTGCCCAGAAGTTACTGGGTTTGGACCTAGATGGTCGGAAGAACAGGTCGGTAGCTAGGGCGTCCCTCATGGATGCATTAGGGCTCACCGACACTCGTCGGCGGGACGACGAATCCTCAGAAGAGTTCATGGAAAGGATAGAAATAGGATGCCGTGCCGTGTACTGCACAGATTTCGGCAACTGGGAAAGATGTGACATAGATTTGAGGAGATTTCTCCTCTTCCTTTTGGGGAGATTGGTACTGAGCTCGAAAGGGGATGGTATCCAATGTTGCTTCCTGGAGCTGCTGTCAGACCTTGGAAGAGTAGGGTATTATGCCTGGGGAGCCGCCATGCTGGCACACTTGTTTGCAGGCCTATTCCAAGAAACGGATCGTGAGATGACTGTGAGTGGTTTCACACCATTCATCCAGGTATTTTTTTTGGTTTTGCTTGTTTTGTATTTTTTTGTTATTTTCGCAAGGTGCTGATGACCTGCGCCGAGCAGTTATGGAGCTATTATTACCTCCCTATGGGGAGAGCTCGACATTGGTGACCCGTGATGGTGCCGCTAGCCAGGCGGTGGGAACCCGTCATGAGTGCGGCACCCCTAACCTACCAACTGATGGTGTTAAGGCGGGAGCTACAGGAGTTCCCTACGGCGATGGTAAACTGGAGACCCTACTCAGACATGGTCGATGCCAACCAGCCGTGGGTTCTAGCAAGTCGTGCCCGGTTCGGACGGGAACTATGGATGCACTGCCTGAATGAAATCGAGCCGCTTCGGCTACGATTAGTTATGAGGACTTTAGGACTGGCTCAAGAATGGGTGGATTCAGCTGCGCCACCTCGTGTCGGGAGAAAGACGCGGGGACCGGCGACTTGCATTGACTGGCGCGTGCGATTCCCCGAACAGTATGAGGACTGGCAACGGGGTGGCACGATTGTAGAATCACAGGCGCGGTACAGCGAGGACTACTTGCGTCTATATAGGACAAAGTACGCAGAACGGTTCCAACCCAGGGGACTTGTGGAGGTAGGTTTCCCCTTTTTCTCTTCTATTCTTTCTCCTTTTCTTGGTTTTTTTGGTAAAAATGCTGACTTGTAAGGCTGCAGGATGTCCGGGATGCCATGATAGCGAATTTACGAACTCGCTTGGCAGAGATGGAACAACAGTTGGGTGATGCCCGCGGAGCTACGAGCGCCTTGGTAGGTGTACAGTACGTTCCTAGTTAAAACCCCAGATTCCAGATGTTGGCTGCTAATTCACATGGTCGCAGCATGCCCAGATTGGCGCAGCCTCCCCAGCGATGGGAGTAGGTGGTTCCTCTTCCAGCTTGTGGATTCCCACCTCAGAACTTGACTCGCTTCATGAGCAACTTGCTCACGCCACGCAGCGTGCTGCGGAGGCAGAAGGAATGCTTCGTATACAGGTAAAAGTTTCAGCGTTGAGTTCTCTTTGTTTACGCCTTATCGCGTATCTGAGATGGTACACTCGACAGGAAAAGGAGACGGAAGAAGCGCTTGCCCAAGCTGCGCAGAAGGAGGCTAGGATAGCAGAACTAGAGAGGGAACTGCGGCGTCATCCTGATGACGACTCATCCAGGGATGCTATGGAACTGAGGATCACTCTCCAGTTGGAGAGGGAAGACCGTGAGAGAGAACGGACAGAGAGAGAAAGAGATGCAGAGAGAGAAAGAGCCAACAGATTGACTGAAAGGGAGGAACGAAGGGCCATGGAGGCCCAACTATTCGAACTCCGAATCAGCCTTGGTCTTGCTGAACAGTGGCTGAGAGAAGGTGAGGAGCGCTACCGAAGAGCACGAGAGCGTGGCTTTCGTGTTGGTAGCTTCTCTGCTGCTTCCGCGGATCAACGCCGGGATGTGGGAATAGGAAGAGGAGTACAGAGCGGCAGGAGTACCGCTTTTCGTAGTTGGGTAGCACCTTTGAGAGTGTTTTGCCCGGAGAGTAGTGGGACGAGTAATGCAGAGAGAGAGGGCGGAACTTGATGTAATTTTTTTGGTTTTTGGAATAAAACACAAGGTTTGGTTTGTTTGTTTTTTTACCTTTGCTTCAGTTACCTGAATCCCTGCACATATCACTGAAACAAACAAATCAGAATTTCTGTTCTGACTTGGCCCCTTGCTCAATAGGCAAATGGTCACTGTGACTGTCCTTGATAACTGGTCAAGGGGCCAAGCCTTTATTTAACGAAGGCAAGGGAAAGATGCGGTGATGATAAATGCGACAGGCAAGCACACGAATGCAAGCGATATTAAAGTGAGATGATACACGTAAATGCAATCATGCAAAATTGATTTCTTTTTTTTTATATTTGACATTTTTTTTGTTTTATCATAAAAAGATTTTTTTTGTTTGCAAATATGTACATTTCTCTTTTCTATTTTTTTTGTTTTTATCATTTCAATTTTTTTTTGCTAACGCCCGGCAAGCACCCAAATGGCACCTAACCTACGTGAGACAGGGGTTTCTTACTAACCTCCCAGGTATCTTAAGTGCACATCTAGGTTGATTTGGGCCTCTAGACCCCTCGAATGACGATCCCGCCGGCTAAGACTTACCCTGATGACAATACCGTCATGCCATGCTTAGGCTCCCAGTTGCTTCCGACCACAGGGATTCACCCAAAAGGTGTTTGAGGTAGATGATTTGCCCGACCCGGGTCTGTTTCCTCACAACTCTAGATGGTATAAGGTGGAACACCCTGGAACCCTAACGACCAACCGCGCGACGCTGACCCGGAATCAGACGCCGTCGCACCCATAGGTGACGCGCTTGCATTGGCCTAAGCCCGAGGTTAAACAAGAAAACATCAAGGTGGTAAATAGGGGTCTTGACCAGCCAGAAACATAGAGACTCCTTCGCAGCGATAGCTTTTGCTTTTTCAAAGTAGGCAACCAAAATGTGTATATTAAAATAAGGTCGCAGACCCTGGGCAGTTTTCACCTTTCAGAAACTCCATCGAACCTTCATCTTTAGAGGGAGAAGGAAGAGCGTAGGGGATAAACCTCCTGAGAGGACCGGCAAAGCCGTTAACCTGGCGAGCGAATAAGGGCCCATTAACTCTTTCCTTTCGGACAACTTCGGACCAAATCTCGAGCATTTACATTCCACGGCCCCCCTTTGTGGATTCAGACTTTTGCTTTGAGGGGTTCCGTTTATCGTACCAGGCACGGTCACGACCAGGCTTTTCTCTTGATTTTGATTTTGTATTTCTTTCTGTGAGGGAGATATAGTCGTTTGACATTGGTGGGCTCCCTCTTCGTATGCCTGCGGGGACACTGCCCTCTTCTCGTGCTCTGATCGATGCTCGAGGAAATGGGTCCTACTCTTGCCTTTGGGGTTTGAGTTTCGGTTTCTCATGCTCAGCGTTTTAAGGGCGCCGACTATCTCATTTGGTCGAGGAGAAAAGAATAAAGATTACAGCTTCCGGAGATCTTCTAGGTGTGGCCCTACCGTAGGTGATGCTACCAACTTTTTTGAATAAAATACATAAGTGAACACATGTTAGCTTCCTTCGAGCGAGCATAGGCCGACGTGGCCGGACAGGGGTCTCCACGGTTCTGGCAAACCAAGACCCGGTGCCTACCAAGCCTTAATGGGCCCTATCCTAACATGAAGGTTAGATGCAGGGACTTAACTACATGGTGCCTGCCAGGCATCGGCATTTTGAATTTTCCATATTTTTAGTGGTTTTCAACATTTCCTTGTTTTTGATGTTTTTTATCTTTTCATCATTATTTTTTTTGTTTTGTGCTAAGGGTAGTATTTCTTAAGATAAAGCCCATTCCAAGGGTGGGATAACTCGGTCCCTTCGGCGTTGACTAGCTTGTAGGCGTTGCCAGGGTACACGGCTTGGATTACAAATGGTCCTTCCCAATTGGGTTGGAGCTTAGAACGCGGCCCTCCAGGTTTGACAAAAATTCTTTTTACGACCATCTCACCGACTTTGAATTTTCTCTCAACGACTTTCTTTTGGTAAAAGCGAGCGAGTCTATTTTGATACACACGCGCGTGTTCGGCGGCGGCCAGCCGCTTCTCATCCAAAAGTTCCAACTGGGCGAGGAGTGAATTACGACGATCGTCGAGGGGAAATTCCTCATCCAATTGTACCCTGAGAGAAGGGATCAGAGTCTCGTACGGGACTACCGCTTCCATACCATAAGTGAGGGCAAATGGAGTCTGCCCGGTGGGGGTACGGATTGAGGTGCGATAGGCCCATAGGGCTTCGATAAGCTTTTCTGGCCAGTCTGAAAACTTACTAGACTCGCAGGTTTTTTTGATGATTTTGAGCAATGTTTTATTGGTGGCCTCCGCTTGGCCGTTACCTTGTGGGTAATAAGGCGATGAATGATGCAATGTAATTGCGTACCTTTTGCAGAGGTCCTGTAGGTCCTGAGAAATGAATTGTGGCCCATTGTCGGTGACGATCGTGCTTGGGACGCCGAATCTGGCGAGAATGTTCTTCATGATGAACTTGCAGACTGTTGACGCCTTGATTTCCGCGTAAGCTTCGGCTTCGACCCATTTGGTGAAGTATTTCGTCGCAGTAAGGATGAAAGATTTCTGCGTGGTGAGGGAATTGGGATCACCTAGGGGACCAATGATGTCGAATGCCCACATGGAGAAAGGCCACGGGGAGGATATTGGATGAAGTGAGGAAGATGGTGAATGGATTTTATCGGCGTGAAGTTGACACTTGACACATCTATGGACATAGACAGCACAATCCTCTTCCATAGTGGGCCAATAAAAGCCTTGACGAATGATCTTCTTGGCGAGCATCTGCCTATTCACGTGGCCACCGCACACACCCGAGTGCGTCTCTTCTACACATTTCCAAACCTCATCGTCACCAAGACATCTTAACAGAATACCAGTAAGGCTCCTCCTATAGAGCAGACCTCCAATCAATGTGTATTTCTGAGCCACCCTTCTTATGGCTTTCTTGTCCTCTGTGGTGGCCCCTTCAGGATAAGACTGATCTTGGCAATATTTGACAATTTCATAGAACCATGGTTTCTCTTCATCAGCCAGTTCTTCTTCGGCCTCTGCCAACATGAGCTCCCTCTTCTCAAGGATATCTTCCTGCAGGATCTTCCTTGCTATCCTGTCTTTGATGTTTACGTAGGAAGCATCATCGACTGCAGGGGCGTGAAGTTTGTAGATGGAAATGGACTTAAACCATCTTCCTAGAGGGAACCTTATGGATGATGCCAATGAGGCGAGGGCATCGGCGAGAATATTCTGATGACGAGGGATATGAACAAAGATCAGTTTTGTGAACAGTTTAGCAAAGGCAGCAGTGAGTTCTTGGTATGGCTTGAGTTTGGGATCGCGAGTGCGATACTTAGTGAGTACCTGGCGAAGGATGAGTTGACTATCACCTACGACTCGCAACTCAGTGATACGAAAAGAATGAGCGAGTCCTAGGCCAGCTAGAAGAGCTTCATATTCGGCTATATTGTTGGTGACTGGAAATTTGAGCTGGTATGCCAATGGGAATGTGAGGCCTTCCGGCGACAGGAGGGCGATGCCGATTCCTCTCCCTTGAGAATTCAGAGCTCCATCAAAATATAGTGTCCACATTGGCTCATCTGATTGGTTGATGGACATTAGTTCCTCATCTGGAAACTCTGATTGGACGGGATCGAACTTGGGAAGAGGATGGTGAGCGAGATGCTCGGCTATGGCATAACCTTTAATCGCCTTTTGCTGGATGTAGGTGATGTCGAACTGAGAGAGAAAACTTTGCCAGCGTGCTAGCCTATCCGTAAGGACGGCTTTCTCCAGAAGGAATTTGATAGGATTCATTCGAGCAATCAAGTGGACTTCGTGAGCCAAGAAGTAGTGCTTCAATTTCTGCACTACCCAAACGAGGGCAGCACAGGTTTTCTCCATGCCGGTGTACTTCTGCTCACAGGGATTGAGAAGTTTGGACAAGTTATAGGTTGCCCGTTCCTTGCCTTCTTCATCAGCTTGTGCGAGGACGGCTCCCACGGAGTCATCCAAGACTGAGATGTAAAGGATCAGAGGTTTTTCTGGTTTAGGTGGAATGAGAACGGGTGGACTAGCCAGATATTCCTTCAACCCTTCAAAAGCTTTCTGACATTTAGAATTCCAGTGGAATTCTACTCCTGGCTTGGTCAACTCGTAGAGAGGTCTACACCTTTGTGAATGTTGAGACACAAACCGACGAATAAACTGCAGCCTGCCGATTAAACCTCGGACTTCCCTCAAATTCTTGGGAGGCGGCATATCCCTGATAGCCTTGGCTTTGTCGGGATCTATCTCGATCCCTCTTTTACTCACAATGAACCCCAGCAATTTACCTGACGACACACCAAACACACACTTTTTCGGGTTCATTTTCAATTGGAATTCTCTTGACCTTTGCAAGACCTTAGCCAAAACTTCTGGATGTTCCATCCTGGTCCTTGATTTCACCAATAAGTCATCCACATACACTTCCAAATATATGTGCATCATGTCATGAAATATGGCCATCATCGCTCTTTGGTAAGTAGCTCCAGCATTCTTTAACCCAAACGGCATGACCACGTAACAATATGTTCCCCAAGGGGTAGTGAATGACGTCTTTTCCTGATCCTCTTCTGCCAAACGAATTTGATTGTATCCTGAAAATCCATCCATGAAAGAGAGGGTTTCAAAACCTGCCGTGTTATCAATTAATACATCAATGTGAGGTAAGGGAAAATCATCCTTTGGACACGCGTGGTTAAGGTCCCGGAAGTCGATGCAAATCCTGACTTTCCCATCTTTCTTCATGACCGGGACAATGTTCGCCACCCATTGAGGATAAAGAACGACTCTAATGAACCTGGCTTTGTGGAGCTTATCGACCTCTTCTTTCATTTTCAAAGCCATCTGAGGGTGGAAACGCCTTAACCTTTGTTTTACCGAGATGGACCCTGGTTTTAGGGTTAAACGGTGTTCGACCAAGGTTGAATCCAAACCCGGCATATCCTCGTAGCTCCATGCAAACGTGTCCTTATATTCCTTGAGGACCTCAATTAATGCCTCTTCTTCAGAGGGTGGTAGGTTGTCACTTATGAGGATGATCCTAGGGTCTTCCTCAGTCCCCAAGTTGACTTCTTTGGTGGATTCTTCTACGGCGGTTGACGGCTCGTCGAATCTCCTTATTCCGCTAGCGTATGCGCCCGCCGCATCCTCATATTCTTCACCCTCATCTTCAGTGGGGCATTCTTCATTCGTGATCTCGTAGACTCCATACCCTTCATCAGATGCACAGTCGCCCTCGCATTCTATTTCGGGTAGCTGGATGGGATTTTCTAACAACTGGGGGATGGCAAGAAGGGCCTGACACCTGGCGGCCAAATCCAGAAGGAATCGACGAGGGATCTGCCTACCCTTGGATTTCTTCCTAGGTACTACCCTTGGCCTATCATTCCTAGATTGACTGACAATATTTACAGACGAAGAGGAAGATGAGGAGGATGGTGTAGAATGTACAGGAGAAGACCCCTCAGAGGAGGGGTAGAAAAGGTCGCTCATCGGACCTTGGACGGGTGGTCCGCAAGGCGGTACGCACCCGTGGGAGATGTAGGAGGTTTCCTCAACGAAGATGTGTTGTTGGAGAGTTTGAAAATTGACGTTTTTTTTTCGTTTTCATTTTTAATGACAAAGCAGTGAAAAGAGATTGGAGGAGAGAGGAAAGTGGTTATGGCTAGAGGATTGTGGGGCTCGTATGGCAGATCATGGTTGAAGACCTGGCGCGGGTTGAAAAGCCCGCGTAGGTATGTAAGCAAAGAAGGGGACCTGGGAAGATCATCAGACAATGTCTGGCCCAGGAAGAAGATATCAGCAAAGGCTGAGACGAGTGGATGGAGAGGATGGCGGCTAATGAGCCGTCGATGGTAATGTTGAGGACGGATGAAGATCCGTCGATGACAGAGTCCTTCTGGCGAGGACGAGGATAGTTTGGAACTTTGGCAAGGGAGGTAATATTCTCTGGTATTTCGGAGATCAATGGTGGTCTTTCAAGCTGTGGAGATGAGAACATCCTTTCCAGTGCAACGGAAATGTCCCATATGTCGAACCATTTGTCCCACTCGCATTCCGGATCTTTGATCTTGCCTCTTTTGGTGATCCTCGGACATTTTTCAGCAAAATATACAGCATGTGATTCCCCATATGCTTCTCGTGGGTGATCTCCCATCTGAACAACGGGTCCTCTGTTGAAGTGGTTTGATAGAGTCCACGTGAGGGGCTTCCAATCCGCCTTGAATGGTCCTTTGAAGCCTAGGCCAAACCTACGGTTCGGCCGAATTTCTTTTGGCGGCTTGAGCATACCCTGTAACTGTGCGCCCAGCCCTTTTCCTTGTTGATAGCCGATGTTCCTCATAATCTCCCAACCTTTGGAGTGAAAAGGGAGACACGATGTTGTGGTTGCCCTGACCGGCTCTTTTGGTGCTAGTGGCATGCGAGATGGATCACGCACGTCCAGCAGTGATAATATGAGCCGATGAGACGGCCAAACAGAGGGCAGAGAGGTGTTGATAGCATCCACTGTGTGAAGGACAGGTGTACTGACCACTTTAATAATTCTCCCGTTGTAAGGAAACTTCAGGCACTGATGGTTGGTGGAAGGCACAGCGTCCATGGCTTCAATGTAAGGACGACCCAGTATAGCCTTGAATGTGGGGTCCATGTCGAGGACATGGAATTCCGTGGGAATTGCCATGGGGCCTAGTTCTGCCTTCAGAATAATCATCCCCTGCGGCGGCCTTTTGCTATTGTCATAGGCCGTGACCGTGATCGAGGAAGGTCTTATTTGTTCCTCGTCAACCCCACACAACTGAAGAGTGCTCATGGAGATCACATTTATGGACGCACCCGTGTCGACAAGACACGGGTTTATGGATACCCCATTAATTTTTATTGAAATGCACAATGCATATTTCCGAGATTCCTTGGGAGCGAGCTCGTAGTTGTGAAACATGATGACTGGTTGTGTGTCTGTTGGGGTTAGGACGGTCGAAATCTTCTCCACGGGGAGGTCTTCATTAACCATGACCTTTTGAAGATATTCCATCAAGGCCGCCTGGTGGGATGTGGATCTTTAAAGTAGCTCTAGGATGGAGATCCGGGCAGGCGTCTTGTCCAAGTGTTTCAGTAGATCATACTGTGTTCCAGGGATAGCTCTTTCTGGTTGTTCTGCATCATCCTTCTCTGGCTGAGATTGCTCGGGATTCTGACTGTTGTGGGGGAAAACCCTGTGGAAAATCCTTCCACTCCGGAGCACCATTGCCTGCGGCTTTTGTACCTCTGTGGGGGTAGCAGTGGGTTTTAACAGGGGTTTGAGGGGTAGTAGTGGAGGAATGGTTGATGAAGCAGGGGTGATGATGGGAGCAGGGATTCTGATGAGGGGTTTGTTAGGTGGAGGCATGGCGGAGGTAGAGGGGATATCGCGCGGATTATGAAGGATAAGGGGTTTGGAAGGTGGAGGTGGAGGTAAGGTTTGAAACGGGTAAAGGTTTTGAGGCGGATGGTGGGTGATGAGTGGTTTTGAAGGCATTAGTGGTGATGTGGTGGAGAAAGACGGGGTTATGTACGGTGGGCGGATGATAAGGGGTTTAGAAGGCGTAGGGGTAAATGTGGTAGAGGTGGATGGTAAAGTGGGGGAGTGGGAGAAGGTGAGAGGGTGTGAAGGCGTAGTAGAAAGTGTCGGTTGATAGGAGGTCGGTGTGCGGATGAGAGGGCGTAATGGTAGTGGAAATGGTGAAGGCGATACCGATGCGGGTTGATGAGAGAGAGGTGCTACCCGGGCAAGGTGAGGGGGTTGCATGACGATAGGGTTGGAGGTATAAAGGATGGAGGTACTTTCCTGGTGCCACACCTGCTCTCTCCCGACTTCCGGGAAGGAGGAGATGGGGTTAACCTGATGATTGGGCTGTTGGTGCTCCGGTAGTGGATTCTGGATTATGCCCATGTCGGGCTGTTGTTGTGGGGCCTGCTGAGGCTGTTGTTGTTGTGGTGGTTGCTGCTGCTGCTGCTGTTGTAACTGCTGCTGTGGCCTCTGAGGAGGTCTCCTAGCCTTGAGAGCCGCGACGTACCGTCTCATCTCATCCCAATCTATTTGATGTTCATCATTCATATCATGGATGTAATCTTTGAAATGGAAGCAGTAATCCACTGTGTGTCCCGGCTGCCTGTGGTAGACGCAGTATTTGGAGGTATCAACATTGGGGGGCCAGGCGGGCCTTTCTCTGGGTAGGGCGAGTTGGTTTGATGCCATGAGGGCATTAAAAATATCTGCTAAGGTTTCTGGCAATGGTGGATAGTAGGCTCTCTTAGGACCGAGCGGCCTCCTTTGTTGCTGTTGGGGACCATAGTTCCCCGGGGGTGGAACTTGGTTGTACTGAAGCGGTGGTTGTTGTTGTTGAGGTTGTGGTTGTTGTTGCTGGGGTTGGCGTAATGGAGGCATATTATCCTGGGGTGGATTATTTTGGGGTGGAGGACGGAGAGGGAAAGGACCTGGTTGAAGGGGTAGTCGGGGCATTTGTGGAGGCCTTGGGTTGACTGCATAGTTGGCATTGTTGACCGCACTGACTTGCTCATTTGTCACGACCCCTTCTGTGGCTCCGCCCGGGACACCAGCGCCTGTCTTTCTGACCACTTTGGGCTTCGGCGACTCAAACATGTTCATGATGGGGGAGTCTTTTAGCTGGGTTTGGATGTATCGGGCCCTTTCATAGAGTTCCTCCATTGTAGTAAGTTTATTCATGGCGAGGACGTGTCTGAACTGCGGGGTTGCATTAGACACAATCATTTTCACTTGTTCGGGCTCGGAGAGGGTATCCCTTATTCTTTCCGCCAGAGACCTCCATCTATCAGCATATCGGACAAAATCCTCGTCGGGTTTCATCTTTTCGGCCACTAGGTCGGTAATGGAGAGTGAGGGACCGACCCTATCCCTATATTTCTGCAAGAACCTTCTCTGCACTATTTCAAAATTCTCGGCCTCGCGGGGCTCCAGAGAATAGAACCACTCAAGCGCGGGACCATCCAATGATCTCCGAAAGAGGTATGCCAGGGACCTCTGATCGTTTTGCCAATAGGAGGACTCATACATGAAGTCCTTGAGGTGAATGAAGGGGTTGCCGGTACCATTGTATCTGCGGTACGTGGGCATTTCGGAGGGAGGGAGATGAATGACGGGGAGGATTGGCAAAGCAACCTCCGGGGTGGCTTTCACGTCCACCATTCTTCTTAGATTTTGAAACTGCTCGTCCATGCGATTGAACCTATTGAGGAGCGATTGGGCGAGCTCCTCTGGGGGTGAAGGTGGCACTTGCCATTGGGGGAGAAACTGTCTCCCGGAGACTTGAGGGGGAAACCCGGAATGAGAGGGAACTGTCGGACCACCGACAGTTGGCCCTGGCTGAAACGGTGTGTGAGGAACACCAGGAGTTTGAGATTGTGACGGGAATTGGAATGAGGGAGGTTGTTGGCTCGCTTGTCCTTGAAGCGAGGGAGACTGGATGGCTTGCGCCAATGAAGGAGATGGAATGGCCTGCACGGACTCGTGGAGAGGTGCGATAGCCGGAGTTGACTCCTGGGGCGTGGGGGAAACAGATTTCCCCTTTAGAATGGCCTGGAAGGCCCGGAGCTGTTCAGAGGTAAGCTCCGTGTTGGCGAGGACGCCCAGTAAGGAAGTGATATCTTGTGGCGGGGACGTGTCCCCGGCAATAACCTGCACCTCATGCGGGGGGTCATGAGAAGGACCCGAGTCCATAGCATAGACTCGCGGGTCGGCTGTCAAACCACGGCTAGGGTGGTTCTCCTCAGAAGACTCGTGAGACATGCTCACAGTTCTCCCAGAACGCAAAAACATACACTAGCAAGTAGGTAGCAGAGATTATCAAACAAGTGGATGCCTTTACGCCTTTTTTTTTGTTTTGATTTTGATGATTTTTTTGTGTGTTTTTTTAGCGAGATCCGAAGTTCACACAAGATAGGGACCCTAGTTTATTTTTGTTTCACCGCCGTGTCAGCTAGGGTCTCTCGTCTCACCACGAATGAAATGACTAACTTCGGGGAACTTCAATGGTACAACCAGCCCAGTGAACGAAGAGGAGATTCTTCGATGTCGGGGACTTACGGAGGTCCCAGTGTAGGAGATTCTAGTCCGTTGAGAGGAATTCCCAAACGGAGAGTCCTTCCTTCACCGGGAAAGGGTGATCCTCAAAAAAATGAAAAAAAGGATAGAAAAGAGGAATCGATGTATGCAATGGAATGCTTACAGATATATGGAGTGGGAAAACAACAGAAATAACAAACATGTAATAAGCAAAGAACCAATCAGAACTGACGGTGCTGCCGTGAGCACAACGGGGGCGCGCGTGGGCGCCAAGGTTGAGAGGCACGGGTGGTGCCGAACTTGCAAGGGTAGCCGGGAGGAAGCAGTAGACGTCCCACCGTGATCGCCAATCTGTGAGCGACGTCACGCGGTTCGGAGTTCGATGGTGCGGGGAAGAGGATGCGGAGAGCGCGCGGGCTCCTCTTTTTGTTTGTTTTGCTGTTTGCTGCAACACAGAAATGATAGAGAAGAGAGAAGGGGCCACCACGGGAGATTGCTCCGGTGGGGCGAGCGGGACAAGTATAATATGGCAAGATATGGGGTTCAAACGGCCATAGCGGGAAGTGACTCGCCGCGGCCTCGGGGGGACGGGAATGGTGCAGAAATTAAATAACAAGAATTGAAACGGCCATTGGGGAAGTGACTCGCCGCGGCCTCGAGAATATGAGTAGAATATAGCAGAATATAAAAGAGAATATAAGAACAGAGATTTAAACGGCCATTGGGGAAGTGACTCGCCGCGGCCTCGATGATATGAGCAGAATATAACAGATTATAGAGAGAATATAAGAACGGAAATTTAAACGGCCATTGGGGAAGTGACTCGCCGCGGCCTCGATGATATGAGCAGAATATAATATAATATAGAAAGAATATAGGAACGGAAATTTAAACGGCCATTGGGGAAGTGACTCGCCGCGGCCTCGATGATATGAGCAAAATATAATATAATATAGAAAGAATATAGGAACGAAAATTTAAACGGCCATTGGGGAAGTGACTCGCCGCGGCCTCGATGAAAAGATGTGATCGCCAGGGGCCGAAAGACCCCAAAATAAGAAAGTGATCGCGCCTATCTCAAGAGCGGGACATGGCGGGTTGCTTCTTCCTCTCCTTCCGGCCGGCCGACGGAGAGGGCTTTCCTCGGGTACCCTTGCAAAACAACGACAAATAAATGACAAGTGGATTAGAAAGATGGAGGTGTAGTATTCAAATCCTCGCGGTAAAAATAACGAAATGATGGCAAGACACACACCTGGTTGGTGTTATCTTTTAAACCCCTCTCGGACTCGAGTAGGAGGAAAATGAGATGATGGATGCAAGAAGTATAAGAGAAGAGGCGCCCTTGTGAAGGGGGATAGAGGATGTAATATGATGAATGTAAAGAACTATGGAGAAAAAGGGGAAGAAAAAACTTATTGGATGAGCCGAGGGTGAAATCCGGCGGAGCTCCGGCAGCGTGGGGACGACGGGGAAGCGCGGTGGATGAAGACGACCTTCCTCTCGCGAGCGTAGGCACCCGAGAAGCCGGCAGAACCTCCACCTACAAAAGACCCCACGGGTTAGAAAAATGACTCCGTAGCCTCTGGGCTCCGGCAGCCTATCGGATCACTGCTTAGCTCTCCCAGAACTGAGGGGGTGGGTCTCTATTTATAGAGCTCCGGAAGGTGGAGGCGTCCAGGACCCTGGACACCTCCATCAGGGCCGAAATAATATTTTATTCTATTTTTATTGATTTTTTTAGAATACTTTTATGGGGGCGTCCAGGGTCCCGGACGCCTCTAACAGGTCCACCGAAAACCGACGACGGCCGCACGCGGTTTGGCACAACGCGTGGTTTTGTGAGCGGCGCCTCGTGATTCAGAAATGGGCGCGTCCAGTCAGCTGGACGTCTCTAAATTTGGCTTTTTTCACACACGACAAACCGTCGTTCGGTGGCCGGCGCCCGTGAGTGAGTTGATGGAGGCGTCCAGGGGCCTGGACGCCTCCAAAAGTTTATTATTTTTTATTGTTTCTTTGTCTTTTTATGCTAGGGCTGGCATTTTATATTTTTTATTTATTTTTATGGAGGCGTCCAGCGGCCTGGACGCCTCCATTAATATGCATTTTTTTTATTTATTTTATTTGTTTTTGTATGCCAACTGGCATTTTACACTTATTTTTTTATTTTTGTTTTTATGGAGGCGTCCAGGGTCCTGGACGCCTCCATAAATATATATATTTTTTATATTTTTATATTTGGTTTTGGGCCTTGAGAAAAGAATAAAACAAATTAAAATAATGGGGGCGTCCAGGGGCCTGGACGCCCCCATTAAGACCCACCCGGGTCCTCAAATCAGGCGTCGGCGGCCGCCCGGCAGACCCCCTTCTTGATTCCGGAATCTCTTGATGCGTCTGACTGGTGTTGATGCCGTCCGAATGCCGTGACGAGACGATTTCGGATGCCGAAAAAGGCAGAAGAAGATCCGAGAAAAGGAAGCACTCGAGTGATTCAGAATGCGTAAGCCGTTGCGGGGCGTTGTATAGTAATATGAGACTTTCTCAGGAGGCGTCAAGAATGGCGTGTCTACACTAAAGAGATCGGATCGTTGCGCCGCCTCCGGCTAGGGGTTATAGGCATTGTGCGTTGTTTGCATCCCTTTATCTTTAGGGGTTTAGGGTTTTGCCTTCCTTTGCATTTATATAGGGGGGCTCAGGTGCCGTGTGAGTAGTTCAGAGGAGCGGGGAATCGCAGCGGCCTTTGCGGAGCAAGAAGATTTTTCTGCGGCGGAGATCCGTTAGCTTCTTTCCCCTCCGGAGTCCTATGGCCTAGAGCTTTCCCCTTCTTCTTCCAGTTCCTCCATCTGTTCAATGGCGGACCAAAGTCTTG
This sequence comes from Amorphophallus konjac, assembly GCA_022559845.1. NCBI lineage: Eukaryota > Viridiplantae > Streptophyta > Magnoliopsida > Alismatales > Araceae > Amorphophallus > Amorphophallus konjac. Next base: position 371,772,320 of record CM040118.1, on the reverse strand, counting down.
AGGCCGAGGGGCGGCAGAAAGAACAGACCCTCGGATCTCGGGTAGTTGCAATCTCTCGGATCTCATCCACTAGGTCGATATTTTCCAACAGTTTCTGCTCGTTCACCTCAGGTTTGAAGTGGATGACTCGGAGAGAGGGATTGTCGACCTCCAATAGAATCATGACTTCCGAGCCATACACCAGCTGGAAGGGTGTTTCGCCGGTAGGCATTCTCGGAGTAGTTCGATGCGACCATAGTACGCTTGGTAATTCCTCAAGCCAGCTTCCCTTGGCCTTGCCAAGCCTGGTTTTGATGCCTTTTAAAATAGTTTTGTTGGCATTTTCGACCAGTCCGTTAGCCTGAGGGTGGGCTACCGAAGTGAAGTGATTGTGAATGTTTAGGTCGGCGCATCTGTATCTGAAGTAATGAGAATCAAACTGCCGACCATTATCAATCACGATCACTCGAGGGACACCGTAACGACAAATGATCGACTTCCAAACGAAACTCCATACGACTGATTCGGTGATCCTGGTGGTGGCCTCGGCCTCGATCCACTTGGTGAAGTGGTCGATGGCGACGATGACAAACTTCTTCTGAGCCTGAGCCGTAGGAAATGGCCCCAAGATGTCGATCCCCCACCGAGCGAAGGGGAATGGCTCGGCAAGGGTGACGAGGTCCGCTGCAGGTTGGTGGATCAAATGGTCGAAGCGTTGACATCGGTCGCACTTCTGTACGTAGGCCGTGCAGTCACACTGGAGAGTGGGCCACCAGTAACCTTGCCGTAGCAAGATCCTAGCGAGCGATCTTCCTCCCTGGTGTGCACCGCAGATGCCTTCGTGTACTTCCTGAACCGCTCAGCCAGCTTCATCGGTGCTGATGCTCTTGAGAAGGGGACCGGAGAAAGATCTGCGGTACAAGTCATCATCTAACATGATGAAACGCCAAGCTTGGTACTTGAGTTTCCGAGCCTCCCGAGGGTCAGGGGGCTCTTGAGAATCCCGAAGCTAGGATATGTAGGGGGTCCGCCAGTCGCTCGGGGGTGCCGGGTCAATGGTCATAAGCTCAGATTCGATGCTGGGTCGCTTGAGCTCTTCGAGGAAGACCGATCGTGTACCTTCGGGGCCGAGGGAGGAGGCCAGGCGAGAGAGGGCGTCCGCTCAGGAGTTTTCCTCCCGGGCTATCTGGACTACCTCAAAGCCCTCGAAGAGTTGGGCCATCCTCTTGACCACCTGGAGGTACTTGATCATTTGTCCTTCCCGAGCTTCGTAATCACTGTTGACCTGACTAGCGACCAATTGGGAGTCAGTGTGGATCATGACTTGCTCGGGCCCTAGTCATCGAGCCATCCTGGCCCTTGAGATAAGGGCTTCATACTCGGAGGCATTGTTGGATACCTGGAAATTGAACTTCAAGACGTACTGCAGCTCCGCTCCTTCGGGGGACTTGAGAAGGGCACCGGCGCCACATCCAGCTGAGTTGGAGGACCCGTCGACAAACAGGTCCCAAGTGGGGCCGGGCGCAGGTGGAAGTGCTTCTTCAATCGGGACCGTGCTTTCGGTGATGAAGTCTGTGAGGGCCTATCCTTTGATGGCCGAGCGGGGGCGATACAAGTTATCGTAGGCCCTGAGCATGATGGCCCATTTGACGAGGCATCCCGAGGCTTCAGGGTGAAAGAGAATCTTCCTCAGGGGTTCACTGGTCAATACGACGATGGAGTGCCCTTGAAAGTAGGGTCGGAGGCGCTTGCCTGAGGTAACCAATGCTAGCACGAGTTTCTCGGTTGCGGGGTACCTTCTTTCAGCCTCATTAAGCACCTTGCTGGTATAGTAAACCGATCTCTCGACCCCCGCGTCATTCCTGACCAGGATCGAGCTTATTGTGGAAGGGGTCGCCGAGAGGTAGAGGTGTAGAGCTTCACCCTGGACTGGCTTGGACAGCACCAGGGGCGAGGCCAAGAATTCCTTGAGTTCGGTGAACATCTTCTGACATTCCTCGTCCCAGGCAAACGTAGCAGATGCCATTTTGGGTCCCCTCAACAGTTTGAAGAAGGGTAGGCATCGTTCGGCCGCTCGGGACAGGAAGTGGTTGAGCGTAGCAATGTGCCCCATAAGGCGTTGGAAGTCCTTGATGCAGGTGGGTGGCCGCATGTTCAGGATGGCCTGAACCTTGTCGGGGTTGGCTTCGATCCCACGTTGAGTTGCCAGGAAGCCTAGGAACTTCCCGGATCTTACTCCGAAGGTGCATTTAGCAGGATTGAGCTTCATGTTGCACCTCAGGAGGGTGTTGAAGGTCTCGACTAAGTCATCAAGGTGGTCTTCAGCCTTCAGTGTTTTGACGAGCATATCATCAATGTAGGCCTCGATGTTCCGACCAAGTTGTCCTTCAAAGATGTGGTTGATCAGTCTCTGATATGTTGCTCCAGCGTTCTTCAACCCAAATGGCATTCAGGTGTAGCAGTGTACGCCGAAGTAGGTGATGAAGGCCGTCTTCTCGATGTCCTCCGGGTCCATCCTGATCTGATGGTAACCAGAGTAGGCATCTAGAAAGTTGAGCAGCTCGTTGCCTGAGGTTGAGTCGACCAGTTGATCGATGCTTAGCAACGGGTAGCAATCCTTCGGGGTAGCCTTGTTGAGGTTGGTGAAGTCTACGCACATTCGCCACTTTCCTGAAGCTTTCGATACCAGGATGACGTTGGCGAGCCATGTAGGGTACAGGACCGGACGGAAGAGACCAGTCTTTTGCCCCTTGGTGACTTGCTCTTTGATGACCGTTTGCTTCTTCGGGGCGTGCTTTCTCCTACATTGTTGGACGGCCTTCACCGTTGGGTCGAGGTTGAGCTTGTGCATCACCACGTCTCCCGGGATCCCGGGAAGGTGCTCGTCCGACCATGCAAAGACTCGGATGTACTAGGCAAGGAGATCCTTATATTTTTCTCGTTCCTCAAGTGGTAGATCGGCTTTGATCTTGACTCCTAGAGTCGGGTCACCATTGAGAAAGACCGTTAACAACTCGCTGCCAGGCTCAGATGTTGCTGGTCCCTCGTCGGCTCCCTTTACTCCTTTGTTTTTCCCTTCCGGCCTAGTGGCTTCAACCGAGATTATATAGCACCGTCTAGCCAATGCCTAGTTACCCCGGACCTCCCCCACGCCATACTTGGTAGGGAACTTTATTTTTTGGTGAAAGGTAGAGGGCACCGCTTTCATTCAGCTGAGGATACCTCGGCCGAAGATGGCGTTATATGCTGTCATCCCCTTAATCACGATGAAGTCTACCATAACCGTAGCGGTTTTGGGCGGGGTGCCGATAGTAATTGGCAGGCTCAGGGCTCCCTCGGGATAAGTTACCTGGACGTTGAACCCACACATGGGGGTTCGGATCGGGCAGAGTTTAGATGGATTCTCTCCCATCTTGAGGAAACATTCATAGGATAATACATCAAGGGCACTGCCATTGTCGACTAAGATTTTGTCTACATTACAATGGTTTATCGTGGCCGATACAACGAGAGCGTCGCCATGCCGGGTGGTTAACCTTTCCAGGTCCTGGTTAGAGAATACCAGGGCCTGCGGTTCACTCACCTATGGGGCCTTAGGGAGCTCAATAGAGGCTCGGCTCGTCTGCTTGGCGTGACGCTTTCTTCCTTGGCTACTGTCTTCTCGTAATGACATGTCGCCCGCGATGACGTTGATGTGGACTCCGCGGGGGGCATTGTCGATTCCTTCGGGGGCACCTCGGTCTTCCTTCTACCTGGACACATATCAGGATAGGTGTCCCTGGCGGACGAGGCGCTCAATAATGGCAATCGCTGGTGTGATGCCCGTGATCGTTGTGGAACAGGCAATGCTTGTGGCGATTGTGGTGCTTGGCCTTCATAGGCTCGGGCTGGTGGAGGAGACCCGAGCGTTTGATGTCTTCGTAGATTTCGTAGATGGGAGCGGTAAGGGGAGTATACCGCTCATACTTTTGGGATGTCTCCTTGCGATCTCCATCCTGGTTCCGCCTCTTTCCTTGTCCCGTTCCTTGCTCGGATGATCGCTTCTTGTCCCCCTCTTGACCCGAGCCTGTCGTGCCTCAGCAGGCACTGAGGACTTCTTCACACTCTGTGTGGCGTAGGGCCAGGGTCACTAGCTCGGAGAGGGAGGTGGGAGGATGAAGCACTAGCTCACGCCATAGGTTTTCATCGCAGGTACCCCCGGTTAATGCGGTGATGGCCGAGGCAACATCTAGGCGGGGGATGCACAGGGCTTCCGATTTAAATCGGTTGATATAAGCCCGCAACTTCTCCCCATGTTCCTGCTTGAGTGCTAGTAATCCCGCCACCGACCGGGGTGGACCGCTGCCGATGAAGCTTTCCTTGAACACTCCCCCGAATTGCTTGAAGCTGTGGATGCTGCCGGGGGCGAGGGCCCTGAACCAGGCCTGAGTGCCCTGAACCAGAGTGGTCACGAATGCTCAACACTTGATTATGTCAGATGCCCCATGCAGGGTCATTAGGGCGTCGAAGCTGTCGTAGTGATCGGTCGGGTCTCCCTGGCTGTCGTACGACTTGAAGGCTGGAAGTGAGATCTTGGGGGAAATCTCGGCCTTCAAGATATAGTCGGAGAACGGGGATCATTCCTCATCCTCCACGAGAGAGGTCTTCTGCAAGGCACGGAGGGCGTACTCTTGCTCCGCGAAACGCCTCTCAAAGTCTCGCAGCCGGAGGGACAGCACTGGTTGTCGTTGGCCCAAGGGACTGGGGGGACGCACTTGCATGCCGTCCCAGTGTTCCTCAGGGACCTCGGTCTCCGGGAATGATCGACGCGCTCCGGACTTCTCCCTCCTCGGGGTGGAGGAGGCTTCCTGCTCCGGGGGAGAGGCATGCGATGGTCCTCCTGACAGGTTGCAGATGAGCCGCCGCCCCTGGAGGGTAAAACAGCCTCCAGCGGTTTGCTAGGAGGCATCTCCGCAAGGGGGGCTCTTTCGGGGGAGACGCGACTTCTCCTCCCTGGCTGCCTGGGCCCTCATGAGATCTACGAGGACATCCAGTTTTATGTTGAGGGTTTGGAGGGCGTCGGTACTCCCACCGGGAAGCTATTCCCCCGCCTCCGATGGAGGTATCTCATTGGCGTGGTTGCCTGACGGGGAATTCTTTGTGGGGAGGGAAGGTGCGCCTTCTTCCGTCACCAGGGAATTTCCCATGTCGCCGGCAATCCTCCTGCCAGAATTCCTTCGCACCATGATGGCTCTTTGTTTGTTTCCAACAGACAGCTCCAGATGAAGAGGGGCGATCTCACACTACTCCTGAGCAGGGAAGAGGATAACCACATAGCCTTGAAGTATGAATTGCAAGAGGGGAAACAGGTCAGGGGTGTCCATGGATCCCCGTGGAAAACCCTCTGATGCTTAAGTCAGCAAGTGTAGTAGATCACAAGTGCAAAGGGAGGAGTTAGGAGGAAGATGGGAGTGCGAGATCCCTCTCCACCGAAAGGTGAAGTGGTTCCTGCTCTGGATTTTTGGCTTACCTCTGCAGAATAGGGCTCTTCTGGTTTAAATAATGGCTCGTTGAGTGCATGATACCTGTAAGCTGAGGAGATTCGGGGGGGGGGGGGGGGGGTTACGTCCTCCTTGCGGGCTCTTTATAGCATACGGACTCTTGGTTTCCCCTATCCCCTTGAGCTCCCAGCTTTTAAGGGACGCGTAACGGCTGTACAAATAAGCTTCCATCAGTTGGCCCGAGCATATGGTGCTCACCCAGGAGGTGCCTCCCGAGCGATAAGTGCATGGTTTGGGCAAGGAATATGGGGCTCCGAAGGAGCTCTCCCGATCAACTGATGCTCGGACTTCCTAACCCGAAGGCCGCTTAGGAAGCGCTTGTTCCGAGTGAGTTATTGGGCTTATATTGAGTGGGCCCAGGGGCTACCACTTCACGGAGCTAGGCCTCATTGGGTCGGGTCGGACCTCATTTGGCCTCTCCGTACGGGCGGCTAGATTTCCCCTCTCCAAGTGAAAATAGTTTGCATCTTTTTGCATAAGGGTACACATTTATCTGACGCCAGTACCCCTAGTTACTCAATGAAACTACCCATACTGTTTTGACCATTGAACAGAGATAACTTGAAGCACTTCATGACATTAGTTTTTCTTTATTTCATTGATGAAGTACCCAGTTTCTCAGTGCATTCAATCATTGCTCTGCCTTTGCAGTCAATCATTACTAGCTACCCTTTGTGTTTAGAAAGACTTGTTTAAAGACAATACTCATTCCAAGTTTCTCAACCAAGAAATCATTAATCAAAGAACTTTCTGATATCTGAAGACATTATCAGACATGTTATGAGAGAAATGGTTGAGAGCTATTAATTGTCATAAAAAACCCAGTCCAGTGAATTCAATTTTTAGACTCTAAAATTTATTAAGTTTAAACCATCAATTCATTCACGAAACAATAAAAGATTCTTATAATAGAAGATTTTTGATTTTAGTAGCTTAGAATGATGAACTGATTATCAGATTGTCATTATATCAGAGGCACTGAATTGCAAGAAATTTTCAAGAATTTGATGCCAAGGATGAGATTAAGACAAATAGATTCATGATTTGACAGAAAAAGTTCTCAAGGAAGTCGACTCTGGGTGTCGACATTATTTAGAAGGTGTCGACATTATTCAGAAGGTAAACAAGTAATCTGTTCTGATTCGAATTTTATTCTGAACTCCCCCTCTCAAAATGTATGAAACTCCCCCTATCTATATGCATTAGACACAACATTGTGACATGTGGAGATAAGAACTCAAAAATGCTTATGATGCAGGGTATTTGGCAAAGGATTGGCCTCTACACATAGTATGGATTTCCAGACAGAGATTATGTCCTTCTATTATCATACCATTTGATATACCTCTGACATCAAGATTACAAAATGCATTAGCTACTGACATGCTCATTCATTTGCCAATTTGACACATGTGCAAATGAAAATGAAGAAGCATTTATTCAGAATAGACAAGTATGAACTATCAACCATCATGCTGAAATTTACACAAGCCTAGTTCCCTTCTTAACTATTTAAATCTTTCATTCCCAAGGGGCTTGATAAAAATGTCAGCAGTTTGTTTTTATGACTCAATGAATTCTAATTCAATTTCCTTTTTGTTTACTTCATCTCTTAGAAAATGGTGCTTAATCTCAATGTGCTTAGTCTGTGAATGGTGAACTGGATTTTTAGTAAGAGAAATGGCACTAGTGTTATCATAAAGAATTGCAATACAACCAAGGTCAATGTGATAGTCAATAAGTTGGTACTTAATCTGGAGAACTTGAGTTGCACAGTTTCCTGCTGCCACATACTCTACCTCAGCAGTGGATAAGGCAACAATGTGCTGTTTCTTAGATGCCCAAGATACTAGACAACCAACTAGATATTGACAATATCAACTAGTACTTTTCCTATCTATCCTACACCCTGCATAGTCTGCATCAGTGTAAGCTATGAGGTCTAACTCACACCGAGCAGGATACCATAAACCTAAGTTCAGGGTGCCAGACAGATACCTAAAAACCCTTTTTACAGCTATCATATGTGATTCCTTAGGACTAGCTTGAAATGGTGCACACAGACATACTGAAAATTGAATATCAGGATGAGATGCCGTAAGATATAACAAGGATCCAATCATACCTCTATAGAGTTTTGTATCAACAATTTTACTTTCAGGGTCAACATCTAGGCTGGTTGATGTGCCCATTGGTGCAGTTATGGCTTTAAGGTTTTCCATCTTGAATTTCTTCAGTAGATCCTTGATATACTTCTCTTGAGTTATGAATGTCCCTTCTTTAGTCTGACAGACCTGCAATCTAAGAAAGAATTTTAATTCTCCCATTGAGCTCATTTCAAATTTGCTGGTCATTAATTCAGAAAACTCCTCACACATAGAAGGCTTGGTTGACCCGATTACTATATCATCTACATATATCTGAACAACTAGAATATCTTTATCACATACCTTTGTAAACAATGTCTGGTCAACCTTACCTCTGGAGAATCCTTTGTCTGTGAGGAATTTGCTCAGTCTATCATACCAAGCTCGAGGAGCTTACTTCAGTCCATAGAGTGCCTTGTCAAGCTTATAAACATGGTCAGAAAAATCAAGACACTCAAAACCATGGGGTTGTTTTACAGAAACATCTTCTTTTATTTCATCATTTAAAAATACAGATTTAACATCCATCTGCTGGAGAGTTATTCCTAAACTACATACAATTGCCAAAAGAATCCTAATGGCTTCTAGCCTAGCTACAGGAGCAAATGATTCTTCAAAGTTAATACCAAATTCTTGATTGTACTCCTAAGCTACAAGCCTAGCCTTATTTCTTACAATATTACCCTACTCATTTGTTTTATTTCGAAAAACCCATTTAGTGCCTATAATATTACCATGTGAGGGTTTAGGAACTAAGTGCCAGACCTTGTTCCTATCAAATTGACTAAGTTCATCATGCATGGCATTTATCCAATATTCATCCTGTAAGGCACTTTCTATATTCTTTGGTTCTATCTGTGAAACTAAAGCAAATGAGTTCAATTCATTTTTAATTCTGAAATGTGCTCTAGTTCTACGAGGTTCATTCAAATTACCAATAATGTTTCCTAAAGGATGATCTCAGAAATTTAACATTGGTAACCTGATTACCTGGATTTTCATTTACCTCCCCCTGAGTTTCAGATTCTTCTGCTTGAGCCTCTTCAGCAGATTCTCCATCCTGTTCTTCTTTGTTCTTCAAGATATCTCCATCAATTTTGTCCCTACTTAAATCAGTTTCAATTTTACTGGTCGACTCATCAAAGACAACATGAGGAGATTCTTGAATAGTTTTTGAACTAAGATTAAGAATTCTATAGGCTCTGGACTTTTCAGAATAACCTAGAAAAATTCCAGGTTCACTTTTGGGTTCAAATTTATCAAGGTCTCATTTGGAATTTACATGGATAAAACATTTGCATCCGAAAACCTTGAAGTGTGCTAGAGAAGATTTCTTACCCTTAAGAATTTCATAAGGAGTCATTTGTGTAGAAAGTCTTACCAGGGCTCTATTAATAATGTAACATGAGGTATTAATTGCCTCTACCCAAAACCTTCTTGGCAAGTTTCCTTCTACCAGCATAGTCCTGGCCATTTCTACCAAAGTTCGGTTCCTCCTTTCTACCACTCCATTCTGCTCTGGAGTCTTTGGTGAGAAAAATCTATGGTTAATCCCATTCTCCCTGCAAAAATCTTCAAATTGTGAGTTTTCAAACTCACCACCATGGTCAGACAAAATATTAGAAATAGAATGTTCACATGACTATTTTATTTTATGAAAGAACTCCTGAAATTCCTCAAATGCATCATTCTTGTGAGAGAAATAGAACACCCAAGTGTATCTAGAGAAGTCATCTACTAAGACAAAACCATATCTTTTCCCAGATAAGCTGATAGACCTAGTGGGTCTAAATAAATCGATATGAATCACCTCATAAGGTCTAGCAGATAAGTCTTCAGTTTTGGATTTGAATGACTTCCTAGTTTGTTTACATTGTGTGCATGCCTCACAGATTTTATTCTCTTGTTTGAAAGAAATTTCAAGAAGTCCTTTTACCATATTATATTTATTCAACTTATGAAGGACACTATAGCTACCATGACCTAACCTATGATGCCACAGGTAAGCTAGAACAGCCTTATTTACAGTTAGACACAGATTTGAGTGTGCTACATCATCTAAATCTACCATATAGATGTTGTTGACTCTCTTACCAGTAAATTTGAAAGATTAAGAATTTGATTCAAAGATATTGCATGCAAGAGAGTCAAAAATAACTTTATGGCCTTTGTCACAAAGTTGGCTAATACTAAGTAGATTATATGCTAGCCCATCTACTAAATTAACTTCTTCAATAAAATAAGATGAGCACTTACCAACTTTTCCAGACCCAATGATTCTACCTTTTGTATTACCTCCAAATGTTACATGACCTACATATTTCTCCACCAGCATGCAAAATTTGTCTCTATCCCCGGTCATGTGCCTGGAGCAGCCGCTGTCATGATACCACCTATTGTGTTTGGCTGTCAGGCATACCTGCATACAAGATCAAGTGGAAACTTTCGAAACCCAAAAGTGTTTGGGCCCCATAACAATATTCAACTCATGCACACAGGACAGGTGGTATTTTGGAATCCACATTTTTTTTTGAGTTTTCAGTTGAGTTGTGGATTTCTCAGTTTTCTATTTTTCTTGATTTTTCTTAGCATTTTGATTTTTGGTTGAAGTTATTTGTGGTTTGGCATTTTTATTGTCAACAGTCCGAAACTTCCTGTGCCAGTTATTAATCCTATGGGCATTAGGATAAATGTGACCAGTGTGAATCCTAGACTGACCATACATGGAATGCACAAACCCATATGTGTTTTTGTTTCTAGGTTGCCCAAAATAATTCCAAGTGTAGGATTGATGGTTTTGATTAGAATATGAAAGCTGCTCAGACCTCACACTTGAACTACTTCTATTTAACCAACCTGAATGGTAATGATAGGTTTTGGAAGATAATGGATTGGCTGATGCACTGGGGTAGTAGTCACAGCCTGAGTCCCCCCTGCTCAGACCTGGACTCCTATTAGACCTAGATCCAGAATAAGTATAAGTCGATGCAGGTTTAGAGTTGCCTCTACCTTTCTGAGAATGCTAGGCTATTTTGGTTTGGGGTTTTCCTTGGACTTGACCTTTGATGGTCTGACTCCCAACCTGTCCTCTGGTCTGAGGTGGAGTGTTATGTGTACAATATCCACTAGACATTCCAACCTTTTCTTTCCCTTTGTCCTTGATGTCGGGCTTGTTCTGATTGACATTTTTTTACAAGTTTATTGTTGTTGTTTACAAAATTCATTCTAATTAAAGGTGTGAATGTGGATTTTCCTTTTTTAGCAACACATGAAACAGTTTTCACATCAAGTCTCTTTTTATTAGCTGGGTTAAAACCTAAGCTTTCCGTTCTGAAGTTGACTTTAGTTCCCAAAATGGCATTTAGATTTTCTATTTCTAGTGTCATGCCTTCAAGGGAATGTTGTTTGTCTTCATTTTCCTTTTCTAAGTTTTCAATGGTCTTTTTCAGTTCATTATTCACACAAACAACAACATCATATTTTTATTTTGAAATTTTCATTTCTTCCTCATATTTCTGCATTCGATTTTTTAACTCATCAACAACATTTTTTAGATTTTCATTCTCACACATCATGTTAGATAAAGCAGTATTCAGATCATCACATTCAGCAAGAGCCTTTTTCATATTACGATTTTTAGATTCTAAACATGCTCTTTTATCATTCAATGAAGTGTCATTCACTAGGGAATTAATTTTTCTCTTTAAGTGCCTGTTCTCCCTACGCACATCATCATATTTATCAAGAATTTCTGCATAGATATCTTCCCATTCATGAATAGTATAGTTTTCAAAGGGATTTGTTACCTCTTCATCGCTTTCCTTGTCTTCACTTCTGGCCATTAAGCAAATTCTTTCTTCCTTGTCACTACCTGAGCTACTTCTGAGACTACCTTCATCCTCGTCACTCCAGGTACTAATCATTGTCTTTCCTTTCTTGTTCTTGGACCTGGGTTTTTCTTTCTGCAGCTCGGGGCAGTTTGACTTTAGGTGGCCAACTTTCCTGCAATTGTAACATACATTAGATTCAATTTTCTTAGTAGAATCAGATCTATGCTTATATTGTCTTTTTCCAGAAAAATATTTTCTTCTAATTCCTCTTCCTTCTTTTCTCAGAAACCTTTTCAATTTCCTAGTAAACATAGCAAATTCATCTGGATCCTCCTCTGAGCTAGTAGAGCTATGTTCACTAGATGATCCTTTGATGCTGGAAGTAACTCTCAGAGCGAGAGGTTTCTTCCTCCTGTCAGAATGATCAACCATTTAAGGTTCAACTCATAAGTCATGAGAGAACCGATAAGTTCATCTATAGTAGTCGTGGATAAATTCTTGGACTCTTCCATAACAGTGGCCTTAGTGTGCTAAATCGGAGTCAGGGATCTAAGAATTTTTCTAACTAACTCATATTCACTGTAACTCTTACCAAGGCTTCTTAAGCTATTTGTGATCACCATTAGCCTGGCGTACATCTCAGTGATGGACTCGTCTGATTTCATCTTGAAGGCTTCATATTCTGAAATAAGCATGTTAGCCTTCGTTTCTCTTACCTGAGAGGTACCTTCATAGATTACCTCTAATTTTTTCCACATTTCCTTTGCTGTGGAGCATGAAGATATTCTCGAGAACTCTGTGGGATGAAGAGCGCATTGAATCATGTTGATGGCGCTCCAATTCAATATTGATCTACGAATTTGCTCTTTGGTGCATAATTCTTCATCATCAGGGAGCTCGAACGGTCCCTTGCTCACTACTTTCCAGATCTCATAGTCTTTCGCATGAAGGAATGCCTGCATGCGATTTTTCCAATACGCATAGTTAGAACCTTCAAAGTAAGGAGGCTTACTTGTCGAGTGGCCTTCTGCTGTCAGACCTTTAGCATCCATTTGGCTGATCTCTTCGGGATGTTAAGCGCCTACAAAGAGTCTAGCTCTGATACCAAGTGTTGGAACATATGAAGCCGGATCTAGAGGGGGGGTGAATAGATCTACCCCAAAATATTGTAGAATTTTAAGCAGATTTATGCGGAATTTAAGAAACTTAAAATAACCACTACCATTTCAAATCACAGTGATGTCTAGATAAGATATCTAGTGCAAAGTAAGAGCTGTCAACAGAGATGATTCACAATGAGCAAGAGATAAAGTAGCTGAGATTAAGATCAATATGTTCAGAGCAAGTTATGGAAGAGGCACGAGGCGGAGGTGGAACACAATGAGTTTGCTCACGCAAGGAACACCACCTTTCAGATAGGTTTACCCTATCCTTCCAGTAGCCCCTTTTTATATACCTTCTTCACACAATGATAATATGAGATATTCAGTAGAGAAATTCAAGCAAACAACATAACTATAAGAACTATCAACAATAAGTTTCAGCGAGATAACCAGACAGATCAACCATAAAAGCAGTCACACACAAGGCACAAGGTTTTTAGGTGGTTCGATCTCTATCCAGAGATCTACATCCACCCCTTACTCAATCGAGTAAGGATTACTGCTAACTCACAGCTTGAATTCGCTGATCCATATCTTTGCGGAATGAATCCCTACACACAACTGAGCCGCACGGCTTACTGTCCGCTGAGCTTCACAGCTTGCTGTCCGAGGTATCCACCTCGCCTGCTGAGCTTCACAGCTTGCTCCACTGATACACAGCTTACAAAGGTTTTTCAAAGGAAAAATAGAAAAGAGACAATGAAACTATGAATAAGACAGAGATTTTTTTTTTATATATATGAAGCCCTACCTAGTGGTGATGTAGGATGTGGAAGCCCACAGTCTAAATCACTACCAGGGGGAGTTTTATTGATCATAAAGGAAAAAGAATTACATCTTTCTAATGCTAGGAATACCTAGCTTGTCTAGTCTAACAGCACCCTTTGTAACAGTGGGGAGGTCGTGCTGAGAAATAAAAAAGGAATTACAATATGATTGACAAGCAAAATTAGCTAAGGAGTCTGCTGCTTGGTTAGCTTCTCTGAATATGTGGGAGAAACTCTTGATCTGAGAACAATTCCAGATTTCTCTGACAAAGGGGAGAATCTCCCAAGGGAAGTCCATTCTCCTGTTGATCACTTGAATAAGAGTGAGGGAGTCACTCTCAACCAGAGCAAAGTGAGGAGGGAGTAAATTGAGGTATTTAAGTCCATCGGCCAAGGCCCTAGCTTCAGCCACAAGACTTGGGCAGTTTTCGTAGTAATGAGAGAAAGCCAATACCATGTGGCCTTGGCTGTTTCTAATGATGCCTCCTCCACCAGATTGACCTGCCTGTTTGTGCGCTCCATCAGTATTAACCTTGAGAAAGGGCCAGGGGGGGCAAGCCCATTTGACAATTCTAACAAGGGGAGAAGCCCGAGGAGTGGTAGATATGCCAAAGTGGCCAAGGATGGTGCGGCCAAGCTTCTGATCTTCCTGAAGGTTGGAGATGCTGAGCACCTGTTTGATATGAATAACCACACTGTGGAATATGCCTTGGGGAGAGATGGACTTGCTGTCATACCTAACTGCATTGCGGGCAAGCCAGAGCTCCCACAGTCCAAAGCCAACGGCTGCTAGTTTGAAGAGGCCGAACAGGGAGTGAGCTTTGGAGTTCTGAATAATGTTAATTATCATGGATTTGACAATGTGGTCTCTAAATTCACAGCCATATCTTTAAAAAGAAGACCAAATAGAACGAGCCCAGTCACTTTTCAGAAACAGATGGTTTACGTCTTCTACTTTGTGTGATTTGCAGCAGTGGCATTTGGAAGGGAGAGGGATCCCAATGGAATTCACTCTGGAATCAGTGGGAATGCGGTTGTGTAAAATCCTCCACATGTGTAAAGATATTTTGGTAGGAATCCACTTAGCCCATAGCCGGTTGTATGGTATATTGAACAGATCAGAAGCTTGGCTGTAGGTTGAAACTTTGTATATGGAGGCAGTGATGCAGTTACCAGAAGAGGCAGGGCTCCATATCTCTTTGTCCCGGTAGTGGTTCAGGTTGGTGTGCGTAATAGCTGTTTTGATATCATGAGGGAGAATTTGGCTGATTAATGACAAATCCTCCGGAGCTGGGTGTAATAAAACCTCTCTGACAGTGGCCTTCGGCTGCTGAAGTTGTACAGTGGTAGAATAGGACATAAGAGGCTTGTCTCCAATCCAAGTGTCCTTCCAGAAATTGGTGGAACAGCCATCTCCAACTATGACTTTTTTATGTTGAAGAATCAGGTCCTTGGCTTTAGACCAGCTTCGCTTAGAATGCCCCTTCATTTCCTTGAATTGAATCTCAGAAAGATGCCTTCCCCTGATGTATTTATCCCTGAAATAGTCAGCCCAGAGGGACTGTGAGTGAATAGCTTTCCATAGCATTTTGACCCTTAAGGCCAATTCCAGCTGTCTCAAAGAGAGAATGCCAAGACCTCCCATGTTGACAGGCTTGCATAATTTGTTCCAAGAAATCCAGTGTCTTTTATTTCCTTTGGTAGAGGATCCCCAGAAAAAATTAGCAAACGAATGGTCTAAAGTCTGGTGAATGCCAATATGCAGGGGAGATGATGCTAAGGAGTAAATTGGGATAGAAGTGAGGATGTGTTTCAACAGCACCACTCTGGCCCCTTGAGAGAGATAGGTAGCAGTCCAACCTTCGATTCTCTTCTGGATGGAGGAGACAATACCAGAGAAATAAGCTTTCTTTGATCTGCCATAAATGAGAGGGTAGCCCAGATATTTGTGAGGTAATGAATGGTGAGTAAAACCAGTAATGTCCCGAATCCTCTTGATGGTAGAGGCCTTGGCCTTTGGATGGGTGAAGAAGCCACTCTTGCCCACATTAACTAGCTGACCAGAAGCATTTTCATAATTTTTGATAATATCCATCAGGTTTTTAATAGAGGAAGCATTGGCCCTGCTAAAGACTAAGGTGTCGTCAGCAAACAGAAGATGAGATATGTTGGGGCACCGGTTGGGGCCTGCGTACCAGTCCACCCTGCCCTCACACTGAGCTTTACGGATAGCCCTGCTTAAGGCTTCCTCAGCTATTATGAAAAGAGCAGGGGCCAGTGGATCACCTTGGCGGACCCCCCTTGTGGAGTGAAAGAAGCCTGCAGAATCACCATTCAGGAGGACAGAAAACCAGCAGTTGCCCAGCATAGCTTTGAGAAGATCTATAAAGTCAGAGCGAAATCCAAACTTGGAGACCACAGAATAAATGAAATCCCACTCTATACGATCGTAAGCCTTGGCCATGTCCAGTTTGAAAATCACATTGCTCCCTCTGATTTTTCTACCCAGCTCATGAACCATTTCTTGGGCAAGGGCAATGTTCTCTACAATTGATCTGCCTTTCACAAAGGCAGATTGCTCAGGCGAAATGATACTAGGCAGTATATGAGCTAGTCTGTTGCTGATGATTTTAGATATAACCTTATACACAAAATTGCAAAGACTGATCGGCCTGTATTCAGAGATATCAGTGGCATTATGAACTTTGGGGATAAGAGCAATAAGGGTGGCAGTCAGAAAACGAGGTAGTGTGTTCTTATCAATGAAGAATTCCTGAACAGCCTTGATAATCACATCAGCAGTAACTGGCCAAGTCTTTTGATAAAAGGCTCCCGAGAAACCATCAGGACCAGGGGCACTATCTGGAGACATTTGGAAAACTGTGTCTCTGATCTCATGATCTGAAGGAATAGCACATAAGTTATCATTGTTCGCATGGGTAACCACCAGAGGAATATTGCTAAGAAACTCGTCATCAATCTGGTGATATTGAGAGGAGAAAGCTTTTTTGAAATGGTCAACAGCAATAGCCTTCATCTCATCATGGTTTGAGGTTAGAGTGCCAGCGGCAGTTCTCAGTTGGGAAATCACATTCTTCTTCCTGTTAGCAACAGTAGTCATATAAAAATATTTTGTGTTTTTGTCACCTTCAGCTAGCCATTTGATCCTTGATTTTTGTCTCCAGAAACTCTCTTGCTGTAGTAGAGTGGATGACAAGTCAGATTTAGCAGCCTCAAGATTTTCAAAAGTAGCCTGAGATGGATTAGCATCATAGTGGAACTCTGCCTTCAGTACAGCGTCTTCAGTAGCCAGAGTATTGTTGTGAATATTTCCAAATGTCTGCTTATTCCAAGTCAGGAGCATTTTCCTCATGGATTTAAGCTTTAAAAAAAGGGTGGATAGGGCAGAAGTAGCCAGGGGACTATTACTCCACTCTAATTGTACATCCCTGAGAAATAATTCATGTGTGGTCCACATTTGTTGAAAGCAAAATCTAGATTTGTGCTTGGATAAGCTAGCTAGCTGTACTAGTAATGGAGCATGGTCCGAAGCTTCTCTAGATAAATGATCAATAGTAATAGGGATGGATATTTGCCAGGGGCCATTAACAAGAATTCTATCTAGCCTTGCCCAAATACCTTTGTTACCACTTTGGTTATTATGCCAGGTGTATTTTGAGCCCATATAGCCAGCATCAGTGAGAGCACAGTCATTAATACAGTCCTTAAAATCAGACATCGAAGATAAAGATGGTGGAAGGCCTCCTAGCTTCTCATCCGGATCAATGATGCAGTTAAAATCCCCTGCCACCATCCAAGGCCCAGAAATTTGCATATGAGTATTGAGGAGGGAAGTCCAGAGGGCAAGCCTTTCCGCAGCTGAGCACTTAGCATACACCACAGTCATATGATATTCTGACAGAACCATAGAATTTTGCTTAAGAGTAATTTGTTGGTCATCTTTGTAAAGGATTGACAGATCCACAGGATTCTTCCACATAACCCAGATATGGGCATTTGCATCACCATTATCCACTGCTTTGTCCATACCCAATCTTTTACAAGTCTGATCAAGCCTGTCGTTTTGAATCTTTGGTTCCAGAATAGCAAGACAATGAATGTTGTGACTTTTGATAAGAAGCTTAAGTCTGGCCACAGTTAAGTCATTACCAATGCCTCTGACATTCCATATAAGAAAAGACATTACAGTAAGGGAGGAAAGGAGAGCTTACCCATGGAGTTAGCTCTATTCATCGCTCTAGTCACAACTCCTGATTGTTCTTTAAGTAAAATCCGAGTGTTGGTGATTCCAGCAGAGACAGTGATTTGTTGACATCTGGATAACATCTCAGCCTCTGGGAGGTTATCCGTACTCAGTGAGTCTCTCTGCTTATCAACAATGGCTAATTCCGGAACAAGGGCTAAAACACCAGTGTTACTCAACATTTGTGCTGAAGGGAGCTCTGAAGGCACAGGTGGAGCAGGGTCGGGCTCAACCACAAGGGGTGAGGAGTCCTTGGATTGGATGCCAACCACAAGGGGCTCAACCACAGGATCCTGCTTAATGGAGAAATTAGTATTCAAGCCTGCCGCCGAAGGAGGGTCCCCGAATACCCCGGTAGAAGCCTGATGGTCAGGGGCCTGAATCTTGGGAGAATTAACAGTGGATAGCCTTTGGGGACTTCCTCCAGCCAGAACCGGAGCAGAAGAAGAAGGAGCTTGAGTTTTGAGTTGCCAACGGGATTGACCAGAAATAGCTTCAGCAGTAGACTCAGGAGCTTTCCCCTTAGAATTTCCAATCAAGCTGTTAGAGACATCCTCGTTGATAGTGAGTGTGGGAGTAGTAGAGGGAGGTTTAGCTTGGCTTTTGTTGCGAAGACAATTCTTAGCTTCATGTCCAAGCTTCCTATAGTCCGAGCAGAAAAACGGCACGAATAGAGGAATAAGCGGCTGTTTCATTCCTTCATCACCAACACCAATCCAAATCTCAGCTGGAATAGGCTTCGACACGTCAATTTCTACACAGATGCGGGGTCCTTCCAATCTTTGCAGAGTCTTCGTACCAGGCCCAATCTTCAGAAGGTGACCCAATGAAGAGGCAATAGAAGAGAGAGCTCCTGTGCTGTAGAAGCATGGAGGGAGCAAAGGCAAGTGAAACCAAACAGGCACCACTGGAGACTCCAAGCCTGGCCGGAACCAAGGGGACCAACGGAAAATCTTAACAGATTGGCCGAGGAGTGACCAGCTCTCTCTAGTCCAAACTTGGAGGAAGTCCTCGTAGCAGAGGAACCTTATGAGGACATGGCGGTGATCGAACCTGGATAAAGATGATTCACCTTGAACGCGCCATTTATCCTTCAGAGCTTTGGCAATCTCATCCAGTGGGGGGTGGTGTCTGTAGAACTTGAAGACAAGGCAGAGCTTGAAAGGCTCGGAGATGGCCGAGAGTTCCTCGGCTGAGAAGAAAATAGCCGGAATCTCAGCGCTGGAGCCGGAGCAGACGTGGGTGCTCGCAGCCCGGAAGGGGACGTCCCGCGGAAGGTCCAGAAAGGAGACCTTAGGTGCAGCGACAGCCGCAGCATAGGACTTGGTCGGCGGTGAAGAAAAGTTTTTTGACAAGGAGATGGGAGGAGGGGAGCCAGGGCAGGTCAGCCCCCCCGACGGGGAGGCCATGGCGGCGGGCGGCGGGCCCTAGGTCAACGCGGAAAGCCATGGTGGGGTCGCTCCATGAATACACGACCTATGCTCCAGACTCCTTCCACTTTTCTGCAATATCTCCCTCTCCCTCGTCTAGTTTTGAATTTATCGCTGTGTTATCACAAGACAGAGATGAAAACTATAGCTCAAAATGAGCAGTTTGACTCTGGATTTGATCCAGTAGTCGAGATACAATCCCCTCAACCTCTTCAAACTACAACACTCTGCTTTCCTCTCATATGGCTGCAACTGGCACTCACGAAATTTCACTATCTTCTGGCCTATTGATGGGGACATCAGAGCAAGACCACTTACTTTTTATTTTACATTTGAGTCCTTTTATTTGTATTTATATGCTTGGAAAAAAATGTACGCAATTGTAAGGCTTTATAAGCCAATTTATCATTCCTTAGGATTGTTTGGGTTTTTATGTAAAAGTCTAGTAGGACCAGCAAGGGGGCCCCATCTCTTTCCCCATTGGTCCACCTAAGCCTTAGGGTCCCATGTGGGGCTGATCAAAAGTCCAAGGTGGGCTTCTAGATGCTTGACCATTCAAGGGGACAAGGTGGAAGAAAATTTAAAATTGGACCAAGCAAAGTCCAAGATGCTTCCCCCTTATAATATAGTTTATCCCACGTTGTTGTTTTTTATTTAATTTGGTCATTTGACCACATGGGGAAGAAAATCCCCTCTCTCCCACGAAATTCTCATCCCCCCACCCCTTGCCATTCTCTATATAAGCCTATGTATAGTGTCATTAGAGATATTAATGAAGAATTAAGTATTTTTGCCAAGAGCAAGTCCAAGGGCACCCCTTGTGTCTCTCCTCTCCCCCTTGCAGCAGTGATTGCTGCCCATTTTAGGGTGTGAAGCCCTCATCTTGGTGTGACTCCAAGATCTCCAACCTCTGTTGGATGCAACTTCCGGCCACCGCCTTCCGTTCGTGACGCCATCGCGCCGCCACCGCCATCGCCGGAGTTCTGTCCAAATCAGGATAGAACCTCATCTCCAAAATTTTATCTTTTTTTATTATTATTTGTTCAATCCCTAATTTTGAGGGTTTGTTTTCCCTGTCTCCCCTAATCTCCAGTTCAAATTTCGTGCCATTTGGCCTTAGTTTGATATTTTTCCCATATTTTTGTTCTTCCCCTCAATAATATGCCATTTTGCAGATCTGCAGGATAATGTCACCTATTCGTATTTTTCTTACCCACTTAAAATTTTTTAAAAATTCCATAAAACTTCCTCAGTGTTCCTCACGTTCTCCCCTACCTCCCATACTTTTTTTCGTCCCTGGAAAAATCATTTACCCCTCGGTCAAAGGTTAGTTTCAGGCAGATTCCCTTCTGTCCTGAGTGTCTGTCAACAGATCCACAAAAAAAACTCAGTCTTGCAGAGTCTCCCATTTCACATCCCTTTGTTGGATCGACCCACAAAAATTATATGTGGTAGATCTGGGAGTCCTCTTTCCAACGCCACTGGTCTTGCCTCGATCTGATTCCGGATCTGAGAGAATTAATTCGTGCAGCCGAGACGTTCAGATCTATTTCTTGTGTAGGTCTGAAATTGCAGCCCGAGAAAAATTCACAAACAAATATCAAAAATCAACTTCAGGAGCCGCCACTCCTAGGAGTCTACCAGGGACATCCTGCCCATGTTCCAGCCAAGCGGCGCCTGTAGAAGATCTCAGGAAGGTGACGTTCCTTTGAAGACCAAGGCTTGCTATCCAGCGAGTCAGAACCGAGTCGGCGCAGTACCGAGTCGGACCAGCAGGCCGAGTTCGCTCTGAACGCACCTCCAGATTGTTGCCCGTCAACCCAGGAACGGTCCTCCCGGGCCCACTTGTATCCCTTTACCTCCCCGCGTGTAGTGGGCAATAAAATTCACTGTTGTAACTAAGTTTTTACCATTGTACCGGGAGTTACCGTAACTGGCTGGGATCATCTTCCCCACGCCCGGAGCGTGGAGGTAAACTCGCCCCCTCTCTCTTATTGTATTTTGCTCAATTCGTATATATTTGAATGCCGTTGCGAGTGTAGGTTTCTAGCTTGTTATACTTTTATTCACCGTTGCGAGAGTGAGTGAGTGTACCGTCCCGTGACTCAATCCGAGTACACGCGGAAAAGCCGATACACGAGACTCACGGCCGGTTTCTTAACCGCGCCCGGTCCCACATCTTCCCTCGCTTAGGGGCGATCGCGAGCTAGAGTCCCAGGTCGCGTGTCCGTCCCACATCAATTTGGTATCAGAGCGAAGGTTGAGTCTAGGGTAGTCTTTGTGTCTAAGTCCGCAAAAAGAAAAAAAAGTGTCTAAGTCCAAGGGTGCATTTACATACCATTGTTCGGTATATCAAAAGGTGTCGCCCGAACGTTAGGTTACGCCTATCGGGAAGGCCGCACACTTGCGTCGAGGAGACCCTCGGGTCAAACCTCTGCTACGTACCTAGTCTTGGTTGTGTCTAGGTTCATAGTCGAGTCGGCATTCCAACTTGCATTGTCGTTTAGGGTCGTGTCTAGTGTCTTGTCCAAGTGTCTTCATGTCCATCTTATAGCTCCCCATTTCCAATGGACTTTCGGTCGCCCAGGCGAGATAACCGTTGGCACACCCATGGGTTGGGCAACCATCCTCTCCACTTCCATAGGCCCGAAGCCTCGGATTTTTATGGCTCCAATGACCCGGGCGACTACCTCAAGTGGGAGGCCACCATGGACACATACTTTGATTGTTATACCATGTTTGAAGCCGTGTAATTCTATTTTACCAAGGAGAGGCTTCTACACGAGGCCGCCGAAAAGTGGGACCACATTGAGCGCTTGAGAGAGGTTAGGAGGCAATGGCCCATCGAATCATGATGGGACATGAAGAGAGAGCTTAGAAGGGTCTACCTTCTCCATCCGGTTCCTTCCAACCCGTCCCACCCACTTACTTCCAACCACGTGGGTCACACCTCCAGCCGACCCCAACAACTCACTTCCAACCAAGTGGGTCATATCCGGAGGCAAGAAGCCCCTCAGGTACCCAAGCTTAGGCCAGTTGATTACGGGCGAATCCACCACGATACCCGTACTCCAACCCATACCGTTGCCGAACTTGTGCAAATGATTTCGGATCGGGTGGATAGGAGGTGTGCGTATTTTGAGTCGTTGGTCTCCCCTTGCCCACCTCTGAGACCGGACGTAGCCATACCCAAGCCTAGGGATGTCATAGCCGGTAACCCCAACCCGACCCCACCTCCGAGGTCCCAAGGACCTCTTCCCCTCTGGGAGGATGTTCCTTCCCCACCCATTAGAGCTCCGTTGCCACCACCCTTATCTTCCAATCTTTATGTGGAGCTATCTCAGCCCGAGCCACCCGTGTTTCTAACGGGAAGACTTTTCATCACCGAGCCACTCCTTAGCTGGCTCAAGAATGGCTTGGTCCCACCTCCCTTCCCATCCATGGACCCCACAATACCTCTAGTGCCAATCAACTCATTTCATACAACATTCCGGTCTAGTCACCATGTGGATACATTGGGTGACCTTCTTAACGGATTAGACCGGCAATTGACATTTACGCACTTGTTGGCCCCAGGCTTCGACCGACCCACAGGTCGTAGCTTCATCCATCTGGCTTTGGGATCCATTACCTCTGTGTGCACCGTGGGTTGTGTCACCACGGAAATTCTTCTACTCCTCCCATTACCGGTCAAGCCCGACTTCATTCCTTTTATCCCGGGGGAGGAGCCATATCTTCTATACACTGTCCCATCTACCACGATGGATGGAGGTGACCATCACCTTCATGAATTTCAAACATGGGACTATGTAATGGAGGAACCGAGGGGTCACACATTCTTTGACCCATTCGACCCCTTCGCTAGTGGACCTCGTGACCCACCATTTCCCTTACACCTTGTTAGGGAAGTCCACTACCACACCCCTTCCCCACGGGCTAGTCCACCAACACCCAACCCGGGGATCGTTCCATGGTCATCATATAGGAGTGTCAAAGAAGGTGAATTTGGTTCTCCACCTATCAAATCCACTAGGGAGCATGTGCATGCATGGTGCCTCTTAAGATGTTTAAGAGTTCCCCATTCTACCAACCATCGGTTACATCTAGTGTATGCATGGCACACATTCGGGTGTCCTGGTCCGCCACTGCACATGTATGGGTCGGACTAACAATAGGTTTTTCTAGGGTCTTGTGTGTATGTGCATATATCGAGTCGAGTCGGTCCTTTGTACGCTCGCGTTGTCAGTCCCTTTCGAGTGCGATACTTGTCAGACTTTGGGATCGGCTCTACCTCTACATATCGGATCTAGTCACATAAAGGGACCTAGCGGTCATTCCTAGTGAGCCTTCGAGCCGCCTCCCTCATTGGAGAGTGACCCCACCCCGGAGTGTCCACCTCTAGCCTCCTCCCCTGTAGCGTGTGCATATCGAATCTATACGGGATGAGTAGGTGTCGAATACTTGGAGTGGAGCGTACTCCACACTTCCGGGTACGATGACGGATCCGCCGACGTCACAAGCAATCGCACCCCTTACTCGACGGGGTCGAGTTCTTCCCACCCAGGGAGAATTGATGGGGACATCAGAGCAAGACCACTTACTTTTTATTTTACATTTGAGTCCTTTTATTTGCATTTATATGGTTGGAAAAAAATGTACGCAATTGTAAGGCTTTATAAGCCAATTTGTCATTCATTAGGATTGTTTCGGTTTTTGTGTAAAAGTCTAGTAGGACCAGTAAGGGGCCCCCATCTCTTTCCCTATTGGTCCACCTAAGCCTTAGGGTCCCATGTGGGGCTGGTCAAAGGTCCAAGGTGGGCTTCTAGATGCTTGACCATTCAAGGGGACAAGGTGGAAGAAAATTCAAAATTGGACCAAGCAAAGTCCAAGATGCTTCCCCCTTATAATATAGTTTATCCCATGTTGTTGTTTTTTATTTAATTTGGTCATTTGACCACATGGGGAAGAAAATCCCCTCTCTCCCACGAAATTCTCATCCCCCCACCCCTTGCCATTCTCTATATAAGCCTATGTATAGTGTCATTAGAGATATTAATGAAGAATTACATATTTTTGCCAAGAGCAAGCCCAAGGGCACCCCTTGTGTCTCTCCTCTCCCCGTTGCAGCAGTGATTGATGCCCATTCTAGGGTGTGAAGTCCTCATCTTTGTGTGACTCCAAGATCTCCAACCTCTGCTGGATGCAACTTCCGGCCACCACCTTCCGTTCGTGCCGCCATCGCGCCGCCACCTCCATCGCCGGAGTTCTGTCCAAATCAGGATAGAACCTCATCTCTGAAATTTTATATTTTTTTATTGTTCTCTGTTCAAGCCCTAATTTTGAGGGTTTGTTCTCCCTGTCTCTCCTAATCTCCAGTTCAAATTTCGTGCTATTTGGCCTTAGTTTGATATTTTTCACATATTTTTGTTCTTCCCCTCAATAATCTGCCATTTTGCAGATCTGCAGGACAGTGTCACCTATTCGTATTTTTCCCACCCCCTTAAAATTTTTAGAAATTCCATAAAAATTCCTTAATGTTCCTCACGTTCCCCCATACCTCCCATAAGTTATTTAATCCTTGAAAAAATCATTTACCCCTCGATCGAAGGTTAGTTTCAGGCAGATCCCCTTCTATCCTGAGTGTATGTCAACAGATCCATAGAAAAAAGTCAGTCTTGCAGAGCCTCCCATTTCACATCTCTTTGTTGGATCGACCCACAAACATTATATGTGGTAGATCTGGGAGTCCTCTTTCCAACGCCACCAGTCTTGCCTCGATCTGATTCTGGATCTGAGAGAATTAATTCGTGCAGCCGAGGCGTGTAGATTTATTTCCTGTGCAGGTCCGAAATTACAGCCCGGGAAAAATTCACAAACAAATATCAAAAATCAACTTCAGGAGCCGCCACTCCTAAATGTCGACCAGGGACGTCCTGCCCACGTTCCAGCCAAGCGGCGCCTCTAGAAGATCTAGGGAAGGTGACATTCCTTTGAAGGCCAAGGCTTACTATCCAGCGAGTCAGAACCGAGTCGGCGCAGTACCGAGTCGGACCAGCAAGCCGAGTTCACTCCGAACGCACCTCCAGACTACTGCTCGTCAACCCAAGAACGGTCCTCCCGGGCCTACTTGTAGCCCTTTACCTCCCTGTGTGGAGTGGGCAATAAAATTCACTATTGTAACTAAGTTTTTACCATTGTACCGGGAGTTACCGTAATTGGCCAGGATCGTCTTCCCCACGCCCGGAGCGTGGAGGTAAACTCGCCCCCTCTCTCTTATCGCATTTTGCTCAATTTGTATATATTTGAATGCCGCTGCGAGTGTAGGTTCCTAGCTTGTTATACTTTTATTCACCGCTGTGAGAGTGAGTGAGTGTACCGTCCCGTGACTCAATCCGAGTACACGCGGAAAAGCCGATACCCGAGCCTCACGGTCGATTTCTTAACCGCGCCCGGTCCCACGTCTTCCCTCGCTTAGGGGCAATCTCGAGCTAGAGTCCCAGGTCGCGTGTCCATCCCGCATCACCTATTTAGCCTCAGCTATTCTTCTTCTCTATGTGCTCGCCTTTTTTTTCTTCTCTACAGTGGTCTCCTTATATAGGAGCAGGTGTGTCAGAGGTAAATTGGATCAGGAAGATGATTCCCCTTTCTTATGGTTCTCCCACATGGCAGGATGGCGCTTTGATCCTATGGACCCTACCAGATTCGCTCAGGATGCATGTGGAGGGAACACTCCCGCCAATTCCTTTTCAGAAAAGTGTTTCGCTAAAGTCCAGCTAGAGTCCACGTGGCAGAATCTCCAGGCGTGACTCCTCCTTGGATCATGTGCCTGTAGCTACCTTGGATCACGTGTCTATTTAAGTTGAGTCTCGAGCCACGTGACTTGACCCTCTACACACTTAAGTTCCTGACAAAAGAATAAAAGGCATTTTGTCAAACACATTGTAACCTTGAATGGATAACTAATGTGCCTTGACCTATTGATATGAGAGTCACTTGTTCATGAATGAATTTCAGTTAAGTATGAAAGATGCACAGACTTCATAGTGCAATATGCACAGACTTATAAATGCGTATATGAAAATATGCACAGACTTTATTATGCATATGTGAAAAAATGTGCACTGACCTTATAAGTCTATATGCAAAACATACACAGACCATGTAGTGCAATTGTGCAAATGTGCACACACTTTGTGATGTGAAATGACCTAGGACCTAGATTGCAAGCAACGCAATGGACACGACGATGTCACACAAGCGGACTCACTCACGTTTGGCACACTCGGGTCCGAAAGGTGAATCGGCGATAGTGTTGAGGGTCTGAGGTAGGACCTTGACACTCCGGAGGATTTGACTAGCTTTAGGATGAACCCCTAAGGGTCCGGGATACCCAACCTCACGGGCGACCAGCACCCCAAGGGCGTGGGTTGTAGGGTGTGCTCTCTCACAAGTCGCTCCGCGGTGGACACTCAATTTGATCGATTTCGGATCGAGCGCTCACTCTTTGCCGACGGATCAACCAGAAGCAATACTAAACTAAGCAAGACAATTACAGCAGAGAAATGTGTTCAGGGCGCTCACCTGATCGGCGTGAAGATGCCGATCCCGGCTGGAGACGAGGCGAGTGGGGAAGCGTGGGCAATTCCCGCACGCTGTGTCGGTGTAGCTTGGACTGCCAACCTGCTAATACAAGCACTACGCCCCTTGCAAGGGGGTGGAACTAGGGGTGGGGAAATGAAATGCACATTCAAACACTACCTCCCACAGGGAGGGGCTTTAAGCCTGATGGGGGCATCTCTCACCCTTCACATTTTTCCACAGCTCCGATTGCTCACCGACAAGGTTCCATTGTGTCCGTCACATTTTTCTGAGTCGAGTCATGTAATTTTCATATTTTTTTGAGTCATATCATTGTAATTTCTCTTTTATTTAAGTCACGTACCTTGGATAATGAGTCATTTACCTAAGTTATGTGTCATTAGGTTGATTAAAGTTAGTTAATGGGCCCAATTCATTGGGCTAGGCCCAAGGGTGCCTCCCTTCCCCTTGGTTATTTGTCATTAGTACTAAACTCAGGGACTTATTGTAAATTGTGGGATCCCTATAAATAGGACCCCCATCTCCCCATTTGAAGTTAATGAATGAATGAATATTTGAAAATTTTCCTGATTTCAATCTTGTGTGTTCCCTTGGGGAGAAGCCAACCCATAGGGTGAGAAGCCCTTGGAGTGAAAAGCTCCCATATCCCTCTCTCTCTCTCTCTCTCTCTCTCTCTCTTGCACCACTTTCTCTCTCCTCCACTTTCTCTCTCTAAAACATGCGTGCCCTTCTCTCTCCTCTCCCCTCCACATCACCCGCCACCTTATCTAAAGCCTTCCACATCATCAAGAGACCCCTCACTTCCCTATAAACCCATTACTCACCCTCATTAACTCCACCACCCCCTAGGCACCCTTTTTTTTAAACTAAAGTTAATACTTGCAAGGTGGGAATGGTGGAGGGGGTTCATCCCTTCATTTCGGAAGAAGATGAACACACTACCCCGACCGCCAGGCAAGCGTTTTCATAAATGAAAGCAGTAAAAGAAAGGGGTGCAGAAGGAGGGGAGGGGGAATGCCCGAAGAGGGGGAAGAGGCGTACAAGGCCAAAGGCCCAAGAAAGCGAAAAATCCCAAGAGGACCCAGGCGAGGGCAAAAACAAAAGCCCAAGAACCCATAGAAGAATCATAGCTCCAACAAATAGGAATCTTCATCGAAGACCCCTTCAGAGTCGGATGAGAACACAGAACGGACACCGCGCTGACGAGCCGGAGAGCTAGGCCAATCAAGAGGATCAAACTCCGAACCGTCGGGATCGAGCACCTCCGTGTAGGAAGGGTCGGCCGGTGGCGGGGGCGCCATCGAAGAAGACTGGATCGGAAGAGAACGACGGGGAGGGGGAGCAACGTCCTCAAAACTGCACTGCCGATCACGCGAGGAGGATGTGGAGTTGGAACGCCGGAAGGAACGTCGTGGTGCTCCGCCATCCATCATCAAGGGCAGCTGAGAGCGGTCCTGGCAAGAGGTGCCCACGAAAGCCGCATGAGCCGCTGGAAGGTCACGGAACCCCGAAGCAGGCTCAAGCCTGGGGACATTGAGAACCTGGAGGAGCTGAGGCAACTTGAAAGGCATGCCAAGATCCGAGGGGGGCACAGCACCCACGGGATGCACCGGGGCAGGAGGCGGAGCGGACACAAAGAGCAGACCGGGTGGGGCCCGGTTGATTTTCTTCTTCAGAGCTTGGGTGAAGGAGAGGCGAGGGGCGGCCGTCGGAGAAGAGGAGGAAGCCAAGGACCCTTCAACGCCAGCCGCCTGGGAGGTGGGCTACGCCCCTATGGACCAAGCTACCGCATCGGCATTAAGCCCAGCAGGAGGAAAGGAAGGGCCGCCAAGGGGGTGAGCATCCGGCACCGGGGGGCCGAGGACCAAGGAGGAGGACACCCGGGCAGCAGGAGGGACAGCCGCGGGTGCATCTGAGCACGGAAGGGGATTGCCCTTCCCAACCAACCCCTCTCCCAAGAGAGAATCCCACTTCCCCAGGCACCCCTTCACTTTCCCAGGCACCTCTTCCCCTTCCCAAGGTCCCCCATCAACTCCCTAGCCCACCAACCAAGAGAGAATCCAGCCACCTCACCCCAAGGCCACCCCTCTCATCTCTCTCCCTAACCCTTGGCAGACCTGCGACCCAACACTTCCCCCCTATTAGCTCCGCCCCCCCAGCCTCTTCCACCCCCATTCTCCTGGCCAAAACCCTCCTCCTCCATCCCCCTAACACCCGGGAAGGCCACAGCTCCATATCCCACCATTTCCTCCCCCTAACCCTTCCATTCTTCCTCCCTATCTCTCTTGTTACCCAATCAGCTGCAGTAGCAGATCCAACCCCTAGAGTGCAGCGGCTCCCCCAGCCACTCCGAGAGGTTCCAGGTAGTGTATCATACACCGGTGGAAAGGACGTCCAGAGAGCTTTCCAGGCAAGGTTGTTTCGTCGACAACCAAGCTCTGTGCTGCCCGGGAGGTCTATTCTTCTCTGACTGCGCAGATCAGGCTAGGATAGCAACCAGAATGACTTTCAGAAGCAGTCCTGGCCATCCCCCACAACACCTGGTCGAGCCTATTGGTTCTGGTGTGCTAGATCTCCATAGCTTTCAACCAGGACTGGTCTCGCCCCATTTGGAGGTCCGGTGTGAGAGTTATGCCCCCGTCAAGTTGATCTTGGTTTGCAGTCCGACCTGCCGGCGTCCAGGATGAGCAGCCAGCCTCAGAAGACCTCACGGCCACTGCAGTTAGTTTCTGCTCCAGCCCTTTTAGGAAGACATTAATAGGTCAGTAAGCTTCCAAACGGGCATGGTCTTGCCTTGTTCTGAGCTTCCTTCTGGGCGGACCACCGTCTGCACCTCCCCTCTATCCGGCTGGCTCCTGCAACTGTGTGACTTCACAAGATCCGGTGCTGCCGGCGTCTCCCACCTCAGAATTGGGTCAAACAAGTTCTGAGAGCTCCCAAGGCCGTCCCTCTTCGCGACGACCCTGGCCCCGCCACAATACGACCTTAGGTCCTATTGGTACATCATCTGCAAGTCAAGATAGATTCTCTGCCCAAGTGCCCAGCATGACCCAGTCCGCATCCAGAGGCTACCACCCAGCGACCGAGACGAATCAGATGGAGATCTTTGACCGTGACACACCAGGAAAAATACTCTCTCAGCCAGAGGTGGTCCCACATCGATCCGACATCCCAGCTTGGAGTACGACGTCACCCAACCGCCCTCAAGCCTGCAGCTGAACAGAACCGGCATAATTTGGCAACCCAGTCGAGCGGCTTCGGCACCTAATTTCCCCTCCCCGCCTGACCGGCTTATAGCCCCTCCCTGTGTGGAGGAAGTGTTTGAGTGTAACCAATTATCCCCTACCTCGAGTTCCCCCCCTGTGAGGGGAGTAGTGCATGTAATTCTTTAGCAGGGTGAAGCTTCATCGACGCAGTGTGCGGGGAACCCACACTTCCCCGCTCGCCCACGTCTCCGAATCGGGGCCGGTTTCTTCAAACCGGCCAGGTGAGATAGCTGCCCTTGCTCCTAATCATGCTTGTTTATTCAATATTCCTCATTTGCACCGCCGGATAAGGGAGAGAGTGCCCGGTCCCAAGGCTCCACCGCCTCAGAGTGACCGCCGTTGGTGGGAGTGAGTGGATCCGTGCCCTTTGGCACCTTTCGGCC
The DNA here is from genome assembly GCA_022559845.1 of Amorphophallus konjac. Taxonomy (NCBI): domain Eukaryota; kingdom Viridiplantae; phylum Streptophyta; class Magnoliopsida; order Alismatales; family Araceae; genus Amorphophallus; species Amorphophallus konjac. The sequence continues at coordinate 371,741,952 of CM040118.1, read as the reverse complement.
TATTGAGGTGAGCGACCGTATCCGAGGGGAGACTAACTAAAGTGCTGCTGGTCCTCTACTAGCAAGGGACCCCCCCACATCCTCAACTCGGCATCCCCTAGTCACCCACGGGTTGAGCGTCCGCGCCGTACAAGTGTCCGCTTGCATAGGCTTCTAGCCTTGTGGTTGGCCTTGCATCTTTAGGTCCAAGAGAATTCGGTCTAGTCGTTGCATTTTCCATTAGGGTGTGTCACATCAATTGGTATCAGAGCAAGTTCTAGACTTGTCTCTACTAAGTCTTGTCCTAGGGCCATTGCATTTATCCCCCCGTTCATCATGGCCATTTCCTACTTAGCCTACTCGCCACCCATGGACTTCATTCTAGATAGGGATATTATGTTTGACAGATCATGTTCTAGTGATTACCTTAGGTGGGAGGCTACCATAGAAATATACTTTTAAGAGACTTGGGTATATGGACCCGCGAGAGTCCTTAAGGCCAAGGGACGACTTCGGGGTCAAGCCAAGGAAAAGTGGCAGAGCATAGAGGGCTTAAGGAGGGTTGAAAGACAATAACATATTCACTCATGGGAAGAGATGAAGGTAGAACTTAGGAAGATCTACATCCCCAAATATTCCCACCCCTCCTACTCAAACACCCCTAGCCCGAGGAGCACTACCACTCCTCCATCCTCACCCGGCCAACTTGAGACCACCCTTAGGCCTCCACCCCCACCACTCCCAACAAATTCTCTCTCAACCATCATCACTACACTTCGCCACCAAATCCTCTCCCTTAAGACCCAAATGATCCAAGCATCCACCTCTCCACCTAACCCCATGAGGGCCCCCACACCCCAACCAAAACCCCCTTCGACAGTCCTCAATATCCAAACCAAATTGGCCCCCACTCCCACCCCTCCACAATCAGTCGATCCCAAGGGGAAGAGACCCCTAACCGACAGGATTTCCCCAACGAGGACCATCACTCACCCAACCCTCACCATTCAAACCCAAGTGCATCACGTGTCCATCCCTCCACCTAGGCCCATGACGGCCACCGCCTCCCAACCCACGATCCCTCACCAAACCCATACCCCACAAGCCCCCTTGGTTCCCACCACTACCCCTCAATCATCGTCTAAAAGGAATGCCCCCGCCAAATCCAATCAACCCAAACCCCTGACCCAACCCACCTTCCACTCCCAACCCCAATCCTACCCCAACCTAGGCCTCCACTACTTCCCCTACCAATCCCAATCCAAGTTTCCTATTACCCTCCACCCCGGGAGCACCACACACCAACCCTCATCACCCCAAAAGACTATCTCACCTCCTTGGTAGATGAACTCATACCCAACCCCATAGTGGTGAACACTCCAAAACCACTCCCCACCTTGGAGGAAATACATGTCCAAGTTGAAGAAGAAACCTCACACGATGGTCTTCACCTTACACCACCCTCTCTAGTTGGGGCCGAGCTCATCTTAGGAGAACCGCTTGTTAGTTGGCTAAAAGAGAGCCCAATTAGAGAGATCACGGCTCATGTTTTCCCTCCCATAGAACAAAACCTTCCCATAGTGCACTTATTCTCCTATGACACCATAATCCAAGCATCCTATCAAGTGGAGACCTTAGAGGATCTTCCTAAGGGCTTAGCATGGCAAATTGAGTTCACAAGCATGTTGACCCCTATGGCCGAACAACCTGGGAGCCTTGGCCTCCTACACCTATGCATCGGGTCTATCAGCTCGGTTTGCACCATTGGTTGCTACACTAGCAACCTCCTTCTATTCCTCCCCACACCCGATGAGCCCGACCTTCTCCTCAATTTGGAGCTTCTTATATCGGGTAGAAAGCCAAGCCCTCCCCTCATGGCCAACCCACCCACCAAGAACTTCGGCCCAATTATTTCATTAGAGGAGGATGACCCACCACCATTTGAGGATCTTGAGGACATAGGGCCCCTCCCCCTTGATAACCCTTTTTATGATCCCTTCCAATGGGGGTCAAGGAACCCATGGGACCCAACCGCCTTGCCCACCACCCACCTTTTCCTACCCCAACCCACCATGTTTGGTCCAATCCACCAAGTCCTTGACTCGGGTCACACCTTGGGAGCCATGACCTTGGGCCACATATCCCTAGGTAATAAGGTTGTGCCCCACCCCATGATGTCCACCTTCTTAGATCCCTTCGATCCTTTCCAATGGAAGTTCAAAGGTCATCCCACAACCCCTCATAAAGAAATCATCTTTGGAGTAGGAATGCATGTGTCTTGGCACCTCACACAAGTTGGCATGATTAGTAAGTCAGGTCCTTTCATTCATTACACCCACATGTCAAGTCGGAAGTATGAGTGATCCGTATTTGGGTGTGTCGGCCCTCCCCACTCCATCGGCATCAACAAGTTGGGTCTAGAGCATGATAGGTTCATACATGGCTGCCCTGGTCCCCCAGCATTTGCTTCACCCATGCATGATAGAATCACCTACGGGTGCCTCGGCCCTCCTAGGTCCATCAAGGTTTACATAGTCGCATTGCATGATAGGTCCACTCATGGTTGCCCCGGTCCCCCATTACATACCACACACTTCCCACCCACACCGCACCGTAGCTCATGGCATACTCATTCAAGCAAGCATCAAGCAACGGGCGGTGAGGTTCATAATGAACGGGCAAAAACTCGCGAGTGCCACTTTGGATTCCAAGTAGGTAACCTTACGATGGTGGCTTTGGAATGGCTCTACCTTAGGGTCATCTCCAAATCGAGGGCACGAGGACTTGGACCTTCCAAGTTCCGAGTGCCTTTGGCAACCTGACTTACGGGTTGGATTTACCGATGGGATTTTGGAATATACCCCACTTTTCACGTGGCGGATCTAGCACCCTCTAAGGGCACCGCAGTGGATCCCAGTGAGCACCTTGAGTCTACCCCCACCTTTGTGAGTGACACCCTTGGAGAGCCTCCACATATCAGCTTGAGAGTCCGACGTGTGCACACAAAGGCAATACTAAGCAAGTAGGGTACCATCGCCAGCAAGAGGGTGTGCCCGAGCCACCTTGAGAGGATGAAGAGCCGTCCCCTGGCTAAGGACGAGAGGTTGAGTTTGGAGGTTGCGGCTCTCCCGGAGCTCCATTGGGGGACCTCTTCTTCGGCGGACCCATACTCAACGGAGTCGAGTTCTTCGCACCTCGGGAGTTTGATGCGGGCATCTCTCGCCCTTCACATTTTTCCACAGCTCCGATTGCTCACCAGCATGGTTCCATTGTGTCCGTCAAATTTTTATGAGTCGAGTCATGTAATTTTCATATTTTTTGAGTCATATCATTATAATTTCCCTTTTATTTGAGTCATGTACCTTGGTTAATGAGTCATTTACCTAAGTTATGTGTCATTAGGTTGATTAAAGTTAGTTAATGGGCCCAATTCATTGGGCTAGGCCCAAGGGTGCCCCCCTTCCCCTTGGTTATTTTGTCATTAGTACTAAACTCTGGGAGTTATTGTAAATTGTGGGATCCCTATAAATAGGACCCCCATCTCCCCATTTGAAGTTAATAAAAGAATGAATATTTGATAATTTTCCTGATTTCAATCTTGTGTGTTCCCTTGGTGAGAAGCCAACCCATAGGGTGAGAAGCCCTTGGAGTGAGAAGCTCCCATATCCCTCTCTCTCTCTCTTGCACCACTTTCTCTCTCCTCCACTTTCTCTCTCTAAAACATGCGCGCCCTTCTCTCTCCTCTCCCCTCCACATCACCCGCCACCTCATCCAAAGCCTTCCACATCATCAAGAGACCCCTCACTTCCCTATAAACCCATTACTCACCCTCATTAACTCTACCACCCCTAGGCACCCTTTCACTCTCCCAAGCAACCCACCCCTCTCCCAAGAGAGAATCCCACTTCCCAAAGCACCCCTTCACTTTCCCAGGCACCTCTTCCCCTTCCCAAGGTCCCCCATCAACTCCCTAGCCCACCAACCAAGAGAGAATCCAGCCACCTCACCCCAAGGCCACCCCTCTCATCTCTCTCCCTAACCCTTGGCAGACCTGTGACCCAACACTTCCCCCCTGTTAGCTCCGCCCCCCCAGCCTCTTCCACCCCCATTCTCCTGGCCAAAACCCTCCTCCCCCATCCCCCTAACACCTGGGAAGGCCACAACTCCAGCTCCCACCATTTCCTCCCCCTAACCCTTCCATTCTTCCTCCATATCTCTCTTGTTACCCAATCCGCAGCGGCAGCAGATCCAACCCCTGGAGTGCAGCAGCTCCCCCAGCCACTCCGAGAGGTTCCACTATACACCGGTGGAAAGGACGTCCAGAGAGCTTTCTAGGCGAGGTGGTTTCGTCGACAACCAAGCTATGTGCTGCCCGGGAGGTCTGTTCTTCTCTGACTGCGCAGATCAGGCCAGGATAGCGACCAGCACGACTTTCAGAAGCAGTCCCGGCCATCCCCCAAACACCTGGTCGAGTCCCTTGGTTTTGGTGTGCTAGACCTCCATAGCTTTCAACCAGGACTTGTCTTGCCCCATTTGGTGGTCCGGTGTGAGAGTTATGCCCCCGTCAAGTTGATCTTGGTTGGCAGTCCAACCTGCCGGCATCTCGGATGAGCAGCCAGCCTCAGAAGACCTCACGGCCACTGCAGTTAGTTTCTGATCCAGCACTTTCAGGAAGACATTAATAGGTCAGTAAGCTTCCAAACGGGCCTGGTCTCGCCTTGTTCTAAGCTTCTGTTGGGCGGACCACCCTCTGCACCTCCCCTCTGTTCGGATGGCTATTGCAACTGCGTGACTTCACAAGATCCTGTGCTGCCGGTGCCTCCCACCTCAGAATTGGGTCAAACCAGTTCTGGGAGCTCCCAGGGCCGTCCCTCTTCGCGACGAACCCAGCCCCGCCACAAACTGACCTCAGGTCCTGCTGGTACATCGTCTGCAAGTCAAGATAGATTCTCTGCCCAAGTGCCCAGCACGACCCAGTCTGCATCCAGAGGCTGCCACCAAGCGATCGAGATGAATAAGATGGAGATCTTTGACCGTGACACACCAGGAAAAATACTCTCTCAGCCAGAGGTGGTCCCGCATCGATCCGACTTCGCAGCTGGGAGTACGACGTCACCCAAGCGCCCTCAGGCCTGCAGCTGAACAGAACCGGTAGAATTCGGCCACCCGGTCGAGCGGCTTCAGCACCTTATTTCCCCTCCCGCCTGGCTGGCTTACAGCCCCTCCCTGTGTGGAAGAAGTGTTTGAGTGTAACCAATTGTCCCCTACCCCGAGTTCCCCCCCTGTGAGGGGAGTAGTGCATGTAATTCTTTAGCAGGGTGAAGCTTCATCGACGCAGTGTGCAGGGAACCCACCTTCCCCGCTCGCCCACGTCTCCGAATCGGGGCCGGTTTCTTCAAACCGGCCAGGTGAGCTCGCTGCCCTTGCTCCTAATCGTGCTTGTTTATTCAATATTCCTCATTTGCGCCGCCGGATAAGGGAGAGAGTGCCCTGTCCCAAGGCTCCACCGCCTCCGAGGGACCGTCGTGGGTGTGAGTGAGTGGATCCGTGCCCTTTTGCACCTTTTAGCCTATTGAGGTGAGCGACCGTATCCGAGGGGAGACTAACTAAAGCGTCGCTGGTCCTCTACCAACAAGGGACCCCCCCACATCCTCGACTCGGCATCCCATAGTCACCCACGGGTTGAGCGTCCGAGCCGTACGAGTGTCCGCTTGCATAGACTTCTAGCCTTGTGGTTGTGCTTGCATCTTTAGGTCCAAGGGAATTCGGTCTAGTCGTTGCATTTTCCCTTAGGGTGTGTCACATCAAAGCCGGCCAGGCGGGGGTGGGAAAGAACTAAATTGGCCGAGTCGGCGATCGTTGCTGGTTTTGTCTGCTTCTAGAACTGCCTGATAGGGAGTCGATGACGGTGCCGCCACGGACTCCACCAAGCTTCGATGCGGATGAAACTGGTGCCAAAACTTCCTGGGTTGGCCCAGGAGGACGTCTGAATTTTTGGGGAATTTCTTGGCATCGACAGTGGCTGGGGCAGGGTCTGGAACAGGACCAAACTGCTCTGGCTCTGACTGTTCCCAGACTGCTGCTGCAAGAAGACGAGGGTGCCATGAGCACTCCCACGGTCCGATTGATGCAGGACCAGAACCGCTGTGATTGTGGTCGAGTCTTCTTCAAATGAAGACCAAGGGGGTCGTCGGCGGAGGTCGGATATGATCACGAGAACCAGAATGGTGGGGAGGGTCAGATCTGGCTCAAGAGAAGCTGACCTGCGCACTCCGGGGAGAAAATTTAGAAATCTGTGCTCCGAGATCCAAATGGTACCCTTCTTGTTGGAGCTGGCAGGGGACTTGGAGGAGAAACTCTCAGCCAAAATTCACGGCCAAACTCTAACTGGGGTGGCCGTGGGCGCTTCATCTCTCACGCTCTGGTTCCCTGCCAGAACATTATTGCGCAGTCGTGGGAGAACTGATCTCACGGGCCGCCCAGAACTTGGATGGCGACGAAACCGCCTCGCTTGGACAGCTATCTGGATGCCCTTTCCAGCAGCGTAGGGTACACCACCATAAGATGCACTGTGAAGACGTGGTAGCCTCTGCAACTCAACCCTTGACTGTTGCCTGCGAACTGGGATGAATAGGGTGGTGATAGGTGATGGGAAATGGGGTAGATGGGATGGGAAATGGGGTGGATGGGTGTGGGGGCAACCCCTAGTTGTGAGGGGGTCTGGGAGGGGGAGAATGGGGGCTGGAAGGGGGTCTAGCAGGTGGAGGGAGGGAGAGCTACAAATTTTGGTTGGGAAGGAGAGATCTCTCTCAAGGTTGGAATGTGACTTAATGGGGGTTGTTAATGGGGGTCTTGGGGATGGGAAGAGTTGTGTTGGGGAAGGGAAGGGGTGCTTGGGGAGTGGGGAATTCTCCCTTGGGAGATGAGAGAGGTGCTTGGGGAAGGGGTGTGGGTGGTTGGAGAGTGGCTTGGAGAGTGGTGGATTCTATCTTGGGAAGGAGGGGAATTTAATGGGTGATTTAGGGAAGGGGAAGGGGGTTTTAATGAAGAGTGAATGGGGAGGAGAGAGAATAAATTTTGAATTTTAGGAGGGGAGGAGAGAGAATGGGGGCGCCCCCCTTTGAGAGAGAGAGATAAGAGAGAGAGAGTGTGTGTGTGCTTCTCACAAATTTGGTAGATTTCAAAATGGTTCAAATATTCATTAGTTCTCAAATGGGGGATTGGAGTCCTATTTATAGGAATCCCACATTTTACAGTAAGTCCCTGACTTTAGGACTAATGACAAGAAACCAAGGGGGAAGGGGGCGCCCCTAGGCCTAGCCCACTTAATTGGGCCCATTAACCAACCTAATAACAATCAACTTAGGTAAATGACTGCCTAACCTAGGTACTAGACTCAAATAAAAGGAAAATTACATAACCACGACTCTCATAAAATATGAAAATTACATGACTAGACTCAGAAAAACAAGATGAACACAATGGCACATGCCGGTGAATATTCTGAGCCTCAAAAAATGTGAAGGGCATGGGATGCCACCATCATACCCCCGGGGTTGGGAAAACTCGACCCCGTCGGGTATGGGTCCACCGGGGAGGTGGTGCGCCAAGGCAGCTCCAGGCGAACCACGATCTCCTAACTCGACCAGCGTCCTTTGCCTGGGAGCGACGTCTCAGCTTCTAAAAGTGGCTCGGACACACCCTCTCACCGGTGATGGTGCCTTGCTTGCCCAGTATTATCTCCTTGTGCTCACGTCGGGCTCTCAAGCTGATTTGTGGTGGCACTCCGAGGGTATCTCTCTCAAAGGAAGGTATAGGCTCAAGGAACTCACTGGGTTCCATTGCGGTGCCCGTATAGGGTGCCGGATCCGCCACGTGGGAAGTGGGATGAATCCCAAAATCCATTGGTAAGTCCAACCCGTAAGCCGGGTTGCCAAAGCCATTCGGAACTTGGGAAGGTCCAAGTCCTTGTGCCCTCGATTTGAACGTAACTGAAAGGTAGAGACACTCCAATATCATTATCACCAATTTTGCCTTCTTGGAGTACCAAGTGGCGCTCACGAGCTTTTGCCCACGTTTTGTAAATCTCACTGCCGTTGCTTAGTGCTTGCTTAGACACTCATGCCATGCACTACGATGCGATGTGGGGGTGAAATGTGTGGGATGCAAAGGTGGACCAGGACAACCATATGTAGACCAATTTTGCTTTGATGCTATGAAGATTGTGATGGACCTAGATGGGCCGAGGCAGCCAAAGGTGGTCCTATCATGCAGGGACTTTATAGCAAAGGTTGGAGGACTGGGGCATCCGTAGGTGAATCTATCATGGATGGTGGTAGCAAATGGCGGGGGATCCGGACATCCGTGCATGCCCCTAACATGTATAAGACTAATGACAAATGATGGAGGACCATTGCACCCAAATATGGACCACTCATGTTTACTACTTGACATGTGGGTGATGTGAATGAATGGACCCAACATAGTGTTCATGCCAAGTGGTGTGGTAAGCCTAGACACATGCATGCTTATCCCAAAGGTGACTTCCATGTGGATAGGTGTGGGATGACCTTTGAACTTCCATGAGAAAGGTTCGAAGGGATCTAGGAAGGTGGATATGGGATGGGGCACTTCCTCGATCTCTAGGTGGGTGTTGCCTAAGGTCATGGTTCCTTTGGTGTAACCTGGGTCATGGATGAGGTGGGCTTAGCCCAACATGGTGGGTGAGGGTAGGAACGGGTGGGTGGTGGGTGATGCGGGTGGGTCACATGGGTACCCGAGCTCCCAAAGGAAGGGGTCAAAGGGATCATGAAATGGGTTACCAAGGGAGAGGAGCTCTATGTCCTCAAGGTCCTCAATTGGTGGTGGATCATCCTCCTCTAATAAAATAATTGGGCTGAAGTCTTTGGTGAGTGGGTCGGCCATGAGGGGATGGCTTGGCTTCCTACCCAAGATAAGAAGCTCCAAATTGATGAGAAGGCCGGGCTCATCGGGTGTGGGGAGGAATAATAGAAGGTCGCTAGTGTAGCAACCAATTGTGCAAATTGAGGTGATAGACCCGACACAAAGGTGTAGGAGGTCAAGGCTCCTAAATTGGTTGGTCACCGTGGCCAGCATGCTCGTGAACTCTATTTGCCATGTTAAGCCTTTAAGAAGATCCCCTAAGTGTAGACACGCTAAAATTAACATTATTATGAGCACATCTCATATTACCTCATAATGTCCCAATTTGATCCTCAAATTGACTTTATTTAAGTGATTTTTCTCACTTTTCTGGGATTTCTCACCTTTTTCTACTTTTTCTTATTTTTTCTTATTTTTCTAGATTTTCTGGGTATTTTTCTCCATTTTTACGGATTTTTCAAGAATTAACGGTAGCAGGGGGGCGTCATTTGCTTTTAATAATAAAATATATTAAAAAAAGAAAATGATGCCTCCTTGAGGAGGTGTCTATTCATTTGGCAATATTTTATATTAAATCTCAATGGCCCTTTCCGAGGTGTTTTGGTGGCCTTTTGGGTGTCTAAAAAATATGAAAAAATAAGAATTGGAGTCAGCACGGTTAGATGCACGTTCACCAAAAAAATGATAAAAAATAATAAGAAATAAAAAATGACCTTTTCTAAAAATAATGGGAATTCCCTAGAAATGATGCCCATCACCTGGGCGCTATTCGAATTAACGGCAGAGGAAGGGGTGCTATTTCTTTTTGGCTTTCTTTTTTTATTTTTTTGATTCACGACACTGTGGAAGTCGTTATTTCAAATAACGACCGTCTGAGTAGTCGTCATTTTCTCCAGATTTCTGAACCGTGCTGGGATCACGTTCTTTCTCCGTTTTGAGCCCTTTTTCACTTCAGAAAGGACTTTAATGGCTTTCCATGACTAGGAGGACTCCTTCCAGTATTTGTCTCCTTCAAAAATTAATTTCCCTAAATCTTTCTCGGATTAAAACCCACGCATCCCTCCCTCTATAAATAGCTCCCTGCGGCTCTGTCAAGGAGGCAGATTCTTTTTTTTCAGGGAGGTGCTGCCTGTTTTTTTGGGTAAAGGATGGAGCTTCTCTGCATCAAAGGCTTCATCCCCCTAAGAACTCCCTCCCGATCGCGCATCAAAGCTGCAGGAGAAACAATCCTAGGCTTCTCCTTCTTTTCATTATTCTATTCCTTATTCTTTGTTTTAAAACTGCATGCATGCATTATTCTTTTCATATATATCTCAACCACATTGAGCCTCCATAGTGCAACACTTGCACCTTTTATCTTCTTTTTTTTTACATATTCATATCATCACCCTATCTCCCTACCCATTGCATTGGGGTTTAAAAGGGTAACACCCAAAAGGTGTGTTCATATCCATGTTCTCACGTTATGTTTATTTCATTTAGGATTGATACTACACCTTGGGTTTTGATGGGGACATCACCTCCCGTGCCCACACTCACGGCTCGTCTCCTCGCCCCGGAAGCATCCGACATAGTGTAGTCATTTATTTTGAGTCATATGTTGTATTTTCATATTTTATTTGAGTCATATCATTGTAATTTTCCTATAATTTGAGTCTAGTACCTAGGTTAATGAGTCATCTACCTAAGTTAAGTGTCATAGGGTTGATTAGATTAGTTAATGGGCCTAATTCATTGGGCTAGGCCCAAGGGTGCCCCCCCTTCCCCTTGGTTATTTGTCAATGATCCAAAAGTCAGGGACATATTGTAAATTGTGGGATCCCTATAAATAGGACCCCACTCTCTCCATTTTTAGTTAATGAAGGAATGAAAGAATATTTGAATTTTCAAGTGTCCAATTTAAATCTTCTTCTTTTGGAGAGAATCCAATTGAGTGGGTGAGAAGCCCTTATCCCCCCTCTCTCTCTCTAGGGGGCTCCCCCTTTCTCTCTCCTCACCCTCCCACCTACTTTCTCTCTCCTTCTTCCTCCATTAAAGATACTCCAACTCCCCACACCCCTCTCTTTACTCCACCCCAACCAAAAGAGACCCCCACCCAATCCTAGCTCCACCAAACAACTCCAACTACCCACTTTCCCTTCCCAAGCAAGCCTCCACCTTCCCAAGGCTGAACCCACTCCTCCCTAGGCCAAATTTAAATTTCCCACCTCCCTCCCCTTCTTCCCCATCCCTTTGGGTCACCCCTCTCCAGCCCTCCCACCCTAGGGTCGCCCCCCCATCCTCCCCCTCCATTCCTCAAAGAGCATCCCCCATCTCCTCTCCCCCTCCACCTTGCAGAGAACCAGCGTCTTCCAAAGCTGGCCACGACTTCATCCCGGTGTCCCTGGAAGCAAAAGTGATACCGTCGGAAGCGTCTCCCTGTCCTCTACGTGACGGTGGTGGTCTCATCCGGTTCTGAGTTCGTGGTTGCCCGGGGGAGCAGTTATTGCCAGACTGCGCATCTGCTTCCTGACAGTTAACCTGAAGCAAGTTGCAGACGCTCCCACGGCCAACCTCCTGAAGTTCTGAAGGCGGGCCTTGGCTGAGAGTTTCTAAACCAAGTCTACTTCCAGTATCAAGAAGCGGAACCCCATTCGGCATCCGGAGCTGTGATTTCTCATTTTTCTCCCCCGGGTGTGCTGTTCTGTCCATTCTGGGACTGAACAGACACCCATCACTGTTTAGGCTGTCTCTGTCTACTCCAACCTCCTCCGGCACTCCCGTGGGTCTCCGTTAAAAGAGGACTCGACAACAAATTCAGCGACTTCAGCCTCACCTGAATCAGAGATCAAGAACGCCCGTGGTGACCTCGTCTTCCTGCTGCAGGGGTACCGTAGCTATCAGAACCAGAAAGCAGAGGCACTGTTCACAACACTGCCTCGACCATCACCGTCATTCAGAAATTCCCCCAAAAATTAGACGTATTCCTGAGTCAACTTAAAAGATTTTGCCACTAGTTTCGTCACCAACGGAGCTCGAGGGAGTCCGCAGCAGTGCCAACACCGACTGTGTGTCCTCTGTTCCAGAGAGTGGACATAACAGTCATCATCCTTTCAATTAGTTCCTAGCTTCACTCTCCCCTCCTCGCCCGGCCGGCTTACAGCCCCTCCCTGTGGGAGGTAGTGTTTGGATGTAATTCTGACTTCCCCTCCCCTTGTTCGACCCCCTTGCATGGGGAGTAGTTGTGTAAATTCTTAAACAGGTTCAAGCTACACTGGCGTGGCGTGTGGGGAATCCACGCTTCCCCGCTCGCCCACGTCTCCGAGCAGGACCTGTTTCTTCAAACCGGTCAAGTAAGTGTTCCAACCCTTGCTTTCCTTAGTGCTTGTTCTTTCAATATTAGCTCATAGTTCCGCTGGCCCGTGAGAGTGAGTGCCTGATCCGTAACCTCCTTTGCTTCAAGAGATCGCCGTGGGAGAGAGTGTGCAACCCGTGCCCTTGGCACAACGTCGGCTCCATTGAATTGGGCCTCCATACCCTTGGGAGAACCCTTGGCCTTGCTGGCCTCTACCAGCTGTTGGACAAGCGTATAACATGTGTAACTCCATTGTTTTGATAATGGCTGACTATGTATGTTGGGCTTATGTATAATATTCTTTTGTTTCATGATGTCTGACTATGATTCATTAATATAGTTTGACCTGCATTTGATAGAGACAAACACTGATGCATTTCAGGTCAAGCCCACACCGACAACAAAGTGTGTCTGCAAATATAGAAAGAAATCAAGTAAGTCACACAGATGGGGCATTGGGCTACACAAGAAAGAAGGACCAAGGTCGATGCAAGAAGGCCAAGGAAAATGACTAAGGTCTGGGCATGTCTTTATTGCGATACAGCAAAGGAAGAGCGGTGCACATCCAAGGCTAATCAGTATCAGGTCGGTGCAAATTTCTATTACAAAGAACTAAGGTCTGAGCACATAAGAAGATCAAGGTCCGTGCAACCCCTGGCCAACACATATCAGGCTTGTGCATGTTTGCCTTATGGCAAGACAAAGTTTGTGCATGTTGCTCAAGGTCCAAACATCAAGGTCTGAGCATACTCCAATCAAGGGCTGAATTAGAAAGAAAATATCTCGACACCTTCGGATGACAACTCTGCACATAAAGCATGTGTCGACACATCTGACAAATGTCTCGACACCTCAAGAAGAAATCAACTGAAGCAGAAGCCGTCCTCAAGACCGTTCAAAGGAATGTCTCGACACATTGACAGGAAAGTGTCGACACATCTAGGTTCAACCAGAAAGTGTATGAAATCAAGCCGAAGCTGTTCTGTCTAAAACTCTGGACTCACTACATGTCCCGACACACTGACAGGGAAGTCTCGACGCATCCAGAAGAAATCAAGCCGAAGCCGTTCTGTCTAAAACTCTGGACTCACTAATGTCTCGACACCCTCATGCGAGAACTCTGCTCATGGCTCACATGTCCCAACACCTTTTGTTGTTGTTTCGACACATCAGCCATGGATCCTCAAGACACTCACTAAATGTCCCGACACACTGAGTGTAAAGCGTCGACACATCAACGTTCAACCGGAACGTGTTTTGAAATCGGCAGAAGCTATCTTCAAGACCTTCAAAGAGATGTCTCGACACACTAACAGGGAAGTGTCGATACATCCACGTTCAACCAGAACGATTCTTCAAGGCTTTCAATGGGATGTCTCGACACACTGCTAGGAAAGTGTCGACACACCCTTGTTATTCTAGAAATCCTCAAGCCAATACACTGTCAGATCAGTGGGCCATCCAGATAGAAAAAGGAACCACAAATCATTAAAATTAAGGATTTTGGAGTCTGAACCATGTTCCGAGGTCTGACCCTTGCTCTACCATCATATCACTCATTTTTCTACCTTTTGGTGATGATTTTGTTAGAAATCCAACTGGAAGAGCCACTTCAGTCTGTCGTGATGTCAGTCTTATCTGTCTGCCTGTCCAGACTGTCTGCTGTTGGGAATAGGACACTCCGCAGTCTGCCACTATCTTACTGTCGACCAATGGGCTGTCCAACCAGCCATTGTACGCAGAAGAGTACACTTGAGCAGAATGAGAAGACTGCATTTCTGAGGGAGAGTTATTGTAAATATCTGATGCCATCTAAAGGGAGATCTGGTCAGCTTCTTCCCACTGTCTGCCAACGTACCTTCCTTGTACTAAAAGCTAGGCTCAGCCATTGGAAGACAGCAGGCCTGTAGGAGCATTTAATGAAAAGATCTCCAAGCATCCAAATGAGCAGACTCAGTCACTTCTTCCAGGTGCTGCCATCGCCGAACATGGAACTTGCCTGGAAGACTCCAAGCTCTCACTTCACCCTGGCGCAAGCTTCAAGGGAAATTATGGAGAGAAAAATACAGCCAGTACAATGGTCCATCAGAGACTTCTGGGCGCCATTTTCTCCCTAGCTTTACAACTAGTTTTACCTATTTATACCAAGCTTCCTCAACTGAAGAAGTAGCTGCTGCTACAGTCCACACAGTGCCACGCTCTGGACCATCCACCAAAATCATTCCTAAGAAAGCGTGAGAGTAGCCCCAGCACTTGGTTGACATAGTCAAGTGCTGTGAGTAGAGAAGAAGAAGAGAGAGTAGCCTTGAGGGAGAAGACAAACCTTGCAGTCTACCAGTGTTTGAAGAAAAGGATCTTTGGATCCAATCTTGTAGCTGCACCCACCAGCTCCGTTGTCTTGATCCATTTTCTTAGCTGGTGTCTACAAAATCTCTATTCCTTCTCCACTGCACTTCCAATATTCAACTTCTATTTGTTACGGTTCGTCTATCACCAATACATCTAGCTTTTCCGATCCCCTATTTAGGGACCGGGTTCCCTCTGTGGTTTCAGAGGAAGAGAGGATCAGATCTTCTGGGTAATTTAAGCTGTTAATCAGTAGAAAGTAAGCTGTGTTGCTCAGTTGTGAAAGCAAGCTGTGTTGCTCAGCTGTGTAAGCAAGCTGTGCTGCTCAGCGGATCAAGCTATGTGTCAGCCGGAAAGCCACAGCGAGTTTGGTGTGGGGAGGATGTAGGTTGTGGGTTAACAACTGAACCACCTTAAAATTCTTGTGTTGTGGGTTGTATACATTGTGAGCTTGTTCTATAACTTCTATCCCCATTTCACAGGTTTGTGTGCTACTTACACTATTTATTTTCTCTGCACACTCAAGCGTTCAGCTTGCACAACAGTCTCATCTTGATCCTCCTGCTATCATTGCTAACATGCATCTTCTCAAGTGTCTGCAATACACTTGCTTACAGACACTTTGAAGCATCTCCCTAGCAGAGGAGGGTATCACGATGGGTGAGTAGCCCTCTCTCCTGTGTCTTTAAACTCATTAGCTCCTTGGGTTGCCTGCTGCACCATTGCACACAGGTACCAAGGTGAAAGCTCTACCAAGGGAATTCACCTCGTTTGACACTCATGCACCTTAGTGATCACCTTAGCTCTCACACACTAAGCAAGTCATCTCACAATCAGCTACTCTGATTTAAGATCTCTGTGGTTCATTGTATGACATCTCATTTGGATCTTAGTTGCTCATAGAAGGTGTGTCGACCTGCCCGCTGGGAGTATCGACCTGTGTTGATTCATATACCCAGGATCCGTAGAAGGTGTGTCGACTTGCCCACTGAGAGTGTCGACATGTTTGAACTGAGCATCGTGCTTTAACATTATTACTTGCTCAATTCCTATCTATTCCGCTGCACCGTGTGTTTAAGTGTTTTATTGGTTTATAGGAGTGATTCATGTACTTAGGGGTGAAGATTTAAATAGACCATCGTTATCGATAGGATCTATTCAACCCCCCCTTCTAGATCTGATTGCACTTCGTGGGATCCAACAATTGGTATCAGAGCCTAGCTCTGCTATTCCTAGATCCTACGATCTACAGGGAAAGATCCTAGTGCATTTTGAGAAAATGGCTTCATCTGCTAAAGATGCTTCGAAGGTCTCTCCGCCTATGTTTGATGGTTCAGATTTTTCGATATGGCTGAGAGAAATGTACGTGTATGTCAAATTCACAGATCCATAATTGTGAAACCTTATATACATTGGTCCAAATGAGCTGCCATCAGATTCAAATGTATGGTCCGCTGAACATAAGACCAAACATGACAATAACCTTGCTGCACTCAACTTAATCAAAGCTGCGGTTGATGACAGATTACTTGATCTTGTGTCTAGCAGTAGCACAGCTAAGCAAGTTCTAGAAGTGTTGATGAACATCCATGAGAAAGAAGATCAAGAGCATCAACGCCTTATGGCTGACCGATCAGAGCAGTCAAGCAATCCATCCTCATCTCAGGTAAGCTCTGATTCTGAAGACTTTACTTTTGAAGAGCTTATGGGTGCATATGATCAGTTGATCGAGCAGTACAAAAAGATGAAATCTGAAAACAAAAGATTGAAAAAGGACTTGAAGAAAAGTAGTCAAGGTAAGAGTCATGCTTGTGAAAATTGTTCCAACCTTGAAGACCTCAACAATACTCTTGCTTTTGACTTGGATCTAAACAAACAAACCATCGTATGTCTAAGCGATGAAATCAAAATCCTTCAAGAAGAAATCATAAGGTTGGAAGAGACTGTTCAAAAACTAAAAATCCAACCAATCCGTCAGAATGAAAGTCTTTTCTGTAACAATTGTTCAGCTTTTGAAGAGCTAAACGACACCCTTGCCTCTGACTTGGATGTGAGTAAGCAAACCATTACATGCCTAACAGATGAAAATGGAATCCTTCAAGCTGAAATCACTAGGTTGGAAGAAATCATAAGAAACCTTCAAAACCAACCTAAATCAATCTCTAATGAACAAACCATGTCGGACAAGCTAATCCCTAATACAAGGTTGATTGAAGAAATAAAAATGGTAAAAGAATAAAACGACATGTTGCTTGAAAAACTGTCCATTTATGAGAAGGGCAAGGGTATTGCCCATGACAGTTCTGAAAAACTGAATGAACTTCAAATGGAGATTGAAAATTACAAGGGGGTTAATGCTATGCTCAATGAGCAATTGGCTGTGTGTGAGGAGGACCTCGTTGAAACTGAGCTGCACGTCTCCTCATTGGAGAATGAAATCAAAGATATAAATGACTCTCTGTCTAAGTGTATGCAGGATAAGGAAAGCATGAACAAACTCTTGGAAACAAGAGTAAGTCATCACAAGGGAGATTTGGGTTACAAACCCAAAAACTAACGATTCTTTGGAAGCATGGCCTACATCACTTCTGTCAAGGGTAAGAATGAAGCCAGCACTTCTTACCGCCTCCCAATACCGCATGCTGATCATAAAAACCAAAAATGCATTGGTAAGCAGAAAGGGAAGGCTCTCATGCAACAACAGATCCCTAAGTCTACTAGTCTTGACATGCACAATAGGAAAAGCCATGATGATTACCATGCCTCTCATAAAATGAATGTTTATTGCTTTCATTGTGGCATGCTTGGTCACACTGTACATGACTGCCTCACCTTGAATAATGATGAACTAAGAGCAGGAAAGAATTCAAGAATTGCTGCTGAAATCAAGGGCAAAAGACAGGTCAACCCTGGCAGTGGTCGTATGCAGCAGAACTCTGCTCAGAACCGTATGGGAAATCAGAAGAGTCAACACTTCCATTCGGACAGGTCGACACTCCCCGTGTCTTTCAACAGAAATCACCCTCCTTGCTGCTACCACTATGGAAAGATTGGCCACATAGTCCATGACTGCTGGCGACTGAGAGGTAGAAGCTACTCTCATAATTAACATGACAGTACATATGCTCACTCGCAATGGAACAATACACATGTGCACACAAAAAATGATAAATACCCTGTGCGTTGCTTCTATTGTGGTAAATATGGACATACATCCATTAATTATCCCTGGACGAGAGTGGGTGACCAGAAGGCAGCAAAGAAAAGAAGATCAATTGCTAGAACTACTGCTAACCAACAAGGACCCAAGCAAGCTTGGGTACCAAAAAATTTCAAATAAGAATTTCGGGTGTAGGGTGCCTTGGGGCTAAACACAGGATGCTCACGGAAATAAAAGCTCAAGGCACAGGTATGTAGATAATGTCATTTGTTTAATTGCTGCATGATAGGCTTGCATTGTAAGTCTCTGCATATTAGGGGTGTTATGTGTCAATAAATCATGCAAGAAGTTGTCTCCCTGAACTGTTGAGTTATCCTCTTTGTGTAAGATGGGTTTCTAGATTAGATTAATTGCTTGCACCTTGCGTGACCTTTGGTATTTCAAATGGTCTAGAGCAGAAAGGCAAGTCAAGCTTGCCCGGAGCTCTCACTATGCGTGAGGTGGTTTTAAGACTTCAGTTCTCCGCCAGGTACCAAAGGTCAACCCATCATGAGAACAATCTAGATGTTCATATGAATAGCTCATCAAATTCCATACTTTGATCCCACTGCATGTGAGGCACTCAGAATTCAGACACTCAATGCACATAGTCAGGGGGAGTTCTTGCATTTCATGGTTTACCAACTTGCATGTCTATTCAGAATGCATTTCAGAAAATCCATGATTTCATAATATTGTGGTTTCATACATTCCATTGCATATCATGTTTGAGAAACATAAAAATGCATAATCATCTTGTAGCATTTTTATTATATTGTGCATTCATTCAAGTCATATGCTACACATTACATTGCAACCCATGCATGGAACCAGGGGGAGTCAACATCAAAATTCATGCATGCTTCATTCTACATATTGTTGACGTCATTGCATAGATTGCATCCTTTCAGGGGGAGTTTATCTTTCATGACAAATCAGTCAAAACTCTACCCTACTGTCAGAAAGGTTGACCTCACAACCTGACAGGTCAAACCCTTAGTTCAGCCTGGCTGAAAATTGCATTCTGTCTGAGCTCAATTGTCGACATATTCCTGTGCAAGTGTCGACACTTCCTTGCATATGTTGAACATATCATTTTCATTCCAGTCGGAGCTCAGTGCATCATCCTCAGGGGGAGTGTTCATCACCAATTCCTACTTTCAATTCACACTACACTCTCTTCTTGAACCAATCCACCGCATCATGATGCCTATCTCTATTGTGGTTAAACTTGGATTCAAATTATCTTGAACTTCTTGGAGGATTTTCTATCTGCTATCAAGGTTGTTTATCAGAGTAAATCTTTAAGAGGAATCTTCTTTTATAGAGATTTATGACAGCCTCGAACATGAATGAATCTGGTTTAACATTAATGATTTCATGTGTCTTGAAGTCTAACTGTCTTGAAAATATTTGTGATCGGGCTTCATAGACTTAAACCAATTTCTCATGTTGTTGTCCAGTTATGCCTTCTGAAATCTGAAAGTTTACTTTATGTACAAAAGCAATTATGATTGAGAAACTTCTGTCCAAGTATTATTTTTAAACAATCTATTTTTATGGGATTTCTAATGGAAAAAATAGTCAGAGTAATGACATTGGCTCACTGAGAAATATGTCTCCTCATAAATGAATTGAGATAAGGCATGTCATGAAGCGCCTTTGTTAACTCTGCTATGTTTTAAGGTATATCATGAGGCAGAGCAATGGCTAGTTGCTGAGAAACATGTCCCCTCATCAAGAATATGTGGAACGATATGTCATGAGGTGACAATGCTATCTCTACTCTATTTGAAGCATGACAGTCAATCTTACCAATTACCTAGGGATACTTGCATCTAAAGAATGTGTGTCCTTACAGATATGAGGCATGCACTAGACTTAATTGCTCGTAAAATCTTCTCCTGTACTCATTGAATATTTTGGTTGAGATTGTAAAAGTTAAATGCACATCTATCGAAATTCTAAAATTTCATTTAGTCTTCATGATTTTTTAATTTCAATATCTTTTAAGAGTTTCTCTCAAAGGAGCCAATGGAATTGAATGTGTAAGATAAGAGGAGGTTAATCTAACGTTGATATGAATTTTTGGTTCATCTCTATCAAAGTTGAATACAAATGTTTTCATGTGATTCTACTGAGTAGGCCAGAATTCATTAACATTAAACCAATCTAAGTGTAAGGGCTAGTTCATTCGGGTTCTATAACTAAAAATTCTGAAAATTCTATAACTCTGATTTATGAACTTGGTCTCAGGTTAAAGAACCTTCATCTTCTATAAAGACAAGCTATCTTTCTATATCCCCTGATCTTTGTCCTCTCTAGTCAAATGGCATCAATGCTCTTTGATGACTTCTAACATTAGAAATCATTACACTCCTATCAATTATGGTCAGAGCATGCCATCCCTTCTTGAAATATCACTTCTTGATGCTCCTTGGTGTTTACCTTGCATGAAACATATTGCATCAGTCATTGCTAGCATTGTTGCATGTGTATAATTTTGCAATCATCCATTGGACATAACAATTGAAATCATCATCCATGCGCAACTGCCATAAGTTCTAGCATCATTGACATTATGGTTACAACTCAACTGGTTTCAGTTTTTCATGCAATTGGGTGGACTGCATTCTTCAACTGTGTACACACAGATCTTGCATAAAAAACCCAAAAAGTCCCATGCATTGCATAGAAAATGGAAAAGTCTGAAAAATAGAAAACCACTAAAAGTCTTGAAAAATCTGAAATCAAAAATGTGCTCTTTGGCTGCTATATTACATCATACTGTTGCAACCATGCCTTCAAATTTCAACTATCTTTGGCAAGCCAACGGACAATACCATTGATTCTAACATTTGGCCATGTTCGATAAATCCATATCACTCTTTGGTGTTTGTCCTAAAACTACCTCTCCAAGTTTGGTTGTTCACATCGATTAACTTGTCAACTTTAATAAGTGTACAATCATTGGCATGAATTTCCACATCATTTTCTGGAATTCTGGTATATTGACTGCACTACTTGTGATCATACCTGCCCATAATTTGCCTACGAAAGATATATCTTTCCATCAATTGGCATTCGAAAGGAGGAGAGATTTAGGCATCTTCGGAAAGGTATCTCAGGTTGCTGCACTTTAAGTTGCTCCCTCCAAGTATCTAATTCCTTTTACACTGTACATCATGTGCTAATAATTTCCAACAATTGATGTGCTGCAATTTCCTTCACTCCTACCTTCCTAATTATGCCATATATTCTCTCTAATATAATATTTTGATGATGTCAAAGGGGGGGAGAATTGTATGTGTCATTAACTAAGGAATGCATAGGGGAGAGAGTCTTGAATACTTGCATAAGATTATGTGAGGAGGAAATTGTATGGAGAGATAATCATTGAAGGTCTTTGTGCTTTTATTCACGATTACATTCTTTTAATATCTGACTTTCAATATACTCATAATGACTCAAAGCTGGACATCATAATGACTCATAGCTCATAGCTACCATAATCAAAAAGGGGGAGAATGTTGGACAAGCATACAACATGTGTAACTCCATTATTTTGACAATGGCTGACTATGTATGTTGGGCTTATGTATAATATTCTTTTGTTTCAATGATGTCTGACTACGATTCATTAATATAGTTTGACCTGCATTTGATAGAGACAAACACTGATGCATTTCAGGTCAAGCCCACACCGGCAACAAAGTGTGTCTGCAAAGATAGAAAGAAATCAAGTAAGTCACACAGATGAGGCATTAGGCTGCACAAGAAAGAAGGACCAAGGTCGATGCAAGAAGGCCAAGGAAAATGACTAAGGTCCGGGCATGTCTTTATTGCGATACAGCAAAGGAAGATCGGTGCACATCCAAGGCTAATCAGTATCAGGTCGGTGCAAGTTTCTGTTACAATGAACTAAGGTCTGAGCACATAAGAAGATCAAGGTCTGTGCAACCCCTGGTCAACACATATCAGGCATGTGCATGTTTACCTTATGGCAAGACAAAGGCTGTGCATGTTGCTCAAGGTCCAAACATCAAGGTCTGAGCATACTCCAATCAAGGGCTGAATTAGAAAGAAAATATCTCGACACCTTCGGATGACAACTCTGCACATAAAGCATGTGTCGACACATTTGACAAATGTCTCGACACCTCAAGAAGAAATCAGCTGAAGCAGAAGCCGTCCTCAAGACCGTTCAAAGGAATGTCTCGGCACATTGACAGGAAAGTGTCGACACATCTAAGTTCAACCAGAAAGTGTATGAAATCAAGCCTATGTTGTTCTGTCTAAACCTCTGGACTCACTAAATGTCCCGACACACTGACAGGGAAGTCTCGACACATCCAGAAGAAATCAAGCTGAAGCCGTTCTGTCTAAAACTCTGGACTCACTAATGTCTCGAAACCCTCATGCGAGAACTCTGCTCATGGCTCACATGTCCCGACAACTTTTGGTGTTGTCTCGACACATCAACCATGGATCCTCAAGACACTCACTAAATGTCCCGACACACTGAGTGTAAAGCGTCGACACATCAACGTTCAACCAGAACGTGTTTTGAAATCGACAGAAGCTATCTTCAAGGCCTTCAAAGGGATGTCTCGACACACTAACAGGGAAGTGTCGACACATCCAAGTTCAACCAGAACGATTCTTCAAGGCTTTCAATGGGATTGTTGTGCCCCTTAGGCACAAGCATATGCTATTTTGTTTTGATGATAGCAACACAGTGAGAGTATCACAGTGAGCCAGTCATTGTGTTTAGCATACACTACATCAATGCAATAACAGTTGCTGCATGCGTCTGTTAAGAAGTCTGTACATTGCCCTGCTTCAGGCTGAGCATGTCTATACATTGCTGCATTCCAAGTCTATACATTGCTGCTATGTGTGTGCATTATTTAACATGTCTGTACATTACTGCTATGGCTGTGCATCGTTTGCATACTGCACACATGACACATAGCAAGTCTGCACATTACACACAAAGTCTATTTTGGACACATGCACTCAAGTCTACACATCATGCATTCATCAGTTGCATGCCACAAAGTCTATACATTCTATTGCATCGCATGCTTGCCTTATGCATGTAGAGTCTATACATTCTCTGCTGATGTGTTTATGCTGCAGCTCATTAAGTCTATACATTCTTTAGGTGCATCATCTCAGCAAGTCTATACATTGGACTTGAGCATATAGGAAGTATGTACAGCCCATGAATTAACGCTAGGTCGCAAAGTCTGTACATCATCCAGTTGTAGGCAGCAGCAAGTCTGTACATCACCTTGTCACAGACATGGCAAGTCTGTACATTGCATGTGTCGCAGACATAGCAAGTCTGCACATCACAGACAAAGTCTGTACATTCACCACCATGCATTCAAGTCTCAAAGTCTGTACAACCTTTTATATTGCACTTAAAGTCTATACATTGATTTCCTGCTCACGCATCACTCCTTTGGCAAGTCTCTACATCGGCTTGTTCATGCATTCATCTCAAGTCTGTACATCCACCAGCTGAATTGAGCAAAGTCTATACATCCGATAGTTCAGCTCGTGGCTAAGTCTGTACAGCCAGTGCATATGTTAAGTCTATACATTGCATCTTTACCTACGCTCTGAACTGAGCAAGTCTATACATTCCCTATCTTTACCTACGTTCAATTCAGCAAGTCTGTACATTGGGCTATCACATAAAGTCTATACATCCCTTAGCTAGACCTGTGCAAGTCTATACATCGCTGCATTGGCCAAGTCTATACATCGCCACTTGTTCATGCATGTTAGCAAGTCTATACATTCTTCCGTCTCACTTAAAGTCTATACATTGCTGCATGCATTTCTTCAAGTCTGTACATCGTTGGCTAATGCATGCATCGTCTTTCAAAGTCCATACATTATCCTGTAGCTTGCACGATGTAAAGTATGTACATTGTCTAGCGTCTCACTCAGCGTCTAAGTGAGTGTGAACATTGCATCGCTAAGTCTATACAATGCAACGTCTCATGCATCGTCTCATGCATCGTCTTTCAAGTCTATGCATTGTAAGACCAAGTCTATACATTGCATCGTCTCATGCAGCGTCACTATGTGCAAGTCTATACATTGTCTGGGTGCATAACACAAGTCTATACATCGCCACTTGGCTCGTGGCTTAGTCAGTGCATCCATGCATACACAAGTCTATACAGCGCCGTGTTCACATGCTTCAAAGTCTATACATCGTGTGCTTCGAGCATTCAAGTCTGTACAGCCATTGCCTTGCAACATGCACGCTATCAAGTCTGTACAGCCTGCACACACAAGTCCATTCATTGTCATCGCTGCACACATTGCAAGACTATACACTCGCATGATAGCCAATCTGCACAAGTCTATACATTGCATACTACCAAGTATGCACATTGTTCTTCATGCACTATCTAGCTTTGCATTCACAAGTCTGTACAGCCTGTGTGCTTTATAACGCCAAGTCTATACATTGGCTAGCTGCACAAACATTAAGCCTGCACATTGTAGCATGCACGAACAAACAAGTCTGTACATCATTCTGCCTACACACATTTAAAGTCTATACACTGTCATGGTTGCTTTGATGCCGCAGCAAGTCTATACACTCATGAGTACTTGTGTGTTTTGATGACTGATCAAGTCTATGCATCGCTGCATACACTGCATCGGTGAACTACATACACTGCATCAAGTCTATACATTGCATGCACTTTCACTCTAAGTCTATACATTGCTTCATGCATTGAACGAAGTCTGTACAAGCTTTCAGTCTTAAACTGATAACTCTATCTGACTGACTGACAAGTACTCTTCGTGAAGCTTCATGAAGGCACGTGATCCGAGGATAATAGGAGTGCCCTGATCGTGACACGTGGAACCACTGTGCTGAAATGCTGCCACATGGATTGAGGTCTTTGGGCGGGAAATGTGGAAGTCACACGCCCTAGCTGCTGCTATATATATGAAGACCTCTTCATCAGGTGAAGGTGATCGACTGAAGCAGAGGAGTGTCTGCACGATCTAGAAAAAGAGCAGAGAGGCAGAGTGTAAAAGCATAAGAAGAGAAAGAAGAGAAAGAGATTAGCAGAAGAAGAAGAGAAAGAAGTTGAGGAGAGATAGTGAGATCAAGAGAAGAAGAGAGCAATCTGAAGATCAGTCTCTACTGGACCGTGGATCAAATCCAGGCCAGTCAGCTCTCTTTGAGAGCCATATTGTGCTTCATAGTTTACAGCTTTCCTGTTGCTGTTGTCTCTTGTTTTTGTTTTCATTTTAAACCTTTCTTCAAATTGTTTGTCAGCATTTTGCAGTGGAGGATTCCACTGGATGGCTAAGTTGTATTGCCCAGCGAAGCAAGCTGTGATGCTCAGCGTTACAGAGGTGGACTCCTCTGGACAGCAAGCTGTGATGCTCAGCGGGATGGCAAGCTGTGTTGCCCAGCGGATGGCAAGCTGTAATGCCCAGCAGTTGTAGGCAAGCTGTGATGCCCAGCTGTTCAAGCTGTGAGTCAGCGGAATCCACAATCTGGTTTAAGTGTGGGGTGGATGTAGGTCTGGAGGACCAAACCACTTAAAAACCCTATGTGCATTGGTTTTATTTCTTATCTGATTCCGCTAGATGAATGCATAGGGACGATATGGTTTGATTTCACACTGTGTGTTTGATTGTGGTATCGAGAGTCTTTGACATTGTTCCTAAGTCACTGATCAGTTCATCTATAAGCATATCAGTTGACTTAGTGAATCTGTAAATTCCATAATTGCTCATTGCCCTTCTGTTAGTATCAGGAGAAATTTTTAATTCGGCAAATTTTTTATTTTAGGGTAGATTCATTCACCCCCCTCTGAATCCACCGCACCGAACCCAACACTTGGTATTAGAGCGGGTTGCTATGCATAGGATCTAACAATCCGCAGCAGATTCTGCATCTTCTATGGTGCATATCAGAGCGGGTGTCTGCACAGAGGGTCCAATGACCTGCAGATCCGATCCTGCTGTATTCGGTGCTATTTCACTTCTGATATATTTCTTGTTGAATTGTTTTGCGCATTGAATCTGTTTGCCATCTGTCTAAATGGCTCGTCCTCCGGTTTATGATGGTTCTAACCTCAATAGTTGGCTAGGAGGCCTATGTGTGTACGTAGACTCCATTGATCCCAAACTATGGAAGCTACTATCTAAAGGCCCACATCAATTACCTCATGATGAGACCAAGTGGTCTAGAGAGGACAGAATAAAGAACCGTGACAATGTCATAATTCTTAATATCTTGAGAGCTGCGATTAATACTGATATATATCCTTTTGCTCTCAGGTGCACTTCTGGAAAGGAGATATATGACAGAGTCATTTCTGTTCATAACGAACATGAGGATAGCTGCATGATGGCAAATCGGGGAAATAATGATGAGGAAGCCTCATCCAAGGTAAATTCTGAATCTGAATCCGAAGAAATCTCGATTGATGATTTATGGGATATAAGTGAGGAACTGTCTGATAGATGTGAAAAATTAAAATCTGAAAAGAGAAAAATGAGCAAAGAAATGAGTCATGATATCACTTGCCTAAAAGCTGAGTTGAATAATTTGAAATCTAAAAATGAGAACCTCAGAACCAAACTCATTAGAGAAGATTCTTGCAATGCATGTGCTGTTTTAAGAGACGTGATAAATGATCTTGATTCTGATGATAATCTTCAAAAGGATTTAATCAAATCTCTGAAAGAAGAAAATAGATCATTGCTAGAAAAGAAAACTGAAGCTGAAGAATTTGAAAACAAGCTGGTTGAAGAAAATAGGTACCTCAAGGATCAAAATAAAAAGTTAATGGTTCTGAATACTGTTCTCTCTGAAAAATGGCTTGCAATAGAAAGAGATAGGTCAGTGACTCCTTCTCTGGAAGGTGAATTTCAAAGACTAAAAGAAATACTGACTATCTATGAAAAGGAGAAAGCTGATTCAGAAAGTCTTATTGTCTCCTTAAAAAATGAAATCCTTAAATTGAAGAAGACTTCATCTAAGTCTGTTCAGAATGAAAAATTGGTGAGAGAGTTAGAGTGTGTCAGCTCTAAATTGGAAGAATTGAAATCTGAAAATGAAAAACTCAAAAATCAGTCCAAAGAATTTGAACACAAACCAATGAATCTTGAAAAAGAAAATAGACTGATTTCTGAGAAATTGGAGGCTGAAAAAGCGATGAATCTAGAGCTTCAGAAAAATCTCAACAAACCTCAATCTGAGAAACAACAGGAAATGTTTTATGAATGTCAGTTTTCCTTAGATGATTGGGTGATTGATGATGAACTCCTAGAGCAAAATAGTAAACTGAAAAAGGAGAATGAAGAGCTGAAGTTTCTAAATACTGCAATGTCTGAGAGGCTCCTAATGCTAGAAAAAGGGAAGAGTTCTTTTGAAAATGAATGTGAGAGAGTGAGTGCATTGATGGAAGAGATTGACAGTCACAAAGTCATCAATGCCATGCTTAATGAAAAAGTAACAACCTCTGAACTGCTTATCTCTTCTCTTAAAAATGAAATTTTGGATTTGAACAAGTCTCTATCTGAATATGCTAATCAAGATAAGCAGAATGTTGTATTCAAACATAACTGCATGAAGAAAGGTAGTAATTTTCAAGTCAAACAGGGAATGAGGAATAAACCTTATACAACTTGTGCGCATAGCTCAGAAATACCTAGCACTTCCACCTCATTCCCTAAACAAGCTGTTGTTCAAGAAAATAAGAAAACAAGACAGAAAAGGAAAGTATTGAAAAAGAATGATAACAATCAGCATGCTAAGAAAGTTCAGGCCAACAAATCTATTGTCAAGAATGTCAAATATTTTTACTGTGGAAAGTTTGGCCATGAGATGGCTGATTATTTTGTGATGAGGAATGATAATCTGAGACTTAACAGAATTCATGCTAGGAACTCTCAGGTTAAGAAATCTTCTTTAGCTCAGAATAGAAGGATTAAGTGTTTTTACTGTCATAAAGCAGGTCATCTCATGCATGAATGTAAATTAATGGAATTAGATGACCTTGTTGCTATTAATTCACAGAAATATCATGCTAGAAATCATGTCTCTAGGAGAAAGAATCTGAATTGTTTTTGTTGGTGGAAGTATGGCCACACAGTCAAGGACTGTTGGCATGCCCAAGGAGGCTATGACAATAATGAATTCTTCAAATTTTCTGCTAAAAGACCTGCAAGTCTTTCATGCTTTAACTGTGATAAGCTAGGCCACAAAGCAGCTAATTGTTGGCTGGCTGATTATGGAAAAGAAAATTTTCATGTAAATAAAAGAAACAATCATGCTTCTGCTAATTCTATGGCTTCATGTTATTATTGTGGAAAATTTGGACTTCTATGTTTGATTGTTGTCTGATGGAATTTGATGATCATGTTGCTAAGAAACTATTTAGAACCCCTGTCAGGGTTAAAGCAGGACCCAAACCTGCTTGGGTTCTCGCAAGATCAAAATAATTCAGCTGTTGTAGGTGTGCCTTGGGTTAAGGAATAAACAGGGGTTAATTAGCCAAGGCACTCTAAAAGGAAAACCCCAGGATCCTACACATCAGGTCAGTTCTGAACTTTGTTTAAATCTCATCATCTGAAATTGTGAGTCAAAATGGGTGAATTTCATGTTGATTTGTTGTTTGATTTCTGATGTTCTCTTCTTGTCTAGCTGATCAGTCTGCATTCCAGACTCAGCTACTGAATTTAATTCTGCACAAATCTGATGCTCTTCTCTTTGCCAGTTTTTGCACTGTGTACATAAGATGCTAGATGCACTGCACAATCATTTTTGTAGTTGATGCATACTTTGCACCGAGTTTGAATGATTCATTTAGTGCATACAGTCGATGCATGTGTCTAATGTCTGCATATATCATTTGCATGACTTTTAAGGAAGTTGTTCAATGCATATAGGATTGCTTTGCACTGCATATCATTAAATTTGAAAATTTTGAAAAAGGATAAAATGTTCATGACTTGGGTGCATAAACTTGAAATTATTGCATACTTGCTTTATGTATCATTGTTGCATAGTCTGCACTTAATTAGTTGAAAGCATTGCATAGCATATTGTTGCATCATGGTGTCAGGGGGAGCTGAGAGTTCAGTTCAATACTTTGAATCCTTTTCACTTCTCATTGTCCCCACTCAATTCATTCATATTCTTTGACATCAGATGCTCTTGGATCTTAATGCCTATTGCTATCATTTCCCTATCACTTTCACTGAACAACAGTATTGCTTCTGGTTTAGTACATTGAGCTGTGGTTATTACAATTTTTTATTTATAAGAATCACACTTGTAAATTGAAAGAAACTAAAGGTTTAACTTTTATAAATTGAAGAGTTAAATGTCTGCACTTCAGAACTTGAGATAAAAGAAAACTTTTATAGCTCTTAATCTCTGTCTCATGGTTAGAATAGAAAAAGTTTTTTTTTAATGCCTGAACGTGTTAAACTGGAAATATCTAGAAAAGGTGAATAAGAGTGTGTATTTTTTTTTAAAAATAATCACTCTAAAAGAAATCAGGGCAACAGTAAATAAGAACATTAATGTAAAGAGCTGAACACAGTGAAAGAGCAATGGCTAAATTGCACTGAGAAACTGTGATCTCCTCCAAAGAAGTAGGAGAATTCATAAGTCATGAAGTGTTTCAGACTACCTCTGTTCATAGGGTCAAATCTATAGGGGGAGTTTTCACCAAGTAACTGGGGGTACTGGCCTCTGATCAAGGTGTGCCCCTAATGTCAAAGGTGAAAATTGTTCCTTGTAGGTCTTGATCTGAAATAGATCTAGTAGTTTATGCCTAGTAACTGGGGGTACCTGCCTCTGATCAAGGTGTACACCTAATGTCAACAGCATAAATGCCACTTGTCTATTCACTTAGCTCAGTTTCTGAAAAAAAAATTAAAAAGTGAAAAACAAACTGCTGTAACCCTTTGAAATTAAAAGTCATTGAGTGAAAATTGTTTGCCTCAATACATATTCAAGTTGCCTTTCTTAAACGTCCATGTTTAATCACAAAGGGTATTGTTTCTAACTTTTCTATTAAAACCATGTGCCTTAGATTCATTGCTATAAATGGAGTCTATAACTCTTTTTCAGTGGTCAGCTACTTTACTCTATCTTTATCACTGTTAAACCTGAATTTTTTCAAGATTGTATATTGCCGATTCTTATGCTTTAACAGTTGTCTATAATCATGCTCACTCTCTGAACCAATGCTTCAGCTATTGTGTAGTGACCCCTTCTTTATTCATGTTTCATCCATCCATGTGACACCTTCTCTACCTTTTGATTATCTGTTTCATCCATCCATATTCCTTCTCAAAGGGGGAAAAATAATTCAGGGGGAGTTATTCATTCAGGGGGAGTTTGAGCTGTTCTAAGGGAAATCTACAATGCAATCTGCATGTTGCACTCATGTGTTTCCTTCTTTTTGATTATGTCAAAGGGGGAGAAAATTTGGTTGGTGACTCACTGTCACTTTGTTGCCATCATCAAAAAGGGGGAGAATGTTGTGCCCCTTTGGCACAAGCATATGCTATTTTGTTTTGATGATAGCAACACAGTGATAGTATCACAGTGAGCCAGTCATTGTGTTTAGCATACACTGCATCAGTGCAATAACAGTTGCTGCATGCGTCTGTTAAGAAGTCTGTACATTGCCCTACTTCAGGCTGAGCATGTCTATACATTGCTACATTCCAAGTCTATACATTGCTGCATTCCAAGTCTATACATTGCTGCTATGTGTGTGCATTATTTAACATGTCTGTACATTGCTGCTATGGCTGTGCATCGTTTGCATACTGCACACATGACACATAGAAAGTCTGCACATTACACACAAAGTATGTTTTGCACACATGCACTCAAGTCTACACATCATGTATTCATCAGTTGCACGCCACAAAGTCTATACATTCTATTGCATCGCATGCTTGCCTTATGCATGCAGAGTCTATACATTCTCTGCTGATGTGTTTATGCTGCAGCTCATTAAGTCTGTACATTCTTCAGGTGCATCATCTCAGCAAGTCTATACATTGGACTTGAGCATATAGGAAGTCTGTACAGCCCATGAATTAACGCTAGGTCGCAAAGTCTGTACATCATCCAGTTGTAGGCAGCAGCAAGTCTGTACATCGCCTTGTCGCAGACATGGCAAGTCTGTACATTACATGTGTCGCAGACATAGCAAGTCTGCACATCACAGACAAAGTCTGTACATTTGCCACGATGCATTCAAGTCTCAAAGTCTGTACAGCCTTTTGCATTACACTTAAAGTCTATACATTGATTGCCTGCTCACGCATCACTCCTTTGGCAAGTCTGTACATCGGCTTGTTCATGCATTCATCTCAAGTCTGTACATCCACCAGCTGAATTGAGCAAAGTCTATACATCCGATAGTTCAGCTCGTGGCTAAGTCTGTACAGCCAGTGCATATGTTAAGTCTATACATTACATCTTTACCTACGCTCTGAACTGAGCAAGTCTATACATTCCTTATCTTTACCTACGTTCAGTTCAGTAAGTCTGTACATTGGGCTATCACATAAAGTCTATACATCCCTTAGCTAGAACTGTGCAAGTCTATACATCGCTGCATTGGCCAAGTCTATATATCGCCACTTGTTCATGCATGTTAGCAAGTCTATACATTCTCTCGTCTCACTTAGAGTCTATACTGATGTGACACACCCTTGGACAAAAATGAACAAGCACAAGTTGCAATCAAACGGATCGATATTGGCGACCGCTCACCCGATGCTCACCAAGACCCGGGGTAACTTGGCAATGCCAAGTGGAGGTTGTGTGGGCTGGGCCCTTGCTAGTAGAGGGCCAGCAAGGCCAAGGTTTGTTTCCCCAAGGGTATGGCTGCCCAATTCGAGGGAGCCGACGAGGTGCCAAGGCATGGGTTACACTCCTCACCCCACGGTGATCTCTTGAAGCAAGGAGCTCAAGGATCGGGCTCTCACTCTCACGGCCAGCGGAGTTTATGAACTAATATTGGAAAGAACAAGCATAAAATGGAACTAGGTTGGAGCACTTACTCGATCGGTTTGAAGAAATCGGTCCCGCTCAGAGACGAGGGCGAGCGGGGAGGCGAGTGTTCCCCACACGCCGCGTCGGAGAAGCTTGACCTACTCAAACGATTACAACACTACACCTCTCGCAGGAGGGGGATCTTGGGGTGGGGGTTAACTGATATTACATCTAAAACTACCTCCACACAGGGAGGGGCCTTCAGCCGGCCAAGCGGGGAGGGGTGGAACCGAACTCGCAACCAATAAGGAGACCGATGTCGGCTCTGCCCGCTTTCTGTGAGTGCTGACAGAAGGTCGAAGAAGTAGTTGCTGTGACTGCTCCCGAATTTTGTTGGGGACGAAACCACCTGGAAATTCTTAGTAGGAGGATGGGGAAGTCGTCCAAATTTTTCCGGAATTTCGGGAGGTCGCTGCTGGCCAGAGTAGAGCCTCGAACAGGGAGGTAGATCTTCAGTTCTGACAGCTTCAGGATCACAACAGCAGGAAGAAGTTATTGCCACCAGCGCTCCTAGACTCAGAATGAGGCACCGCTGGAGTCGTCGGAACCGTCTGTGAGTCCTCTTCGACACGAGCTTGATGGGGATGCCAAATGTTGTCGGAGCGGACCAGTATGCTCTGAACACTGAGGAGGGGTCGGTGCAGACTGAGTGGAGGCAGAACCGCACACCCGGGGGAGAAAATTGATAACTTCCAGATCTGGATGCCTAACTGAGCTCTGCTTTCTGAGAATGAAAGAAAACTCAGAGTAGAAGACTTTTGAAGAATAACTCTCGATCAGATTCCCAACAAGATCATCGCAGTCGAGCTTCCACTCCGGCTCTAAACTCCTGCCAGGGAGGCTTTGCGCAGTCGGGGAAGAATGGCTCCCCTGGGCGATCACGAACTCATAACGAGACGGGACCACCACCGTTGCGAAGAGGATGGAGAGACGCTACCAACGATGGCTCTTGGGCTTCTAGGAACGTCCGGAGGAGATCGGGGTCGCTGCTGCAAGCTTTAGGCCTTCTGCAGGTTCTTTTACTCTAGATGGTAGAGGGTGGGGTGATGGAGATGAACAAGGGAAGATGGAGGGGATGAGAGGGGGGCGACCCTAACCAAAGGGGAGGGGAGAGGGGCGGCCAAAGCTATGGAGGGAAGGGGAAATTTGAATTCGAATGGCCTAGGGAGGGGGAGGGGTGCTTGGGGTAGTGGGAAGGGTGCTTGGGAAAGTTGGAGGGGTAGTTGGGGGTTGGGAGGTGAGATGAGGATTGGTGAAGGGGTCTTGGGAAGGGGTGGAGTATTGAAGAGGGTTGTGGGGAATGGGGAGAGGCTTTAATGGGGTAGGTGGGGAGTGGAGGTGGTTGGGAGGGGAGGAGAGAGAGAAATTTTGAAATTGGGTGTGGATGAGAGAGAAAGGGGAGGGGAAGAGAGAGATTAAGAGAGGGATGGGTGGGATTCTCTCCCTAAGGCTTCTCACCTCACTAATGGATTCACTCCACAATAAATCCGAAGTTAGAACTGACAAAATGGCAATTTTCATTCATTGATTCATTAAGTTGAAATGGGGGGAATGGGGTCCTATATATAGGCAACCCACATTTCTACAAAAGTCCCTGACTCTTACTACAATGACCAAAGACCAAGGGGGTAGGGGCGCCCCTGGGCCTAGCCCAAAGAATTGGGCCCAATAACCATTCTAAACAATCTAATGACACTTATCCTAGGTAGATGACCCATTAACCTAGGTACATGACTCAAATAAAAGGGAAAATACATCAAATGACTCAAATAAAAATTACATAGGACTCAAAATTAAATAACTAGACCATGCCGGATGCAACCGGGGCGAGGAGATGAGCTGTGAACGTGGGCATGGGAGGTGATGTCCCAATCATATACATTGCTGCATGCATTTCTTCAAGTCTATACATCGTTGGCTAATGCATGCATCGTCTTTCAAAGTCCATACATTGTCCTGTAGCTTGCACGAAGTAAAGTCTGTACATTGTCCAGCGTCTCACTCAGCGTCTAAGTGAGTGTGAACATTGCATCGCTAAGTCTATACAATGCATCGTCTCATGCATCATCTCATGCATCGTCTTTCAAGTCTATGCATTGTAAGACCAAGTTTATACATTGCATCGTCTCATGCAGCGTCGCTATGTGCAAGTCTATACATTGTTTGGGTGCACAACACAAGTCTATACATCGCCACTTGGCTCGTGGCTTAGTCAGTGCATCCATGCATACACAAGTCTGTACAGCACCGTGTTCACATGCTTCAAAGTCTATACATCGTGTGCTTCGAGCATTCAAGTCTGTACAGCCATTGCCTTGCAACATGCACGCTATCAAGTCTGTACAGCCTGCACACACAAGTCCATTCATTGTCATCACTGCACACATTGCAAGTCTATACACTCGCATGATAGCCAGTCTGCACAAGTCTATACATTGCATGCTACCAAGTATGCACATTGTTCTTCATGCACTGTCTAGCTTTGCATTCACAAGTCTGTACAGCCTGTGTGCTTTATAACGCCAAGTCTATACATTGGCTAGCTGCACAAACATTAAGCCTACACATTGTAGCATGCACGAACAAACAAGTCTGTACATCATTCTGCCTGCACACATTTAAAGTATGTACATTGTCATGGTTGCTTTGATGCCGCAGCAAGTCTATACACTCATGAGTACTTGTGTGTTTTGATGACTGATCAAGTCTATGCATCGCTGCATACACTGCATCGGTGAACTGCATACACTGCATCAAGTCTATACATTGCATGCACTTTCACTCTAAGTCTATACATTGCTTCATACATTGAACGAAGTCTATACAAGCTTTCAGTCTTAAACTGATAACTCTATCTGACTGACTGACATGTACTCTTCGTGAATCTTAATGAAGGCACATGATCCGAGGATAATAGGAGTGCCCTGATCGTGACACGTAGAACCACTATGCTGAAATGCTGCCACGTGGATTGAGGTCTTTGGGCGGGAAATGTGGATGTCACACGCCCTAGCTGCTGCTATATATATGAAGACCTCTTCATCAGGTGAAGGTGATCGACTGAAGCAGAGGAGTGTCTGCACGATCCAGAAAAAGAGCAGAGAGGCAGAGTGTAAAAGCATAAGAAGAGAAAGAAGAGAAAGAGATTAGCAGAAGAAGAAGAGAAAGAAGTTGAGGAGAGATAGTGAGATCGAGAGAAGAAGAGAGCAGTCTGAAGATCAGTCTCTATTGGACCGTGGATCAAATCCAGGCCAGTCAGCTCTCTTTGAGAGCCATATTGTGCTTCATAGTTTACAGCTTTCCTGTTGCTATTGTCTCTTGTTTTTGTTTTCATTTTAAACCTTTCTTCAAGCTATTTGTCAGCGTTTTGCAGTGGAGGATTCCACTGGACGGCTAAGCTGTATTGCCCAACGGAGCAAGCTGTAATGCTCAGCGTTGCAGAGGTGGACTCCTCTGGACAGCAAGCTGTGATGCTCAGTGAGATGGCAAGCTATGTTGCCCAGCGGATGGCAAGCTGTAATGCCCAGTGGCTGTAGGCAAGCTGTGATGCCCAGCGGTTCAAGCTGTGAGTCAGCGGAATCCACACTCTGGTTTGAGTGTGGCGTGGATGTAGGTCTGGAGGACCGAACCACCTAAAAACCCTCTGTGCATTGGTTTGATTTCTTATCTGATTCCGCTAGATGAATGCATAGGGACGATATGGTTTGATTGCACACTTTGTGTTTGATTGTGGTATCGAGAGTCTTTGACATTGTTCCTAAGTCACTGATCAGTTCATCTATAAGCATATCAGTTGACTTAGTGAATCTGTAAATTCCGCAATTGCTCATTGCCCTTCTATTAGTATCTGGAAGAATTTTTAATTGGGAAATTTTTTTTTTTAGGGGAGATTCATTCACCCCCCTCTGAATCCACCGCACCGAACCCAACAGGGATGTCTCGACACACTGCTAGGAAAGTGTCGACACACCCTTGTTATTCTAGAAATCCTCAAGCCAATACACTGTCAGATCAATGGGCCATCCAGAGAGAAAAAAAGGAACCACAAATCATTAAAATTAAGGATTTTGGATTCTGAACCACGTTTCGAGGTATGACCCTTACTCTACCATCATATCACTCATTTTTGTACCTTTTGGAGATTGTTTTTTCAGAAATCCAGCTGGAAGAGCCACTTCAGTCTGTTGCCATGTCAGTCTTATCTGTCTGCCTGTCCAGACTGTCTGCTGTTGGGAATAGGACACTCCGCAGTCTGCCACTATCTTACTGTCGACCAATGGGCTGTCCAACCAGCCATTGTACGCAGAAGAGTACACTTGAGTAGAATGAGAAGACTACATTTCTAAGGGAGAGTTATTGTAAATATATGATGCCGTCTAAAGGGAGATCTGGTCTACTTCTTCCCACTGTCTGCCAACATACCTTCCTTGTACTAAAAGTTGGGCTTAGCCAATGGAAGACAGCAGGCCTGTAGGAGCATTTAATGAAAAGATATCCAAGCATCCAAATGAGAAGACTCAGTCACTTCTTCCAGGTGCTGCCACCATCGAACATAGAACTTGCCTGGAAGACTCCAAGCTCTCACTTCACCCTGGCGCAAGCTTCGAGGGAAATTATGGAGGGAAAAATACAGCCGGTACAATGGTCCATCAGAGACTTCTGGGTGCCATTTTCTCCTTGGCTTTACAACTAGTTTTACCTATTTATACCAAGCTTCCTCAACTAAAGAAGTAGCTGCTGCTGCCGTCCACACAGTGCCACGCTCTGGACCATCCACCAAAAACATTCCTAAGAAAGCGTGAGAGCAGCCCCAGCACTTGGTTGACATAGTCCAGTGCTATGAGTAGAGATGATGAAGAGAGAGTATCCTTGAGGGAGAAGACAAACCCTGCAGTCTACCAGTGTTTGAAGAAAAGGATCTTTGGATCCAATCTTGTAGCTGCACCCACCAGCTCCGTTGTCTTGATCCATTTTCTTAGCTGGTGTCTACAAAATCTCTATTCCTTCTCCACTGCACTTGCAGTATTCAACTTCTATTTGTTACGATTAGTCTATCACCAATACATCTAGCTTTTTCGATCCCCTATTTAGGGATCGGGTTCCCTCTGGGGTTTCAGAGGAAGAGAGGATCAGATCCTCTGGGTAATTTAAGCTGTTAATCAGCAGAAAGCAAGCTGTGTTGCTCAGCTGTGAAAGCAAGCAGTGTTGCTCAGCTATGTAAGCAAGCTGTGCTGCTCAGCGGATCAAGCTATGTGTCAGCCAGAAAGCCACACCGAGTTTGGTGTGGGGTGGACGTAGGTTGTGGACTAACAACCGAACCACCTTAAAATCCTTGTGTTATGGGTTGTATATATTGTGAGCTTGTTCTATAACTTCTATCCCATTTCACAGGTTTGTGTGCTACTTATGCTATTTATTTTCTCTGCACACTCAAGCGTTCCGCTTGCACAATAGTCTCATCTTGATCCTCCTACTATCGTTGCTAACGTGCATCTTCTCGAGTGTCTACAGCACTCTTGCTTACAGACACTTTGAAGCATCTCCTAAATAGAGGAAGGTATCACGATGGGTGAGCAGCCCTATCTCATGTGTCTTTAAACGCATTAGCTCCTTGGGTTACCTGTTGCACCATTGCACACAGGTACCACGGTGAAAGCTCTGTCAAGGGAATTCATCTCGTTTGACACTCATGCACCTTAGTGATCACCTCAGCTCTCACACACTAAGCAAGTAATCTCACAATCAGCTACTCTGATTTAAGAACTCTGTGGTTCATTGTATTACATCTCATTTGGATCTTAGTTGCTCATAGAAGGTGTGTCGACCTGCCCGCTGGGAGTATCGACCTGTGTTGATTCATATACCCAGGATCCGTAGAAGGTCTGTCGACCTGCCCGCTGAGAGTGTCGACATGTTTGAACTGAGCATAGTGCTTTAACATTATTACTTGCTCTATTCCTATCTATTCCGCTGCGCCGTATGTCTAAGTGTTTTATTGGTTTATAGGAGTGATTCATGTAGTTAGGGGTCAAGATTTAAATAGACCATCGTTATCGATAGGATCTATTCAACCCCCCGTTCTAGATCCGATTGCACTCCGTGGGACCCAACACCAGCAAGGGCCCAGCCCTCACAACCTCCACTCGGTATCACCAAGTTACCCCGGGACTTAGGTGAGTGTCGGGTGAGTGGCCGTTTATATCGGTCTGTTTAGGTTGCAAATTGTGCTTGCTTGTTTAGGTCCAAGGGTGTGTCACATCAATTGGTATCAGATCAAGTTCTAGACTTGTCTCTACTAAGTCTTGTCCTAGGGCCATTGCATTTATCCCCCCATTCATAATGGCCATTTCCTACTTAGCCTACTCGCCACCCATGGACTTCATTCTAGATAGGGATATTATCTTTGATAGATCATGTTCTAGTGATTACCTTAGGTGGGAGGCTACCATAGAAAGGTACTTTGAAAAGACTTGGGTATATGGACCCGCGAGAGTCCTCAAGGCCAAGGGATGACTTCGGGGTCAAGCCAAGGAAAAGTGGCAGAGTATAGAGGGCTTAAAGAGGGTTGAAAGACAAGAACCTATTCACTCATGGGAAGAGATGAAGGTAGAACTTAATAAGATCTACATCCCCAAATATGCCCACCCCTCCTAATCAAACACCCCTAGCCTGAGGAACACTACCACTCCTCCATCCCCACCTGGCCAACTTGAGACCACCCTTAGGCCTCCACCCCCACCACTCCCAACAAATTCCCTCTCAACCATCATCACTACACTTCACCACCAAATCCTCTCCCTTAAGACCCAAATGATCCAAGCATACACCCCCCCACCTAACCCCATGAGGGGCCCCACACCCCAACCAAAACCCCCTTCCACAACCCTTACTATCCAAGCCCCCTTGGTCCCCACAACTACTCCTCCATCTTCCCCTATAAGGGACACTCCCCCCAAGACTGACCAACCCAAGCCACCCCAACCAACCCATCTCCCACTCCCTCCCCCAAAACTCTGATGTCCTAGGCCTCCATTACTTCCCCTCCCTATCCCAAACCAAGTTTCCCTTTATCCTCCACCTCGGGTGCACCATACACCAACCATCACCACCCCACCCCCAAAAGACCCTCTTACCTCCTTGGAGGAGGAACCCATACCCGACCCCATAGTGGTGAACACTCCGGACCCTATCCCCACCACGGAGACCACCCATGTCCAAGTGGAAGAAGAAACCTCACATGGTGGCCTTCACCTTACACCACCCTCTCTAGTTGGGGCCGAGCTCATCTTAGGAGAACCCCTTATTAGTTGGCTAAAGGAGAGCCCAATAAGAGAGATCACGGCCCACGATTTCCCTCCCATGGAGCAAAACCTTCCCATAGTGCCCTTCTTCTCCTATCACACCACCATCCAATCATCTTACCAAGTGGAAACCTTAGGGGATCTTCTTAAAGGCTTAGCATGCCAAATAGAGTTTACGAGCATGTGACCCCGGTGACCAATCAATCTAGGAGCCTTGACCTAGTACACCTATGTGTCGGGTCTATCACCTTAGTTTGCATCATTGGTTGCTACACTAGCGACCTCCTTTTACTCCTCCCCACATCCGATGAGCCTGACTCTATTCTCAAATTGGAGTTCCTTATATCGGAAAGAAAGCCAAATCATCCCCTTATGGCCGACCCACTCACCAAAGACTTCGGCCCACTTATTTCTCTAGAGGTGGATGATCCACCACCATTTGAGGACCTTGAGGACATAGAACTCCTCTCCCTTGGTAACCCTTTCCATGACCCCTTTGACCCCTTCCTATGGGAGCCTAGATCCCTATGTGATCCACCCTTACTCACCACCCACCTTTTCCAACCCCAATCCACCATGAGTGACCCAACAACCTTATCCACCACCCACCTTTCCCTACCTCAACCCACCGTGATTAACCCAATCCACCCCATCCTAGACCCGGGTTACACCATGGGAGCCATGACTTTGGGTGATATACACCTAGGGATCGAGGAAGTGCCCCACTTCATGATATCCACCTTCCTAGACCCCTTTGACCCATTCCAATAGAAGTCCAAAAGCCCACACATAGGAGACATCTTTGGCACAAGAGTGCATAAGTCTTGGCATACAACACCACTTGGCATGATTCATAAGTCGGGTCCACTCGTTCATATCACCCGCATGTCAAGTAGGATGCATGATTGGTTCATATTCGGGTGTATCGGCCCGCCCTCATTTAACATTGGTCATACACATGTCAAAAGCATCTACGGATGTCCGGGTCCCCCGACATTTTTCACCACTTTGCATGATAGGTTCACCTACGGGTGCCTCGGCCCACCTAGGCCCACCAAAGTCTACATAGCAACATTACATGATAGGTCTACATATGGTTGCCCCGGTCCTCCCCATTCCATCAAAGTCTTCTTAGCATCAAAGCATGATTGGTCTACTTTTGGTTGCCCAGGTCCACCCATCACCCCTAGAATGTCAGCATTCACAAAATTGCACGAAAACCTTCGCAAGCACATCAGCAAAGAAAATGAGATTTATAAAAGGCAGGCTGACTCCCATCGGCATCACCAAGAATTCCACGTGGGTGACTTTGTGATGGTGAGGACGGAGAGGCTCTCCCCAGGAGCCATCTCCAAATTGAGGTCTCGTGGGGCTGGTCCCTTCCAGGTTCTGAGGTGCATTGGCACTAATGCCTATGAGTTAGATCTTCTCGAAGAGTATGGAGTGAGCCCCACATTCAATGTGACCGACCTAGTGCCATATAAGGGTCCCCCGGTGGTACCCAGTGAGGATATTGAGCCCATTTCCCCCATTGAGAGAGCACCCACCCATGAGAAGAGTCCACTAGCCAAGAGAGCCCAGCGTGAGCAA
Organism: Amorphophallus konjac; assembly: GCA_022559845.1. Lineage (NCBI taxonomy): Eukaryota > Viridiplantae > Streptophyta > Magnoliopsida > Alismatales > Araceae > Amorphophallus > Amorphophallus konjac. The sequence continues at coordinate 371,701,210 of CM040118.1, read as the reverse complement.
ATTGAGCGAATATTGGATGAATATGTCACTACCACCAGGAGCAAGGTATACGAACGCTATCCCGTCAGGTGGATGGATCGGTCTCCTTCGGAAGACTTGTGGGTGATATCACTTCTACACCCTCCGAGGAGGGAAAGACTCTTACTCGACGGAGTTGAGTTCTCCGCACCCCAGGAGTATGATGGGGACATCACCTCCCGTGCCCACACTCACGGCTCGTCTCCTCGCCCCGGAAGCATCCGACATGGTCTAGTCATTTATTTTTAGTCATATGTTGTATTTTCATATTTTATTTGAGTCATATCATTGAAATTTTCCTTTTATTTGAGTCCAGTACCTAGGTTAATGAGTCATCTACCTAAGTTAAGTGTCATAGGGTTGATTAGATTAGTTAATGGGCCCAATTCATTGGGCTAGGCCCAACGGTGCCCCCCCTTCCCCTTGGTTATTTGTCAATGATCCAAAAGTCAGGGACTTATTGTAAATTATGGATCCCTATAAATAGGACCCACTCTCTCCATTTTTAGTTAATGAATGAATGAAAGAATATTTGAATTTTCAAGTGTCCAATTTAAATCTTCTTCTTTTGGAGAGAATCCAATTGAGTGGGTAAGAAGCCCTTATCCCCCCCTCTCTCTAGGGGGCACCCCCTTTCTCTCTCTTCACCCTCCCACCTACTTTCTCTCTCATTCCCTCACCATTAAAGATACTCCAACTCCCCACACCCCTCTCTTTACTCCACCCCAACCCCAAGAGACCCCCACCCAATCCTAGCTCCACCAAACAACTCCCAACTACCCACTTTCCCTTCCCAAGTAAGCCTCTACCTTCCCAAGGCTGAACCCACCCCTCCCTAGGCAAAATTTAAATTTCCCACCTCCCTCCCCTTTTTCTCCAGCCCCTTTGGGTCGCCCCTCTCCAGCCCTCCCACCCTAGGGTCACCCCCCCCATCCTCCCCCTCCATTCCTCAAAGAGCATCCCCCATCTCCCCTCCCCCTCCACCTTGTAGAGAACCAGCATCTTGCAGAGCCGGCCACGACTTCATCCCGACGTCCCTGGAAGCACAAGTGATACCATCGGAAGTGTCTCCCTGTCCTCTTCGCGACGGTGGTGGTCTCGTCCTGTTCTGAGTTTGTGGCTGCCCGGGGGAGCAGTCATCGCCGGACTGCGCATCTGCTTCCTGATAGTCAACCTGAAGCGAGTTGCAGAGGCTCCCACGGCGAACCTCCTGAAGTTCTGAAGGCGGTCCTTGGCTGAGAGTTTCTACACCAAGTCTACTTCCAGTATCAAGAAGCGGAACCCCATTCGGCATCCGGAGCTATGATTTCTCATTTTTCTCCTCGGGGTGCGCTGTTCTGTCAACTCGGGGATTGAACAGACACCCGATCACTGTTCAGGCTGTCTCTATCTACTCCGACCTCCTCTGGCACCCCCGTGGGTCTCCGTTCGAAGAGGACTCGACAACGAATCCAGCGACTTCAGCCTTCCCTGAATCAGAGATCAGGAACGCCCGTGGTGACCTTGTCTTCCTGCTACAGGGGTACTGTAGCTGTCAGAACCAGAAAGCAGAGGCACTGTTCACGACCCTGTCTCGACCATCGCCGTCATTCAAAAATTCCCCCAAAAATTATACGTCTTCCTAAGTCAACTACAAAGATTTTGCCACTAGTTTCGTCACCAACGGAGCTCGGGGGAGTCCGTAGCAGTGCCGATACCGACTGTCTATCCTCTTTTCCAGAGAGTGGACAGAACTGTCATCATCCTTTCACTTAGTTCCTAGCTTCACTCTCCCCTCCCCGCCCGGCCGGATTATAGCCCCTCCCTGTGGGAGGTAGTGTTTGGATGTAATTCTGACTTCCCCTCCCCTTGTTCAACCCCCTTGCATGGGGAGTAGTTATGTAAATTCTTAAACAAGTTCAAGCTACACCAGCGCGGCGTGTGGGGAACCCACGCTTCCCTGCTCGCCCACGTCTCCGAGCGGGACCAGTTTCTTCAAACCGGTCGAGTAAGTGTTCCAACCCTTGCTTTCCTTAGTGCTTGTTCTTTCAATATTAGCTCATAGTTCCGCTGGCCCGTGAGAGTGAGTGCCCGATCCTCAAGCTCCTTTGCTTCAAGAGATCACCGTGGGAGAGAGTGTGCAACCCGTGCCCTTGGCACAACATCGGCTCCATTGAATTGGGCCTCCATACCCTTGGGAGAACCCTTGGCCTTGCTGGCCCTCTACCAGCAAGGGCCCAGCCCTCACAACCTCCACTCGATATCAACGAGTTACCCCGGGACTTGGGTGATTGTCGGGTGAGTGGCCGCCGATATCGGTCCATTTCGATTGTGAATTATGCTTGCTTGTTTAGGTCCAAGGGTGTGTCACATCAGGTTTACTAATTCCATTTTCATTGGTTGTTGTCTTTATTTCTTGTAAGGGTAATCAAAGAAGAACTCCTTCCATCGGCCGGCAGGTAGGAAGGGAAGGAAATCACTCACATCTCCCACACTCTAAGGTATTTATATCGCGATCCCTCCATTAATTATTTGTTAAATCCTTTGAGGCCCGCGGTCTCTGGTGATCACCCTCCAAAATTGCATCCACGTATGCCCCTTTTTCCCCTTTCCCACGTTTTATGGCATATGCTTTTTATTATTTCTTAGTAGATTTTTAAATAGATCTACAAATTGGCGATCACGGTGGGACTCCTTTCATTTTTCTTTTGATTACCCTTTCCCTTGGGCACCCACGTGTGCCATCTTCCCTTTGCACCCACGGTGCACCTCCATTAGTGCTCCACGTAGCACCCTCCCACTTGGATTGTTGATTTTCTAGATTTGGAGTGTTCCCATTTTTTTATCCACTCTTAAAATAAAAAAGTGAGCATGCCACGCCTCTCTTATGTTCTTGTTGATTGCTATGCATATTATATGGTAAATGTGGGTGTTTTCCATTCTTTCCTATTGATTATTTTCCATTGTTTAACTTTCTGGCTGCTGCTTTGGGTTGTTCTGAGAAGCAGGTAATTGGCGCCCCATACAGGGGCGCCCATCAAAGGATTGGTGGCCCCCCGCGTGAAAGAAAATTTAGAGGAATTAACGCCCATCCCAGGGGCGCCATTTCAGGAATTGGAGCCTCCTGGGAGAGGCGCCAATTCCCTGTGTTTTTTCACAGAAACCCATGTTTTTGTGATTTATCCTGCATTATTCTCTCATATTGTTGTTCATTCATGTGTGTGCTCTTTATCTTGCATTAGTTTTACATTCATTGTGCATTTGGCTTGGGAGACCTCCTCTCCTCTCACTTCCTAGGAGATCTTACACCCCCTTGGTGAAGGAAGGACCCTGCATTGAGCATTCTATCTCTTTGGACCGAAAATTCTTAAACCAAGCCTCCATAAGTCTCCGCACCCGTGGATTCCCTCACGGACGCTGGGCAAGTTGTACCTTGAAGTTCCCCGAGTTTAGTTGGCCTATGCATGGTGAGAGAGTGAACCTAGTGTTGGGTTCGGTGCAAGTATTCAGAGGGGGGGTGAATGAATATGGGCTATAAAAACTTTCACCCAATATAAACTTTCGCTCAATTAGAATTTCACTCATCTAATGAACCTGTGATCAAACACTTGGAGCGCCCCTATGCAAACATCTAGCAGAAGTAAACCATAAGCAATCAAACCATAATGCAAGAGGGGTTTTTAGGTGGTTCGGTCATGCAGACCTACATCCACCCCACACTCAACCCGAGTGTGGCTTCACTAACAGCTGGGCAACACAGCTTGCCAACAGACGCTGATACACAGCTTACCCAGGGGAACAACCTCCCCTCTTCCTCCTACATGGAGGGAACCTCTAGCAACCCACGGTCACTAGAAACCAGAGACTCACGTCTCTCTTCCTCTATACCAAGAGGGAACCCCACTAGTAGCAGCCCCGCTACCAGTGAACCAACCAGTAGCACTCTGCTACCAGCAATCCACCAGAGGCCTAGCCTCTCTTCCTCCTAGCCCGGAGGGAACCCACAAGCAGCCCCCCCTGCTGCTTGCAAACCGGAGATCAGATCTCCCTTCTCCTGACTCACCAGGAGGAACCCGACCTCACTACTGAGAATCGGAAGAACAAGATAACCAAATGAAAAAGGAAAAACAAAAACATGAAATGAAAATAACTTCACCAAACAGAAAGCTGAAAAATGAAATGCACAATGTGGCTCTCAACGGAGCTGACTGGCCTAGATCTGATCCACGGTCCAGTAGGAACAGATCTCCCTCGATCTCACTCTCTTTCTTCACTCTCTCTCTTTCTCTTTCTTCTCTGATGTACTTCTCTTCTTCTCTCACTCTCTGTTCTCCTTTTCTCTCTTTCTCTTTTTCTTTTCTTCTGCTGGATCGAAGAGCTTTCTGCTCTACTGTCGCTCTTTCTGCTCTCCAAGCTTCTTCTTCGACTAGCCTCCATCTGAAGACGAAGGCTCCAATATATACCAGCAGTAGTGAGGAGATAGGGCGTGTGCTTCCCATGCCTTTCATCCAGAAGATTCCTCCTCGGATCACGTGCTCAGCACCCACCTCAGATCACGTGTCAGGTGCCAGCTTCAGGTCACGTTCCCATTCTTCAGTACGCTCAGCAACTGGAGTTAGATGGCGTCAACCCACTTGCTCCAAGGAGTTGACGCACCCTTCAGAAATCTTCAACACTTTTTAACTGCTGCATCGACGCTTCCAACCCGTGGCGTTGACGCATTGATGCATTCCAGTGAGCAGGTCTTCAGCAGATAGACGTGCTGCGTTGACGCTCTCAGCATGCTGCGTTGACGCATGGAGCTGCAGGGTCGATGCTACCAATGTACTCCAGAGGCTGCAATAAGGGATACTTGAACTGCTGCGTCCACGCTACTTGATCAATGCGTTGACGCACCAGAGTAATCCACAAGCTTCTTTCTTGATTGTTTGAACTACTGCGTCCACGCCACTTGATCAAGGCGTTGACGCATTGGTGTGTTCCAGCAGCTGAAATTGGATGTCTTCAGCCTTCTTGCGTTAAGGGGTTCATTAGCCTCTTCAGTCCCTGTCAGACAGATGAAACGAAGTCATTAGTTCTAAGTATATGCATTGCATTGTATAGACTTTGCTGTGAAAGCAAAAGCAATGTAAAGTATGCACAACGCAATGTATAGACTTAATGAATATAAAGACATCATAAGACTCAGATGAACACAGGCGGTGTATAGACTTGATGTGTTCACTGGTGGATGTACACCCTTGCCCACTGTACAGACTTTGTAATGCTTGTATGCAATGTAGAGACTTTGCTGAATGAGAATGCAGTGTACAGACTTTGAAGCACAAAGGCAATGTACAGACTTTGCCTTAAAACGAATGTATAGACTTCAAGTGCGAAGACCATTGTATAGAGTTGGTGAAATGAAGTCCAGTGTACAGACTTGCAGATACGAAGCCAATGTACAGACTTAGAAGGATTTGAACGGGAGAGTGTATAGACTTGGTTCCTGTAGCAAAAGATGTGGAGTGTACAGACTTGGTGAAACAAAGTCCAGTGTAGAGACTTGGTGAACTGACTCCAATGTACAGACTTGCAAAAGCGAGCTACAGTGCCAATGTGTAGACTTCATGCTGTATAGACTTTCAAAGATAACGTAACGCTGTACAGACTTGAGGCTTTGAACGTTGAAGGCACAAGATGATGTACAGACTCAGATTCTAGACCAGTGGCTGTACAGACTTTGAAAGATGCAGACTCTGTATATACTTCAACTCAAACATGCATAATGTATAGACTTTGTGAAACGTGAATGCGATATACACACTCACAGCGTTGACGCTGCAGACTTGAGAATGCTCACAGCGTTGACGCTGCATGAGACGTAGGCTGTACAGACTTAGCCTAAGACAATGCATAAACTGACGTTGTATATACTTAGCCAATGCAATGCACTATGAATGTATGGACTTACATGAGATGCTCATTGAGACGCTCAATGTGTACACTTCAAGCCCAGTGTATAGACTCTCAGCCATGAACAAAGTGTGAAGCACACTAATGCTGGAATGTGTAGACTTGGAAGTCTATGTGCATGACAAAACCAATGTATAGACTCTGAAATGCAAGCGATGCAGCAATGCCTAGACATTGGGCTTTACCCTGCAGTGTATAGACTTTGCTACCCAAACAATCAATGTTCTGATGGGTCGATGCATCAGCAAGGGTGGGTCGACCCACTAATGTTCAGACTGTAGATACATGCAGAGACATGACATCTGACAGAATGCAATGCATATATATAAAGAACAAATGCCATCAATGCTAAATATCATCATTCATGTTGCTATCATATGCAGAATGCTCAAGGATAAGAATGCACAGAAATGCACTTTGGTTGTTGCAATCATCAAAACACAATAGCATTACAATCATCAAAATACAATATCAAATGCACTCAAATGCACTCACTGTCTTGCTATCATCAAAACCAAATAACATTGCTATCATCAAAGCAACATAGCACATGCTTGTGCCTAAGAGGCACAACATTCTCCCCCTTTTTGATGATGGCAACACAATGTGACAGTGAGTCACACACAAGATTTTCTCCCCCTTTGACATGATCAAAAAGAGAAAAATAGTAAAAATAAGAGTGCAAAGTGCATTATGCATGCAAATTCCTCTAGAACATTCTCCCCCTAAATAATAGCTCCCCCTTTGAGAAGGAATATGAACAAATAAACAAGGAAGAGAAGGTAGGATGGTCACTTGACAACAGCTGAATCATAGGTTCAGAAAGGAAGCATGATTATAAATAACTGTTAAAGTATAAGAATCAGCAACATACAATTTTCAAAAATTCAGGTTTAACAGTGATAAATCTAGAGTAAAACATCTGACCCCTGAAAAAAGAGTTTATAGATTCCATTTATAGCAATGAATCTAGGGCACATGGTATTAATAGATAAGTCAGAAATAATACCCTTTTTGTGATTAAACATGGAAGATCAAGAATGGCAACTTGAATATGTATTAATAAAAATAATTTTCACTCATTGACTTTTGGTTTTTAGAAGGGTTACAGCAGTTTGATTTTCACTTTTGAATTTTTTAGAACCTGAACTAAGTAAATAGATCAGTGGCATTTATGCTGTTGACATTAGGTGTACACCTTGATCAGAGGTAGGTACCCCCAGTTACTAGGCATAAACTACTAGACCTATTTCAGATCAGAACCCACAAAGGATAGTCTTCACTTTTGACATTAAGGGTACACCTTGATTAGAGGCCAGTACCCTCAGTTACTTGGTGAGGACTCCCCCTATAGATTTGACCTTATGAACAGAGATATTCTGAATCACCTCATGACATGTGAATTCTCCTGCTTCTTTGGAGGAGTTCATAGTTTCTCAGTGCAATCAGCCATTGCTCTGTCACTATGTTCAGTTCTTAACATTAATGATCTTATTTACTGCTGCCCTTAATTCTTTTAGAGTGATTGTTTAAAAAAAATCAGTACACACTCTTATTAGCCTGTTCTAGACATCTCCAGTTCAACACATTTAGGCATTACAAAAACTTTTTATATTTTAGCCATGAGACAAAGATTAAGAGCTATAAAAGTTTTCTTTTATCTCAAATTCTGAAGTGTAGACACTTAACTCTCCAATTTATAAAGGTTAAACCTTTAGTTCCTTTCAATTTGTAAGAGTGATTCTTATAAGTGAACAATTGCAATAATCACAATTCAATGTACTAAACCAGATGCAAAGCTGTTGTTCAGTGAAAATGATGGGGAAAAGATAGCAATTGGCAATATGGTTCAATGAGCAACTGATGTCAAAGAATATGAATCATTTGAATGAGAACACTGAGAAGTGAATAGGATTCAATGAATTGAATAGAGCTCTCAGCTCCCCCTGACATCATGATGCAAGAGATATGCTATGCAACATACTGTCCTACATGCATTGATCAATTTCATTGATAGTCATGCATATGATGTCTGCAAACACTAGACACATGCATTGACTGTATGCACTAACTGACCCATTCAAGCTCAGTCCAAGTATGTAATCAAGCATGCAATGCATTGACACAAGATTCATATAAAGCATCGACTGTAAAAATGATTGTGCAGAGCATCTAACAGCCCATTTATTCAGTGCAATAATCAGTGAGAGAAGAGCATCAAATATATTCAGAATTGAATTCAGTGAAGAGATCATCAAAATTCAGACAAGCAGATCAACATGAAATTCACATTTTGTCATACTCATAAATTCAGATGATGAATTTTAAAACAAAGTTCAGAACTGACCTGAGATGTAGAATCCTGGGGCTTCCTTTTTGAGTGCCTTGGCTAAATTACCCCTTTTATTTCTCTCACCAAGGCACACCTGCAACATATCACTCAATATGATCTTGCAGGGACCCAAGCAGTCTTGGGTCCTGCACTACCCCTATCAGGTGTTCTAAACATTCTTTTTGCAACATTATCATCAAATTCCATAAAAGAACAATCAGACATAGAATGTCCAAAAATTTCCACCATAATGACATGATGCAACAGATTGTCTGGTCCTATGATGCTTATCAAAAGAAGCATGAGACCTATGAGATTGAGCATGAGTTGTTCTGTTGTTTACATGGACATTCTGTTTCTTATTCTTCTTTATCCAGCATTCAGCAAATTTGTGACCTGATTTACCACAATTAAAGCATGAAAAGTTCACATGTCGTTTTACAGAGAATTTAAAAACTTTGTTATTAACATGACTTACTTGGGCATGCCAACAGTCCTTGACTGTATGGCCATGCCTCCCACATTCGAAGCATTTAAGATGCTTGCTTCTAGATTCATTTTTACCCTAATAATTTCCTGACCAGCACTCAATAGCCTTGTGCCCAGGCTTATTGCAAGTGAAACAAATGATATGTTGATTAAATTTGAGTTTGTTTCTTTTGTGCTCATGATGATTTGGGGTGTATCTAGCATGCATTCTGTCATCAGATTTCAAAGCATATCACTCATTCATTAAATGACCATACCTACCACAATAATAGCATGAAGCATTAGATTTCCTGAAGGCATGGTTTCTTCCAGATAGATTCTTAGAATGCCTTGTTTTATTTGCATGCTCATCCTCTTTTAATATTCTGCAATCATCCATGATATGTCCATGCTTACCACAGTAATAGCAAGAAGCATCAGATTTCCTAGGGGCATGGTTTCTATCAGATGAATTCACAGATGCATGTGAATGAGTACAAGAAGCATGAGCATTTTGCATTGACCCATCAGATTCAGCAGAGCTAACAAATTTCAGAGTATAACCAGAATTATTCTTTGCCCTTTTTGTTTGACTCTTTCTTGTCAATTTCTGATTATCCTCAACAGGTTTTGTTTACTTTTCAATTTTCTGAGCTTTAAACTGAAAGACAGATTTTGAAGGTGACTTCTGATTTTTATTTTGTTTTGGGGATTGCCTTGAAGTACCAGCTACATCAGTGCTTTGGACAAAAATGGTATATAGCTGGTCTTTAGTGATTTTCTTAACATCAGAACAGCAATTTGTTCCCCCTTCAGAGTTATCATCCTTCCTCTTCCCAATAGTTTTCATTTTTCCTTTAATTTTGGCAGACTCAATAGCTGAATTTTCCAGATTATGAATTTTATCTTCCAAACTAGCAATGTGAAGTTCATAACTGGCTATTTCCTGTTCACTGCAATTAACACATTCGCTTAGAACTTGGTTTGCAGTTTTATACTTCTCAATTTCTTGTTTTAGACTGTTCAAAATTTCTGAATTTTCATCATAGATAGCCTTTCCTTTTTCTGTAGTGAGAAGTCTTTCAGACAAGCCAGTGTTCAACCACTTCAGTTTTTCAACTTCAGCTTTTAATTCAGTGTTTTCTTCCTCAAGATTTTTATCCTGAATTTCATTGTTAGCACATCTTTCTCTTCTAGACATTAGTTCCAGTTTTTCAATTAATTCCTCTTCTCTTTCCTCCACTCTTATTTTCTCAGCCACCAAGTTTTTGTGATCCTCTTTAAGTGAGATAATTTATTTACTCAACCATTCATTCTCACTATAAAGATCTTCATTTCGTTCTCTTAGAGCTGAGCACATATGGCAAGTTAATTGAGCAGAAGAAGAATGTGAAACCTCCCCATTGATTTCATTTATTATACCCATAAGATTTTCAATTTTCTTTTGAAATTCTTCATTCTCAAGTTTCAGTTTATCCAATCCGGAATTAACTTGAGTCAGTTCTTGCATCCCTTTTATATGTTCATTTTTCTTCTCATTCAGCTGATTCTCAAGTTCTGATATCTTGTCCAGACATGTTTGATTTTCAAATTTTAGAGAGCCATTCTGTTCCTGAAAATTCTGAACATCTAACATACATGCATTATAAGATTGTTTCAGATCTGGACAAGTTTTACAAGGGACTTTCAAAGTTATCTGATCACATTTCTTTTTTAGTCTTTTATTCTCAAATTTCAATTTCTCACATCTATTATTGAGTTCCTCATTTATATTCCATAGATCATCAATTGAAAGTTCTTCAGGTTCAGAACTTACCTCGGATGAAGTTTCATCATCAGCATTTCTTCTATCAGCCATCAAGCATTTGCTGTGATTTCTGATTAACTTCAATTTTTCAAAAATGCCTTTCACAGACCTGCAAGATGAAATGCATTCAATTAGAGATCTGTCAATTGATTCTTTTAATAAAACTACAGCTCTATTATTGACAGAGTCTTTCAGCTTATCCTTCTTGGTCCATTTAGATTTATCCTTCGACAGTTTGTATGGACCATGAGTTATTACCTTCCACAAATCAGGATCGGTTGTGTTTACATACCGATGCAACTTTTCCAGCCATGGGCCAAGGTCATCACCTCTGTATATCGGAGGGTGAGCCATAAGAACATATGACAAGCAGATTCAAGGCACGAAGCAATCGACAACAAAGCACCACAACCAGATAAGCAAGGCAAGGAACTAACTCAGTGAAACTTAATACAGAATACAGGAGGCACACTTATGAAATGCACCAGACAGAAATGCACTAAGACAGTAAATCAAAACGATTCCAAAAGACCCACTCTGAAATGCACTAAACAGTTAGCAGGATCCTCTGCAGATTGTTAGATCTGTTAAGTCAGAGACCGCTCTGATACCAATTGTTGGGTTCAGTGCAAGTATTCAGAGGGGGGGGTGAATGAATATGAGCTATAAAAACTTTCACCCAATATAAACTTTCGCTCAATTAGAATTTCGCTCATCTAATGAACCTGTGATCAAACACTTGGAGCGCCCCTATGCAAACATCTAGCGGAAGCAAACCATAAGCAATCAAACCACAATGCAAGAGGGGTTTTTAGGTGGTTCGGTCCTGCAGACCTACATCCACCCCACACTCAACCCGAGTGTGGCTTCACTAACAGCTAGGCAACACAGCTTGCCAACAGACGCTGATACACAGCTTACCCAGGGGAACAACCTCCCCTCTTCCTCCTACACGGAGGGAACCTCTAGCAACCCACGGTCACTAGAAACCAGAGACTCACGTCTCTCTTCCTCTATACCAAGAGGGAACCCCACTAGTAGCAGCCCCGCTACCAGTGAACCAACCAGTAGCACTCTGCTACCAGCAATCCACCAGAGGCCTAGCCTCTCTTCCTCCTAGCCCAGAGGGAACCCACAAGCAGCCCCCCTGCTGCTTGCAAACCGGAGATCAGATCTCCCTTCTCCTGACTCACCAGGAGGAACCCGACCTCACTATTGAGAATCAGAAGAACAAGGATAACCAAATGAAAAAGGAAAAACAAAAACACGAAATGAAAATAACTTTAGCAAACAGAAAGCTGAAAAATGAAATGCACAATGTGGCTCTCAACGGAGCTGGCTGGCCTGGATCTGATCCACGGTCCAGTAGGAACAGATCTCCCTCGATCTCACTCTCTTTCTTCACTCTCTCTCTTTCTCTTTCTTCTCTACTGTACTTCTCTTCTTCTCTCGCTCTCTGTTCTCCTTTTCTCTCTTTCTCTTTTTCTTTTCTTCTGCTGGATCGAAGAGCTTTCTGCTCTACTGTCGCTCTTTCTGCTCTGCAAGCTTCTTCTTCAATCAGCCTCCATCTAAAGACGAAGGCTCCAATATATACTAGCAGCAGTGAGTAGATAGGGCGTGTGCTTCCCACGCCTTTCATCCAGAAGATTCCTCCTCGGATCACGTGCTCAGCACCCACCTCGAATCACGTGTCAGGTGCCAGCTTCAGGTCACGTGCCCATTCTTCAGTACGCTCAGCAACTGGAGTTAGATGGCGTCAACCCACTTGCCCACAAGGAGTTGACGCACCCTTCAGAAATCTTCAACACTTTTTAACTGCTGCGTCGACGCTTCCAACCCGTGGCGTTGACGCGTTGATGCGTTCCAGTGAGCAGGTCTTCAGCAGATAGATGTGCTGCGTTGACGCTCTCAACATGCTGCGTTGACGCATGGAGCTGCAGGGTCGATGCTGCCAATGTACTCCAGAGGCTGCAATAAGGGATACTTGAACTGCTGCGTCCACGCTACTTGATCAATGCGTTGACACACCAGAGTAATCCACAAGCTTCTTTCTTGATTGTTTGAACTACTGCGTCCACGCCACTTGATCAAGGCGTTGACGCATTGGTGTGTTCCAGCAGCTGAAATTGGATGTCTTCAGCCCTCTTGCGTTAAGGGGTTCATTAGCCTCTTCAGTCCCTGTCAGACAGATGAAACGAAGTCATTAGTTCTAAGTATATGCATTGCATTGTATAGACTTTGCTGTGAAAGCGAAAGCAATGTAAAGTATGCACAACGCAATGTATAGACTTAATGAATATAAAGACATCATAAGACTCAGATGAACACAGGCGGTGTATAGACTTGATGTGTTCACTGGTGGATGTACACCCTTGCCCACTGTACAGACTTTGTGATGCTTGTATGCAATGTAGAGACTTCGCTGAATGAGAATGCAGTGTACAGACTTTGAAGCACAAAGGCAATGTACAGACTTTGCCTTAAAACGAATGTATAGACTTCAAGTGCGAAGACCATTGTATAGAGTTGGTGAAATGAAGTCCAGTGTACAGACTTGCAGATACGAAGCCAATGTACAGACTTAGAAGGATTTGAACGGGAGAGTGTATAGACTTGGTTCCTGTAGCAAAAGATGTGGAGTGTAGAGACTTGGTGAAACAAAGTCCAGTGTAGAGACTTGGTGAACTGACTCTAATGTACAGACTTGCAAAAGCGAGCTACAGTGCCAATGTGTAGACTTCAGGCTGTATAGACTTTCCAAAGAGAATGTAACGTTGTATAGACTTGAGGCTTTGAACGTTGAAGGCACAAGACGATGTACAGACTCAGATTCTAGACCAGTGGCTGTACAGACTTTGAAAGATGTAGACTCTGTATAGACTTCAACTCAAACATGCATAATGTATAGACTTTGTGAAACGTGAATGCGATGTACACACTCACAGCGTTGACGCTGCAGACTTGAGAATGCTCACAGCGTTGACGCTGCATGAGACGTAGGCTGTACAGACTTAGCCTAAGACAATGCATGAACTGACGTTGTATATACTTAGCCAATGCAATGCACTATGAATGTATGGACTTACATGAGATGCTCATTGAGACGCTCAATGTGTACACTTCAAGCCCAGTGTATAGACTCTCAGCCATGAACAAAGCGTGAAGCACACTAATGCAGGAATGTGTAGACTTGGAAGTCTATGTGCATGACAAAACCAATATATAGACTCTGAAATGCAAGCGATGCAGCAATGCCTAGACATTGGGCTTTACCTTGCAGTGTATAGACTTTGCTACCCAAACAATCAATGTTCTGATGGGTCGACGCATCAGCAAGGGTGGGTCGACCCACTAATGTTCAGATTGTAGATACATGCAAAGACATGACATCTGATAGAATGCAATGCATATATATAAAGAACAAATGCCATCAATGCTAAACATCATCATTCATGTTGCTATCATATGCAGAATGCTCAAGGATAAGAATGCACAGAAATGCACTTTGGTTGTTGCAATCATCAAAACACAATAGCATTGCAATCATCAAAATACAATATCAAATGCACTCAAATACACTCACTGTCTTGCTATCATCAAAACCAAATAGCATTGCTATCATCAAAGCAACATAGCACATGCTTGTGCCTAAGAGGCACAACACCTAGTTGACATTAAAGCAAAATTATATTGAAACTAGGTTCCTACCTTGTGTGACTTATATCACATTTTCCCATAATCACCTAATTCACCAAGGTTTAAGTCAAAATAAAAGCAAGCATAAACATCCCAACTTGATTAATATCTTTACAACATTGCTTTGATTGGTTGAATTGTTTGCTTGCATGATGTTTACTCTTGATAACAAAACCACCATGTCTAATCAATCATATATTCATGAGGATGATAAACCTAGCATATCTTATAATCCTCAAGCTTATAAGTCTCACCACGATCTTTCTAAGGGACCGCGTCCTCACTTTTATGATATTGTCTGACCCATGGGCAATTTCCAATCTCATGGTTCCTCGCATTCATTTCACGCCATTACTCCCTCGGGATCATCTCCTCCCAATGATGAGAAGGTTTCCCAAGTCATCCATGCATTAGATCATCTCACCCCTCAACAAATCCAAGCCCTTAAGGCAATTGTTGAGGGCACATCTTCTTCTCATCCTCCCTCTAATCCCACATGGGTGGCCCATCACCCACCACCTTCCATTCATACCCGGGTGGCCCATCACCCACCTCCCTCTCTTATTCACGCTCCCATTCACACTCCCGTTCGGGAAGTCCATCCACCTTCTTCTATACATACCCCTCTTCGGGTGATTCATCACCCGCCTCCTTCTATTCCTCCTCCTTCACGGCCCCAAAGTCCACATGCGTCTTGTAACCCGGCCCGTCCGGGTCCTTTTGTAAGTCGGCCCATCAACCCTCCTCCACGGCCTTCATATCAAGCCACCCCTCCAAGGCAATCAGGCCAACCCTCCATTTTGCAAGTTACACCCCTCCAGCAAAATCTCCTTGATAAAATTACGTCAACGGAGGAATAACTCAAGAGTGTCACAAGCCCGCGGCCCGCTTCTCCTCCTCCTCTTCCTCAAATCAATCCTCTTCATGATTTCATGAATAATATCACCAAGATGGAAAAGGATTGGAAGGAGAGGAGAGATTATGGCATTATAGATTCAAGTAAGCAAGATTTCGATGATCAAGTGGACGTCGTCCGCCCTCCACCAATTCACCATATTCATCACTCATTAAGCCCTCCGCCTTCGCCCCCGCCTGCATATTTACCTCCATAAAATCCTCCACCACCACATTATACTCCACCACCCATTATTACGCCTCCACCACAACATCCACTTGATTTTGGTCATTATGAAGATTTGGAGACGGCATATGAAGATGATGAAGTTCCTCCGAAGGCACCCATTCCGAGTTTCCTTCGTTTCCCACTCCCTCCATTGCCGCCCGATGAACTCCTTGCTCAGGACGATGCCACTTTCTCTAACCCCGTCTATGAAACCTCTTGGTGTTACGATGATGGGTCGATACTCCAATCACCCATGCCGGCTCACCATGACCCTTCCATTATCTCCAATCCTTTACGCACCACCAAAATCTGGCATTTTCTACGAACCAAACCCACCACACCTTTAACCTCCGCTAAGCCATCCACGCTTACCTCTACACCATTAGCCTCCACTCCACCGGCCTTCGCCAAACCTTTCGTTAAACCTTTTCCCAAACCAAATAACACTCCATTGCAGACATCTCGGCTCTCCACTATCCTTATAACCCCAAATCCCGTATTTACCAACCCTTCACCACTTAACCCTTCACCTTTACCCATGGCTGATCTTGAGCAGGATTCATCTATTCTTGCACTCGAGCCTGTAGATCGTGATAAATCCACACATATGGAACAAACCACTCATATGAGATATGTAAAATGATGGAGAGATGATAATAAAGACAAAAGAAAGCACGTGGTGCTATAAAGGAGAGTGATCGCCAGAGGGGTTACCTCAATAAGAATCAAAGAAGATCGCGAATACCTGGTGAAAAGTGGGATGCGGGATGAATTGTGAATTCCTTCCTCCTCCTTCTATCGGCCGACCGACGAAGGGGGTTTTTCTTGTTGATTACCCTTGCAAGAGACAAAGAAACAAGCAAATAGAAGTGGATCAGCCAAGAGCGTATAGTATCAATCCCAAATAGATGATGTGATGATGAAGAGAGAACAAAACATGCGCACCTTTTTTTTTTGTTTGTTTTAAAACCCCTAAGAGTTAGGGAAGGAAAAGGATGTAATACTAACGCCAGGAAGAAAACCGTGCGACAGATGATATGGATGATGTGATGCAAAACAAGGCAAAACGAACAGAAGAAGGACCCCTTATGCTGTCCCTGTAAACAGTAAAGGGGAAGAAACCACTTGGAAGCTACGGTTCGGCTGCAGCAATAGAGAAGAAGAGAAAGCCCTTGAGAGAGCCCTCAAAGAGAGAGATCGCACAGGAGGAAGATGAAGATGGCGTATGCTCTTTCTGTATATCTACGTAACTCTCTCTAATAGCCAGCACCGTCGTTGTTGTTGTTGTTATCGTTGTTGTTCGAACCCCTCACAAGATTGACCAGAGCCCTCTTATATAGGGTTTTAACTGAAGATAATCTCAAATTTAGGAAGATAAGGACGGGCAATGGTTATCAAAGGCAGGACTCTAGTTCCAATTCGAGCAAGGTGACCATTGGAGGCAGGGGAACTCTTCAGGAAAGGCATACTCGAACAGGACACTAAAGAATGAAACACGCCCTTTAGAAAGGCGTCAAATCATAATTGACGACCTACCTTAGGACGTTACTCAAATACACGACCTGGTCAAAGACGTCACTTCCTGGATTTAAATTTTGGAGATAAAGCATTCTTTATTTGAAAATTATGGAAAGACGCCTGAGAGAAAGGCGTTACTTGAAAACACGCCCTGAGATAGGACGTTACTCTTTAATTGTAATTTATTTTAAAACCAGATAATACCAGGAATTGACGCCCTGAAGTTTAGTCATCCTTTCTTTGAAAACGCCCTCGGTAAGGTCGCTTTTTAAATAACGCCCCTCTTCAAGTCGCGAATCACAAAAATGCAAGAATAAATCAAAAACACACACACAAAAATAGAAAAACCTCATATTATAGACATATTTAAGTTCAATTTGGGGCGTCAACATGGTGACATGAGTTTTGATTAACATAGCGTCAATTTTGGCGTGTCTAAAGCTGCCCCGCCTTGGCGTCTGCTTTGGAAGGGAGTGAGACGGAATGGAGAGCAACAAAGCGCAATGAAGTGGAGCAAACTGATAAGTAGACGCCAAGGTGTGATGTGACACGCCTCAGACACTAAGTCTTAGAAATCTTTCCAAGATTCTGAATGAAACAACTCCGAGTGATTCCAAGGAAGCATCGATTTGCTGGATAAAGGAGACTAAACTAAGAAAATGTGCGCGTGGGCACGACAGGGAGGCACCATTGGAGAGCAGTTACCAGCCAACGTGGACGTGCTACAACCAAGGTAGATTTGCAGAAAAATAAAGAGAATTGAGACCCAGCAAAGGGACATTTTCAAGGAATCAGCCTGAGCGGCTTCAAAGAGAATAAAGTACTTGATTTGGAATGGAATATCTCATGTCAACTCAACCAAGAGCGAGTGACCTTCATTATTGCCATAATATAAAGATTTTCATCATGAAACTCAAAATCCTATATGATGCATGCCGGGCTAAAAGAAAAGATTAAAACAAACTAAAAATAGAAAATAATCAAGGATAATATTGCTAAGCCATCTAGATTTGGTCAAGAACCCAGATCTCTGAGCTGACACTAAGCCGAAGCTCGTTTATCCGCGCATCAACCCAGAAAGTGGAACCATCGCCCCAGACCTTTAATGACTCAACGGCCTATCCGTGTGATCAAGACTCTCCTGGAATTATCACTGTTTTTGTTGATGAAGGGGAACTCAAATTCCAGATTCATCAGAACCACAAGGTCCTTGATATACTATAATAGTGTAGAATACCATATAGTAACAATGCTCACAGGAAACAAATACAAGACGATGTTGCTCCCATAGGGATCCAAGCGTCCCGAAACCTGCACTCTTCTGCACTTGAAAATTCATTAGTCCACATAATCAGAAATAATCCTCAATAAAGCATGACATGATCATAAGTGCTTAATCATTAATAATTCAAACAAAGTAATAGCACTTAAGTTCATCAAAGCGCAGGGAAAACCAAATTCATAAGCCCACAAAACACGACCGGATGTAACGGCGTTAAAATCATGAAAGGTGCCTGACTGCAGGGCGTCAAAAGATAAAACACGCCCTTCACTAAGGCGTGAAAAGCATCGAGAGGCCAAGAAGGAAACGACCCAGGAAAGGGCGTTAAATAAAACACGACCTCTGCCAAGTCATCAATTAAGAAATTGACGCCCCAACAGAAGGCCTTAATTAACCTCATGCTTCCATTTCCAATTCGAAAGCTAAACCCAGTCCTAATGGCCATCCACCTTCTAACTCCGAACAGCTTTAAACCCCTTCATCCTCCTATAAAAGGAAGTACTTCCCTTAGATCAATCAAAGCGAACCCTCAGAGTTTCTCCGTTTCTTCTGTTCTTCTGTTGTTCGTGTTCTTCCTCTCGCAGACACTGCAACTATCTAAGATTTTCCTGCAAACCGAAGATGGAGAGAGCGCTCAAAAGGTCCAAAACTTCCACTCCCAGGCTTACTGAGATCACCGGGCACATCAGCAATAGAATTTCCCTGAATCAGGTAAAGATTGATTCTTTTGTTCTGCTTACAGCATACCTTCACATCTTTCTGCCTTTCTTCTGATCCTTCATGTTTCCTTCTTCTGTATGCTTATTCATCCCTTTGTCTATGCATTTTTCCTTTTCTTCCACAGGACTATCCTAATGTGCCAGGAGCCCAGAGGTTTACCAAAATCAAGTGGCTACCACTTATCCTCTCCAAGTTCTCTTCGGATATGAGGGTCTACCTAGCAAGATGGCACCTTTTAGGTCTAGTTACCCATGCCAAACACTATGATCAAATCCACTTAGATTGGGATGCCATAGAAGCTCTAATTGAAATATGGCACCCTTCCACTCATACATTCCTCTTCTCAACCTTTGAAGCCTCCATCCTATTAGAAGAATTAGAAATGATCTTGGGCTTGAAGAGAATGAAGCAAGGGGATGAGGAAAAGATGGCCATCATGCCAAAACCAATCTCCTCACATGAACTTTTAACCACATTGATACCTAGCCCGAACTTAATGAATCAAATCAAGGCCACCAAGGGAATCAATCTCCTGAAGCTTGCTTCGTGGGTGTACAAGAGAGCAGATCAAGCCAAAGAAGATGAGGAGATAGAACGGATAGCAAAGGCCTTCGTGGTGTGTTTGGCAGGAGCGATATTATTCCCATCCACGGAGGACTTCCTAGAAGAGGCCCAATTAAGCACCGTGGTGAGCTTATGGGAAGGAGATAGAGTGGGACCGGCTATTCTAGCCTATCTCTATAGCGGGCTAACCTCAGCAGCAATGGGAAGGCCCATCTACGGATGCATGCTAGCACTCTCCAATTGGGTGGATCTTCACTTCAAGTTTGATCCATGTGATGAAGCCCAACAATCCTCAAGAATCTTCTCAAAAAGCCCACTCTTTTACATGACCGGTTCACTTGGGATAAGCAATAGAGTGATGAACCGAATTCCTCAAATCAAGAAGAGAGTGGAATGGCGAGAACACCTCAAGGTGATGCCAAAGAATCTCTTTACTTGCGCCCCGGGAATACTCAAACTTCAAGAGCTCCGTGCAAGGTTCTCTCCCAGGACGGACCTTAGACTCATCGGCCCTTCAGATTTCGTGCTATACAATTCATATCGGTGCCTTCCTCAACTCGGGCTTCCACGGAAAGTGTTTGAAGATCCATCTCATCTTCCTCCAATCAAGACACGGGACCTTGGCAGCAATGAAGATGGAGAAGAATGCACCACAATCCAAGCCTTGTGGAAAATCAATAAGATTCATCAACCTGTTGAAATCTTGGAAGAAGATAAAGACCAGTGGAAATCTTATGTTATTGCTTTGAGAAACTTGAGGCCCAAAGGAGCTCATTGAATGTACTGTGATCTTCCCTTTTAATGAATAACAATGATGATACCTGATTGAGCCAATTTCATAGTATTTTGGATCAAATCTTCCAAAACCTGAATTCTGTTGCAAATAACGCCTCAAGGAATGTCGTAAATTCATAAAAGGACGCCTCAGCATACGCCGCTTTCAATATTCCAGCTCACAAATTTGACGCCTCCATAAATGGGCGTTACCTGAATAACGACTTAAAATAGGGCGTGAATTGATTCAAATTCCCAAAATATATTCGTTGAAATCTCAAAAGTAACGCCCTTAGCTAAGCCACGGATCATGTAAATAACGCCTCAAGCTCAGACGTTAATCATAAACAGCAATTATTACTTCCATCACATCAATCAACCCATATTGAATGCGTCTGACGATGGTTATGATTCCCCATGCAAACGGAAATAACGCCTCAAGAAACGTCATCCATTATTAAAACACGCCCAGACTGATGGGCGTCAATTCCACAAAACGCGCCCTTCCTCAAGGCGTGTCTTCTTTTCGAATGCCAAAAGGCCTTTTCCCCCTTTCTTCTTCCTCCCTCCATTCAGTCTCCCCCCCCCCTTCTGCAAAAAACCTAACCGAAGCCTCTTCCCCCCCCCCCCCCGTCTCTTACTCTCTCTCTCTCATACCTCCCCCTCTCCAACCTAAACGATGGCCGGCGGTGGTTTGAAACGACAACGGGTGGCCGCCCCCGAGGTCGTTGACCTGGAGGGCGAACACAATCAGGCTGAAGAGGAAGCCCCTCCCGTGGTGGCCGAAGAAATCCCAGTGGCGGTGGCCGGCGGCGAGGACGAACACGGCGATGAGGCCATAGGAGAAGAAAATGAGGAAGGTGAGGATGATGCTGGTGAAGCAGCAGAAGAAGAAGAAGGCGAAGGTGGTGAGGAACACGGTGGTGAAGAAGAAGAAGGAGGTGGTGATGAGCCACCGCCCACGGCGGCGGCTCCTCCCCGTGCCGGCCAACTACGGCGACCCAGGCAACCACGACCTCAGCCACAAGGACCAAAGCACAAGAAGGTAGGACCCCAACCCTATTTCCATTTTTCTATATTTTATTTCCATTTTTTATGCAATTTCCATAGCCCTCGGGGTATAATCCCTGTAACTCAGAGAAAAGACGCCCCCCGTAGGGGCGTGACTTAGAAATGAAACGCCTAACCCAAGGGCGTTAATTCAATTAATTTCCTGAAAAATAATTAACCCCAATAAAACACGCCCTGCAGCATGTCGTCCATTAAAAATTTATCATTTCTCATATCATGCTGTTAATTCCATTAATCTCCATGCTTTTAATTATTTTTCCATGAATTATTCGCATGCTATTTTTTTTATTTCATTTTCTGAAAATCCTAAAAACAACGCCCCCCACCAGGGCGTTAATTCAATGAAAGACGACCAAATCAGCGGACGTCAAATCATTAATTTCAAAAATTATTATGAGGCCCCAAAACTCCCATTTGAAAACAACGTCCCACACAGGGGCGTGACTTAAGCAAAAGACGACCCTGGGATGGGCGTCTCCTGAAAAATCTTTAAGAAATTAGAAATTAACCACCAAACCACGCCCAATACAGAGGTGTTTCTTAGATAAACAGCGACCTAGGGTAGGTCGTGAATTCAAAGCACACTTAAGAACCACGCCCCTCCCAGGGGCGCTAATTCAACAAACCACGACCCAAGGGTGGTCGCTAATTAAAATCAAACATCAACATAACCCAGGGCAATCAAAATGAGATTCAGCATGAATAATCAAAATAATTAAGCGAAAATTCTTTTCTTTATGCATGCAGGGGTTGATGAGGACGCGCATCTCCTCGGTCATGGTCCGGGCAGCATACCACGGCCTCCCTGAGTTTCAGAGAGCGAGGGTAGATGCCATGGGGTTTGGGGCCTTTCTATCCATAGAGCCAGTTAGGCCAGACCTACCACTTATCCAGGTTCTACGGGAGAGATGGGACAGGACTAGCCGGGCATTCCTGATGCCCTGGGGGCATATGGTTCCTACCCTGGAAGATGTAGCCAAGATTACAGGGTTGAGGGTAGACGGAGAAGCTGTGAGTGGGATTACCTACCCTGACTACACCGGGCTTACCCAGAGGTTGCTAGGATTGGAGATGGCCTATGAGACACCCAGCGAGTGTAGGACTATTTTCCGCACAGACCTGACTACGGTGATGGGCTTAGGGGATGCTAGGCATAGGTCAGGGGAGTCCTTGGAGCCGTTTTCACAGAGGTTGATAGACGGGGCTAGGGTGGTCTACTGCCAGGACCCAGCTGACAGGGAGAGAGCAGACCTTGACCTGAGGAGGTTTCTACTACTGCTACTGGGGAGGCTATTGCTGGGGACGAAGGGAGACGTCATCAACTGCCGATTCCTGGGCATTCTCGAGGACTTGGAGGCAGTTGGCAGCTACGCCTGGGGAGCAGCGCTGCTGGCGCATCTGATAGCTGATCTGTCCACAGGGACAGGGCGAGAGACGACCATCAGTGGCTTCTCACCTTTTCTTCAGGTATGCATTTTTCTTCTTTCTTTTCTTTTATTATGCATGTGAATGTCTCACTAATGCTATGCATGGATGTAGGTTTGGATCCATCTATACATGCCGATGGGGCGTGCTGACCCACGGCCAGGAGGTGAGGGTGCTTTCCCTCTAGCACGGCGCTGGCTGCCAGTGGTTTTTGGTGCCCCACTCGGCTACGAGCTGTGGGTGCTACGGAGGGAGTTCCGGGACTTCCCTCCCTCGCTGGTATGCATGAATGTTATGCATTTTTTTATGTTTATTTGAATTTATTATGATTATGATGGAATGATGATGATATGCATGTTTATGGATGCAGGTGCGATGGAGAACCTATGAGGGTATGACGGACGATGACCAGCCGTGGGTCGTAGCGGGCCGTCCTCGCTTTGAGCATGAGCTTTGGGTTCACTGCTTGAGCGAGATCGAGCCGTTACAGCTTAGGTTGGTGATGAGGACCCTGGGCCTACACCAAGAGTGGGTAGAGGTCGGCGAGCCACGAGGGATCGGGAAGAAGACGCGCGGTCGCACAAAGGCGATCGACTGGAGAGTGCGGTTCGAGGAGCAGTACGCCGACTGGCAGCGAGGCGGGACCAGAGTCACCTCTCGGGCGACTGACAGCTCCGAGTACCTCCGGCGCTACTGGGAGGTTTACGCCGGACGACCCCAGATGAGGGTCTTAGGGGTATGTATGAATGCACTTATTTATAAATTAAATGCAAATGCTTTTGTGGCTATCATGTGACTAATATGTAATGTACGCAGGATGCACGAGACATAGCGGCGATGGATGCCCAGGCCCACCTACACAGCCTGGAGGACCAGCTGGCCGGCACACGGGCCGACCTAGAGACCCTGGTGAGTGTTTAAATTATTTCTATATGCAAATGTGTTTTTTGTTGAATTATTGACGATTAGCCACTGACGATCTTAATGAATGCAGCGTGCCCAGCAGGGAGTAGTGAGGAGAGATCCAGGGGAGGCCTCCAGCTCGAGGGGACCCAGTGCAGAGGCGACTGCACTGGCAGAGCAGCTGGCAGGAGCAGAGGCACGGGCTGAGGCAGCAGAGCGCGACCTCACCTCACGGGTAAATTCTAAACTCAAACCTCATTCAAATATTGATTATATATAGCATTGTGTACTGATGAAGTTGTTTTGCAGACTAAGGAGCTCCGAGCCGCGCTTGCTTGCGTTGATGAGGGCTTCCATGCGATGAGCACGCAGGTGAGTGGTTCAATCATGTGTTGCTTGAATTGCTAGATTACTGAATCATTGCATTAATTGTGGAATTGATGATTTGTTTACCTGTTTACAGGCTACTCAGCTTCAGGCGGTACGTACCGAGTTGGCGATCCGCGATCAGCGGGTCTTAGAGCTAGAGAGGACCTTGAGGCGTCGGGAGGAGCTGCCTCAGGATGTGGCAGAGTTACGGGTCGCCCTCGAGCTGGAGAGGAGGGAGCGGGCCCGGGAGCGCGAGGAGCATGCTCGTGTGCACGAGGAGCTGGCGGACCTGAGGACTCAGCTAGTCCTTTCTCAGGAGCAGCTTCGAGTGTCGGAGGAGCGTCTGCAGCGAGGCCGGGAGCGGGCGCGAGCGGCAGGGTTCAGCTTGGGCGGCTCCTCTTACATGGCGGGCTCCTCTTTTCGACCGAGGAGTGAGACAGGGGACCAGGCTCGAGGTCTAGCGGCTTCACGGGGCTCCATGCCCCCTCCACCAGCACCACCTCGGGACGCCGAGGGTGAGGTTCAGAGCAGGAGAGAGGAGGGTGGAGGCGAGAGCTGAGAGACTTACTTGTACCCCTCCACCTTCACACCTGTACATGATAGGCATGAGATATATATATATATATATATATATGAGATTTGAGCTTTTGTTTACCTGAGCACTTTGTGTGGTTGTGGACTTGTGTTTGTGTACTTTTCTCTTTCCACGTTCTTCGTTTTTGCTTTGCTTTGCCCTGTTCCTGCAACTGTAATCCACACTTTGAACAAACAGGTTAATTCATCTATTCGACTTGGCCCCTTGCTCAATAAGCAAGGGGTATCAATATTTTGACCTTAATGACGGGTCAAGGGGCCAAGCCTTTAATCAAATAAGGTAAATGAAATAACTGATAACGGGGAGATGCAACATGCAAGCACGCATATCCAAACCATAAATAAAGAAGCCCATGCAGAAATGCAAGCATACTTGGAGAATGCATTTTTTTTCTTTTCACTCATTTATATTTTTTTTGTTATTTTTCTGAAAAACGCGCCTTAGAGTAGGTCGTGATTCACATAAAAGACGCCCTAGAAGACGGCGTGAATTTGAAAAGGGAATTTGATTTTTTGAGAAAGTAACGACCTGCGCAGGGACGTTATTTGGAAAGAGACGACCTAAACAAGGACGTTAATTCTATAAAAAGTGCCTTTATCGAAGGCGTTAATTAACTCGAACGCGCCTTAGACAAAGGCGTTAATTGAATTATTCAGTAAAAATGGGTTGACAAGGCTATCAAGATCACGGGTCATACACGGTCACCATCTAAAATTCATTAACCTTTCTTGAGTAATTAAAAGGGAGTCGACGTGATCATAGTTGACTTGTATTCGAGATTTCGTACAGTGCAATTTCCTAAGTCCGTCTTGACCATCCTGCCAGTTCATGACTTACCTCATAGAAAGGATGGAAGAAAATATAAGGGAAGCCCATAAGGGATTTTGAGATGCTCGAGGTAAAGTTACCTCCCCTACCCTATGCCTGTTGGGGTTCGGTCTTTGGCGTAGGGAAATTTTGTTGCCTTTTTGCCTCTTTTATATTGCAAGCATACGCCCAAGGTTTTCCTTGCGGGGACTTTGCCCTCTTGACATGCTTTTCTTTTCACCATTTGACTTTCACTTTGAAATTGACTTGCATTGCTAAACAACCTAATTGTACTTGGGCTTTTGTGGCATTTGCTCCCTTTTGGGCCCTGACTTCCACCTACTAGGGCGGCGGATAGGCTTGGCGGGTCTACCCCGAGGTCTCCCTTCCTCCCTTATGGGCCGAAGAAGAAAAGAACGGGTATTGTCTTTCACCTTTAGTCAGGTTTTGACTTCCCATCGGATTTTGCACTGCTTGAGTTCAAGAATAAAGCGTGTAGTGTGTGCGGGTGTCGACCCAATTTTAGGTTAACAAGACTGATGAATGAATTCTGAATTTTGACCTTTCGGACCTTGATCCTTCGTGTGCCATGGCACCAATCTTGAAAGCTTTTCATTTTTTTTATTTTGATTTTTTCATATTTTGATTTTGAAGAATTTCTATTTTTTATTTGCTTTTTGGAATTTCTATTTTTTTTGTTTTTTTGGAAATATTCCACTTTGTTTTGGATTTTTGAATGAATCTTCATTTTTTTTTGGATTTTGAAAATATTCTATATATATATTTTTTGGATTTTTGAATCAAGGGTAGTATTTCTTAAGATACAAACCATTCCAAGGGTGAGTTAACTCTTCTCCTTCAGCATTAATCAGTTTATAAGCATTGCCCGGATAAACCTCTTTTATGACGAACGGTCCTTCCCAGTTTGGTTGGAGTTTTGAGCGGGGCCCACCAGGTTTTACGAAAATTCTCTTGATTACCATTTCACCGACTTCGAATTTTCTCTCAATTACTTTCTTTTGATAAAAACGTGAGAGCCTGTTTTGATAAACGCGCGCATGCTCAGCGGCGACCAGACGCTTCTCATCTAGGAGTTCCAATTGAGCAAGGAGTGAATCACGACGCTCATCAATAGAGAGTTCCTTGTCAAATTGTACTCTCAGAGAGGGAATGAGAATCTCATAAGGGACTACCGCCTCCATTCCATAAGTAAGGGCGAAAGGGGTTTGCCCAGTGGGGGTACGAATGGAAGTACGATAGGCCCAGAGAGCTTCAACTAGCTTGTCTGGCCAATCCGAAAATTTATTAGCCTCACACGTCTTTTTAACAATTTTGATCAAAGTTTTATTAGTTGCCTCTGCTTGGCCATTGCCCTGCGGATAATAGGGAGAAGAATGATGCAATGCAATGTTATACCTGTTGCAGAGATCCTTGAGCTCTTGAGAGATGAATTGAGGTCCATTGTCGGTGACGATGGTACTCGGGATGCCGAACCTCGTGATGATGTTCTTCATTATGAATTTGCAGACAGTTGATGCTTTAATCTCCACGTAAGCTTCCGCTTCCGCCCACTTGGTGAAGTACTCCGTTGCCGTGAGGATGAACGACTTTTGTTTGGTCAGGAGGTTTGAATCACCAAGAGGTCCAATGATATCAAAAGCCCACATGGAGAAGGGCCATGGGGAGGACATAGGATGGAGTGAAGAAGCAGGAGAATGAATTTTGTCGGCGTGCAGCTGGCACTTAACACACCTACGAACATAAATGGAACAATCCTCTTCTAGAGTGGGCCAATAGAAACCTAGCCTAAGAATCTTCTTAGCTAGCATCTGGCTGTTCACATGACCACCACACACTCCAGAATGCGCCTCTTCCACAACCTTCCAAGATTCATCATCATCGAGGCATCTTAATAAAACACCAGTGAGCCCTCTTCTGTAGAGCACACCTCCAACCAAAACATAACGCTGAGCCACTCTTCTAATTGCTTTCTTTTCTTCTGCAGTGGCTTCCTCGGGATAGGACTGATCATTGCAATACCTGGCAATCTCATAATACCAAGGTTTTTCTTCGTCAGCCAACTCCTCTTGCCAATCTAACAACATGACCTCTTTGCCTTTAAGAGCTTCCTTGTGTCTGTCCTTCTCGAGCACCCTATCCTTAACATCGAGAAATGCACGATCCTTAATAGCTGGAGTGTTACGCTGATGAATAAGAGGAACGTGAAAATCATGCTCGGGAGGGAAGACTAAGGCAGAAGCCAAAGAAGCGAGAGCGTCAGCTAAGATGTTCTGGCTACGAGGGACATGAACGAAGATCAACTTAGTGAAGAGTTTGGCATAAGCTGAAGCAAGCTCCTGGTAGGGTTTGAGTTTGGGATTGATAGTGCGGCATTTGACGAGCACCTGGCGTAGAATAAGCTGACTATCACCAACAATCCGCAATTGGGTGACACCATATTTATGAGCGGTTTGAAGACCGGCCAAAAGAGCTTCATACTCAGCTATATTGTTGGTGACAGGGAAAGTGAGCTGAGCAGCAAACGGGATGGTGACCCCTTCTGGTGTTAAAAGAACCATGCCGATCCCTCTTCCCTGGGAATTTAGAGCTCCATCAAAATGTAACGTCCACATAGAATCGTGGGGTCGATTAATGGACATCAGTTCTTCATCTGGAAACTCTGAATTGACAGGATCAAATCGGGGAAGAGGGTGGTGAGCAAGGTGTTCGGCAATGGCGTAGCCTTTGATAGCTTTCTGTTGAATGTAAGTGATGTCAAACTGGGAGAGGAAGCTTTGCCAGCGTGCTAATCGATCAGTGAGGATAGATTTTTCAAGGAGGAATTTAATTGGATTCATGCGAGCAATGAGGTGAACCTCGTGAGCTAGGAAATAGTGTTTTAATTTCTGAACTACCCAGACCAAAGCAGCGCAAGTCTTCTCCATGGCTGAGTACCTCTGCTCACAGGGGTTAAGAAGTTTAGACAAATAGTATGCTGCCCTCTCCTTACCTTCTTCATCCACTTGAGCTAGGACAGCACCTACAGAGTCATCCAGGACTGAGACATAGAGAATGAGTGGTTTGCCTGGAATTGGCGGCCTCAGGACAGGAGGATTGGCCAAATAATCCTTCAATCCGTCAAAGGCTGCCTGACACTTGTCATCCCAATTAAACTTGACTCCCGGCTTAGTGAGCTCGTAAAACGGCCTGCATCGTTGTGAGTGCTGGGAGACGAAGCGGCGAATAAATTGCAACCTCCCGATTAATCCTCGAACTTCCTTCAGATTCTTGGGAGGAGGCATATCTCTAATGGCCTTCGCCTTGTTGGGATCAACTTCAATTCCCCTCTTGCTAACAATGAAACCAAGCAACTTCCCAGATGAAACGCCAAACACGCACTTCTTGGGGTTCATCTTCAATTGGTATTCTCGTGATCTTTGCAGGACCTTAGCTAGAACCCCAGGATGCTCAATCCTTGTTCTTGATTTCACTACCAGATCATCCACATATACCTCAATATAAATATGAATCATGTCATGAAAAATCGCCATCATAGCCCTCTGGTAGGTGGCTCCGGCATTCTTGAGTCCAAAGGCATGACCACATAACAGTATGTGCCCCACAGTGTAGTGAATGATGTTTTTTCTTGATCTTCCTCAGCTAGGCGAATCTGATTGTAGCCTGAAAAGCCATCCATGAAAGAGAGAGTCTCAAATCCTGCCGTATTATCGATTAGAACATCAATATGAGGGAGGGGGAAGTCATCTTTAGGACACGCACGGTTGAGGTCCCGGAAGTCTATACAAATCCGAACCTTTCCATCTTTCTTCATGACCGGGACGATGTTAGCCACCCAGTTGGGGTAGAGGACAACTCTAACAAATCTAGCCTTATGGAGTTTGTCGACCTCTTCTTTCATCTTCAAAGCCATATTAGGGTGGAAACGCCTCAACCGTTGCTTGACCGGGACAGACCCTGGCTTAAGTGTAAGGCGGTGTTCAACGAGCGCAGGGTCTAATCCAGGCATATCCTCATAACTCCATGCGAACGTGTCCTTGTATTCTTGAAGAACCAAAATAAGTGCCTCCTCTTCGGAGGGCGGTAAATTCTTGCTGATGAGGACAATTCTAGGGTCTTCCTCGGTACCCAAATTAATTTCTTTGGTAGGCTCTTCTACAGAGGCTGATGGTTCGTCGAATCTTTTCATGCCACTGGCAAAGGCATCAGCTTCGTCCTCATATCCTTCAAAACTTTCTTTCCCCTCTTCAATAGGGTCTTCATCATTCATAATCTCGTAGACACCTAAACCCTCATAAGAAACATTAGCATCCTCATATTCCAATTCTGGCAGGATAATCAGATCCTCTACAAATTTTAGAGATGACTAAACAAGCACGACATCTGATAGCTAACTCAAACAAAAATCTACGGAGAATCTGCCTACCCTTAGACTTCTTATGTGAATCTCCCCCATGAATTTTATTATTAGCAGAAGAAGAGGAGGAGCAACTAGCTTTATTAGACGAAGAAGGAGGTGAGAAAGCGGATACAGGAGGTGATACAGATGAAGACCCCTCATCGGAGGGGGAAAGGAGATTTATCAAGGAATCTTGGAAGAGCGGCCCCTGGGTCGGGACACACTCGGGAAGGAGATAAGAGGTTTCCTCAAAAGTGATGGAGGTTTGGAGAGTTTGAATTTTGGCATTTTTTTTTCATTTTTATTTTTATCTTCATTTTTATTCTCTTTTTCTAGAAGAAAGCAATGCGAGGGGAGAATAGCATGAGGAGTGGAGATTGCAAGATTGGAGAAAGATTGAATCGGTGGTGGCCCACGTGGGGGCGCAATGGAGAGTTTAGAAAATCGCTCGGGGAGCGAGGGAGGAATCGGCAGAGAAACTTGGATTGAATTTGGAGACAAATTGATCGTAATCGGTGGCGGTCTTGGCACGCGACCAAACCAATGAGAATATAGAGAAGCAAGAACAGATGGATGCATGGAAGTGAGAGAAAAGAGGCCGGCCCACAGCCTGTCCACAGTGAAACCTTCCTCAAACGGAATATCTGGCTCTCCAGTATCAGTGTAGTCACTCAGCAACTGCCTCTTGTCTGTAATCACAGCAGGTTTTTC
Organism: Amorphophallus konjac; assembly: GCA_022559845.1. NCBI lineage: Eukaryota > Viridiplantae > Streptophyta > Magnoliopsida > Alismatales > Araceae > Amorphophallus > Amorphophallus konjac. The sequence goes on along the minus strand of CM040118.1, from coordinate 371,670,676 downwards.
AATCAATTCATGAATAAGTGGTGGCCATTCCGGATCTGTCGGCATAAAGAGGCGGCTCAAGGAAATAGTAATGTCTTGCATATCGAACCACCTGTACCAGTCACATTCTGGATCATCCATTTTCCTTCTCTTGTCAGGCCTTAAGGATTCCAGGGCTTTATATGTGGCCAGCGGGGCAATATGACGAGCAAACTGTCTAGCATGAACATCCTGACAGTCTAGTATGGAAGTGATTATTGTAGTTTGCTCATTATTCTGAAAGCCACCCGTGACAAAATGTGTCTGCAATGTCCAGGTAAGCGGCTGGCGATCTGTCTTCAATGTAGATGTCATAACTGCCCACGGTTCATCTTCATTTTTGCCTGGCCCTTTGTAGCCCAAACCACCTCTTGCAATCAATTTCTGAGGCTTTACAGGCCTAATCCTGCCTTGACAATTGGCACCCAGACCTTTGCCATTTTGATACCCCATTTTCATTAAAATGTTCCAGCCATGGGTGTTCATCACCGTTTTCTTCTTCTTCCCCTTGGAAGGCAGGGGTGTCATAGCAACTGTTGTGATAGTCTCGGATGGCATCGACTGTGGGTGAGGGACGTCCAATACAGATAACAATGGCTTATTGGCAGGCCAAATAGAAGGAACTGATGAAGCCACATGAATATCCTCCTCTGGCAAAATTGGCATACTGGTGACTTTAATAATGCGGCCCTTGTGTGGAAATTTAAGGCATTGGTGATTTGTCGAGGGCACCGCATCGAGCTGCTGGATGTAGGGGCGTCCCAGAATGCCATTAAATGTCGGATCCATATCCAGAATGTGAAAATCTGCTGTGATGGCGGCAGGACCCAAACTTACTTTTAGTGTTATCATGCCCAGAGGAGGCTTCTTAGTGTTATCGTATGCAGTGACTGTTATGGTGGATGGCCGAATCAGATTCTCGGGAATGCCGCACATCTTCAAAGTGCTCGGCGGCAAGACATTGATGGATGCCCCAGTGTCCACCAAACACTGTTGTACAGCCACCTTATTGATATCAACTGTGATGCATAGAGCATATTTTCTTGCTGAGATTGGTGCCAGCTCATGCTCATAAAAAGTGATTGCTGGTTGACTGCCAGTAGGTGTTAAGACTGCGGTTATCTGCTCGACCGGAATGTCCTCATTGACCATGACTTTCTGCAGATATTCCTTTAGAGCCATCTGATGAGTGGTCGACCTCTTGATCAGTTCTAGAATTGAAATTCTTGCCGGAGTCCGGTCCAAATGCTTTAACAAGTCGTATTCTGTGCCTGGTATGGACTCCTGTTCTTGTTCCTGTTCTTGCGGCCCCTGCGCGGGCTCTAACCCTCTCTGTGGAAAAATGCGGTGGAACATCCGTCCACTGCGGAGCGGCGCCACGCCTTGACGCGCCTCTGTCGGGGCAAGTGTGGGAGGAGGGTTAGAAGAAGAAGAGGGTGTGTTAGTGTTGATAAGCGGTGGAGGAGTGTTTGAAGAAGGAGCCCCCACAGGGGGTGTTGATGAAGAGTTCAATAAAGATGCCCCCGTAGGAGGCGTAGGAGTAGAAAGGGATACCCGAATGCGGGGGGAATTGGTGGGTGGAACGAGGAGAGATCTGGGCATAAAAGGTGGGGGAGCCGATGGTGGAGGGATCCTTGCCGGTGGAGGAGTAGTGGTGGCGGGTGCAACGGGCGTTGGCGACGGGCGGTTAAGGAGTGGCCTAGATGGCAGTGGTGAAGGGTTGGTGGTGGATGGGGTTTGTTGTGGTGTAGGCTGTGGAGGTGGTAAGCGGGTAAGAAGGGGGCGAACCGGCAAGGTTGGAGAATAGGTGGGGGTAGGTGGATTAACGGGGCGCAGAAGGGATCGGCTCAATTGGGGGGTAGAAGAAGAAGAAAGGGTGCGCAAGAGGCGCGGAGGTTGATTTTGATTGTGATTAAATGCCCCGACAGAGGCGTTTTCTTCATGCCATCCCTGCCCTCTCTCCACCTCAGGGAGAGACGTGACAGGGTTTACGTGCTGGTTTGGCGGGTGCTCCGGCAGTGGATTGTGGACAATCCCCATATCCTGCTGAGGCGCTGGAGCTTGTTGTTGCTGCTGTGGAGCTGGTTGCTGTGGCTGCTGAGCCTGTTGCTGCCGAGGAGGCCTTCTTTCTTTCATGGTGGCAATAAACTGCCTCATCTCATCCCAGTTGATGCCGCCCTGGTCATTTAGATCATAAATATAATCTCTGAAGTGGAAGCAACGATCAAGGTTGTGACCAGGTGCGCGATGGAAAGCGCAGTAACGGGATGTGTCAACATTAGCGGGCCACGCTGTTCTTTCCCTTGGTAACACGAGCAAGTTGGCGGCCATTAAGGCGTTGAAAATATCCGGGAGACTTTCTGGCAGTGGAGGGTAGTGGGCTCTCTTGGGGCCAAGTGGTGGTCTCCGTTGTTGTTGTTGGCCATAGTTGGTAGGTGGTGGTACCTGGTGGTACTGTTGCGGAGCTGGAGGGTCAGCGCGGGGCGCTTGGTTTTGCGGTGGAGCAAAGGAATGTTGGGGTGCGAATTGGTGTTGTGGAGTGGAGTTGAAATGGGGGTTTTGTGGTGGAGGTGGGTTAGGCCGTGGGTTAGATTGATGGTGGGGGTGGCCAACTACGCCAACCTGCTCGTTTGCAATTGTGCCCTCAGTCGTGGGCCCGCTGTTGTTGACATTTGTACTTTTCTTAAATAGCCGTGGCTTCGGCTCAAACATGCCCATGATGGGCGAATCCTTCATCTGTGTTTGGATATAACGAGCTCTTTCATAGAGCTCCTCCATGGTTGTTAATCGGTTCATGGCCAAGATATGCCGGAACTGAGGAGTTGCATTGGAAATTATCATCTTAACTTGTTCTTGTTCCGACAGTGTATCTTTCAATTTCTCGGCCATTAACCGCCATCTATCAGCAAATATTACGAAGTCCTCCTCGGGCTTCATTTTTTCTGCAACCAAATCGGTGACTGAGAGGGAGGGTCCAACCCGGTCCCTGTACTTCTGCAAAAACTTCTTTTGAACAATATCAAAATCGCTGGCATCAGCGGGATCCAACGAATAGAACCACTCAAGGGCTGGCCCCTCCAGAGATCTCCTGAATAAATAGGCCAAAGAGGCCTTGTTGTCTTGCCAGAAGGAGGTCTCGTACATAAAATCCTTCAAATGAATGAAAGGATTACCAGTCCCATTATATCGCCGAAAATTCGGCATCTCAGATGGTGGTAAGTGGAAAACTGGCAGTGTGGGGAGGGAGACCTCCGGTGCATTCTTGGCCGTAGTGACCTTCTTCAGTTGCTCTTCCATGCTGGCCAACTTCTGGAGCAGTAGAACATTGGTGTCGGACTCGACTGGGGCCGGATTTTGAATGAAAGAATGCGGTATAGGCGTCCGTAGAATTCGGGGAGGTTGGAGAAACTGAGGCCTAACCGCTGAGTAGCTCGCCTGTTGGGCCGGCATGGCCGCACCGGGCGTTGGTGGACGAGAGGGGGGTTTGTGCAAGACCGCCTGGTCATTAGTGAGGTGATGGCCACTCTCGGCCGGAGGGGGATTAGAGGATGAAGAGGGAACAGACTTCCCTTTCAAAGCGGCCTGAACTGCCTGCCGCTGGGAATCATCTAACTGAGATAGAGCATTAATTAAATCCGTGACATTGAAGGATGGGGAAGGGTTCCCCGAAGTGTTGGAGGGTAAAGTCTGAGAAGAGGGCACAACCTCTTGAGGAGTGGTATCAACCACATGAACCTGAGGGTAATGAGACTGAGGAGGAGGGTAATTTCCCTCATGATAAATGGAATCTTGGAGGGGGATTTCATATTGACCAAAAACATTCTCATCCTCATCATCATAAGAATACCCGTAGCCTGCCATGTTGATGATTTTACCTGAACGGAGTTTCATGTTTAAGAAGAGAGAAAGCTTTATAAAAGGGGTTATGACACAAAAGCACTCAATCCAAGCAAACTTTAATCAAATCAACCCAACCAAATTTATGCAATCAAGTTGAGATGGACGTAAGATTTTAATGTTATGCTTGAGATTAGAGTGGATTGATTGTAGAGTAATTCCCTCTTTTGCAAAGTGAAACCTAGTTTGGATCCAAGTGTGATCTCCGGGTCAACTAGGTTCTTTCTCTCTCCTTACCAACGATAGGTTCTCTATACTCCGGGTATTTCAAGGGTACAACCAGCCCGGCGTCCGTGAGGGAATCCACGGGTGCGGGGACTTACGGAGGTCTTGGAAAAGGGATTTCCGGTCCAAAGAGACGGAATGCTCAATGGAGGGTTGTCCCGATTCCAAGAGAGGTGTGTGGAATCCTAGTGTAGAGAGAGGAGGTCTCTCAACCAAATGCCACAAGATGCAAAGTAATATGAGCAAATCACAGCAATATCATCGATCAATGTAATAATCAATCCAACTGTAAAAACGCAGGAAAGACACGACCCAGGGAAGGTCGCTATCAACAAAAGAGACGACAGTATGACTGTCGTGAAACACTGTGGGATCCCACAGGCAACGCAGAAAATGCGCCTTGATGTGAGGCGCTATAAGTGAAAAGGACGCCTCAGGCAGAGGGCGTCAAATGTAAAACCGCGCCTTTATGTGAGGCGCTAAGCAAGAAAGAGACGCCCTGGGGAAGGGCGTGAATTCACGGACAGCATAATTAAAGCAGGAGATGATAAAAGACGCCTTCTGAGAAGACGTAACACAGAAAGCAGACGCCCTAGATGAAGGCGTTAAAAGAAAACGCGCCTCTGGTTGAGGCGTTAATTCAGGAAATATGAGCAATCACAAACTGGCTGATCCCGGGGAGTGTGCAATGCACAGTGGAGGGTGCCCGTGGGGCGCAAAGGAGGGGTACCGTGGGTACCAAGGGGAAAGGGCACACGTGGGTGCCAAAGGGGAAAGGGCACGCGTGGGTGCCAATGGGAAAGGGGTAATCAATAGAAAAATAGTGGAAGTCCCACCGTGATCGCCAATTTGTAGATCGTGATAAATCCACACATATGGAACAAACCACTCATATGAGATATGTAAAATGATGGAGAGATGATAATAAAGACAAAAGAAAGCACGTGGTGCTATAAAGGAGAGTGATCGCCAGAGGGGTTACCTCAATAAGAATCAAAGAAGATCGCGAATACCTGGTGAAAAGTGGGATGCGGGATGAATTGTGAATTCCTTCCTCCTCCTTCTATCGGCCGGCCGACGAAGGGGGTTTTTCTTGTTGATTACCCTTGCAAAAGACAAAGAAACAAGCAAATAGAAGTGGATCAGCCAAGAGCGTATAGTATCAATCCCAAATAGATGATGTGATGATGAAGAGAGAACAAAACATGCGCACCTTTTTTTTGTTTGTTTTAAAACCCCTAAGAGTTAGGGAAGGAAAAGGATGTAATACTAATGCCAGGAAGAAAACCGTGCGACAGATGATATGGATGATGTGATGCAAAACAAGCAAAACGAACAGAAGAAAGACCCCTTATGCTGTCCCTGTAAACAGTAAAGGGGAAGAAACCACTTGGAAGCTACGGTTCGGCTGCAGCAACAGAGAAGAAGAGAAAGCCCTTGAGAGAGCCCTCAAAGAGAGAGATCGCACAGGAGGAAGATGAAGATGGCGTATGCTCTTTCTGTATATCTACGTAACTCTCTCTAATAGCCAGCACCGTCGTTGTTGTTGTTATTGTAACCCTCACAAGATTGACCAGAGCCCTCTTATATAGGGTTTTAACCGAAGATAATCTCAAATTTAGGAAGATAAGGACGGGCAATGGTTATCAAAGGCAGGACTCTAGTTCCAATTCGAGCAAGGTGACCATTGGAGGCAGGGGAACTCTTCAGGAAAGGCATACTCGAACAGGACACTAAAGAATGAAACACGCCCTTTAGAAAGGCGTCAAATCATAATTGACGACCTACCTTAGGACGTTACTCAAATACACGACCTGGTCAAAGGTGTCACTTCCTGGATTTAAATTTTGGAGATAAAGCATTCTTTATTTGAAAATTATGGAAAGACGCCTGAGAGAAAGGCGTTACTTGAAAACACGCCCTGAGATAGGACGTTACTCTTTAATTGTAATTTATTTTAAAACCAGATAATACCAGGAATTGACGCCCTGAAGTTTAGTCGTCCTTTCTTTGAAAACGCCCTCGGTAAGGTCGCTTTTTAAATAACGCCCCTCTTCAAGTCGCGAATCACAAAAATGCAAGAATAAATCAAAAACACACACACAAAAATAGAAAAACCTCATATTATAGACATATTGAAGTTCAATTTGGGGCGTCAACATGGTGACATGAGTTTTGATTAACATAGCGTCAATTTTGGCGTGTCTAAAGAGCCGATCTCATTCGCTTCCGAGCAAGGGGAGAAGCCCGACGTGTTTCAACCTCCGCCTCCACTTACCCTCTCACCGACGCTCTCCATTACACCTCCATTACTCATCAAGTTTATCGCTTCCATCTCGCCATCCATTACCACTTGGAGTGGGTGTATTTCTATGAGTATTTGTGTCGAGGATATTCAAGAGCCGTGCAAGAAGGATTTGGCCTCGGTTATGTCATTCAAAGTTCAAGATTTTATTTATCGGATGTCGATCAGTGTTCTTGTGTCGGGTACATTTAAGAAGTCTTCATTAACGCTCAATAAGAAAAAATTCTTCCAAGTTAATACCATATCGGCCTTTTACCATTGTCACCTTGTTCGTTGGTCAATACTCTTTTAATGCTCTCATTACCCCTCGATCCATCATTATACGACTTCCTAAGGGGCCCACTTCTTGCATCACTATAACACATTCTTCTAATAAGAGCTCATGGGCACTATTTCTGTCCATTAAGCCGTTCGGCCGGGCTCCTTGCTTGCCATGGAGGGGTGGGCATCCTTTCGCTAAAGGACTTTCCACCAATTCATTCACTCCTTATTCTGTTCCACCCACATTTTTCTCCCTACGGGACACTCCATGGGTAAGGAGGAGGATGTTACCCTCTCATTCCATGCATTCTCTGCATTCTTTGCATATCATGTATTTCATGCATCCCTTACAACCATCATATGGCATTAACATGCATTTGCATTTCTTCTTTCCCGGGTTTCCAAACCCGTATCTTCCCCGCCTTCCGGAACCTCCGGACCCTCCATATCTTCCACCTTCGGAACTTTTGGACTTATCTTTCCTCCCTGGGCATCGTGTCCCATGGTGTCTTCTTCCGCCGGAACCTTCGGATGACTTATCTCCACTCTTAGGGCATCGCGTCAATTCTTTCGGTATCCCTTTAGAACCTCCGGACTTGTCTGAGTCCCCAAGGCATTGCGCCCATTTTTATCTCCTTCCTCCGAAACCTGCGGACTTATCTGATTACCCAGGGCACTATGTCCCTCGACATTTCCTTCTTCCGGAACCCCCGGATCCTATAACTCTCTCTTCTTATTTACCTTCGGGTCCTCTTACACTTGCTGGGCATTGCGCCTTCCTTCTCCACATCCTTCCGAAACCTTGGGATCTCTTACCCCATTCCTCTATTCTTTCTGGGCATCACGGCCCTTCTCATTTTATCCCTCCGGAACCTCCGGATCTCCTTTCCTTCTTCTCTCTCCTCCAATTTATCTTCCTACTCCTCTAGGACATCCCGTCCTTTGTTCTCTTCATTCTTTTCTTCTTCTTCAATCATTTTTTTCCATACATTTTCCCAAGGCATCGCATCCCTCGGGATTTTCCTCCTCCGGAACCTCCGGATGATTCCTACCCGCATCATGATTCTCTTCCTTTCTTGCTTCCGGAACCTCCGGATCCGCCTCTTTCCATCTATCAATTCCTTCTCTTAATTCCATCTATTCCCGGGTCCGACCCGACTTCTTCCACATCCACTGCTTTGGGCATCTGCCCATTCTCCCACTGATTTCGAGGCTTTAGCCCTCACTCCACTTTTTGATTTTCCTCTCCTTCTGTAGACCTTTCATGTGATCAGGGTCTCCGCACCTTAGTGAGGGAGTTCTAGCCCTCGCCTCTTTTTCTTTTACCGTTATTTGTCTGAGTCTGGTCTTGGTACCACTCCTTCTTGTTAAGCCACTTCAAACCTTGGCTTCCAATCCTTTTATCTGCCACTTGAGGACAAATCCCATGTTCATCAAGATCGCCTCCAGCAGCTGCTGCTTCTACAAGGTTGCAAGGTAACGTTTTGCGTATGATTTGCATTTCATTCATTCTTCATGCACGGTTTTCAAAATGAAGTGCTTCTTAACATGATCAAGAGTGTTATTCTAGATCTTTATCCAAAGTTTTTTTATCTTTATTAATTTCAGAAAAGAGTTTTAGGCTTGCTATACAACACTTTGGTTAATAAGAATCCCATACTGGAAGTTCAACATTCTCTCCCTGCTTGTTAAGAGCAACCCCTAGCTGGGCACTCCACACACTTCACGGCGTCCTTAGCCGGCTCCTTTGGATAAACACCGTTGCTACTTTGGCCATGCCATGAGAATACGTAAAAGTCTTTTCTCTTCTTTACTCGGCCGCGTGTAGGGGCAAGAGGTTGACGGATGAGATGACCAGCCTTGGTAATCCCCAATACGAGAGAAGTCTCAAATAGGGGCAGTCTTGACCCAAATTAAAGTAAATTTTCATGATACATCTAGCCAAAAAGGGCTATTATGAAAATCAAGTCAAAATTTTGAAAAAAGTAAAATTATAATAAAGACATGTCAAGAGTGACAAAGTCCCCGCAAGGAAAATACTGGTCGTATGCATATCAAGGGTCTTAAAATCAAAGGCACAAAGTCTCGGCGCAATAGACTACCTCTTTGAGGGGAAATACCTTGGAAGGAATTCGAGTCTGGACATCTCCCATTCTGCATAAAGCTTATCTCCAATTGTTCTTCTCTTCTCCCTCCAAGATCGAGTGTTTCTCGGGTATGGCCTTGGTAGGGGCACCGTTAACCATGGACAGTTGGCTGTAGGGCGCCACCTTTAAATGCACGTATGACTTTGGGTAATTTTTTTAGCGAAAGGGGACGGAAGGAGAACCCCTAGCCAATGGTTTAAACATCCCTTCGATGCTGTATTAGCAAAGTCTAAGACAAAATTCAAAATTCAAATAAAAATCATATATTTTCCAAAGTTCGTAAAAAATTAAAACTTTCCAAAAACTCATAAAAGTTCGCATATTTCATTTTCAAAAATAAAAAAAACTATTTTCAAATAATGCCCGCTCGTAAGGGCGCCATTCCCGTAATCAGTAGCAACTGTCCGGTCATCATTCGCATTTCTTCACCGCTGGCTCACATGCATTTCGATGCACATCTCCTAAGTCTAACCATCCAACGTCTAAGCCATCTCTTAAGTCTAACCAATCCACAGGTCCAAGCAATCCATTCAATATCCAAGTCTAACTATTCCAAGGTCTGTGCATTCTATTCCAAGGTCTAAGCATCCATTTCAAAGTCTGTGCAATTCAAGGTCTAAGCATCCAAATCCAAAGTCTGTGCAATCCAAGTCCAATCCACAGGTCTAAGCACTCCAAAGTCTAACCATCCCACGTCTGTGCAATCCAAGTCCATACACACCCCAAAGTCTGTGCCATCCCACGTCTGACCACATCCATTCCAAGTCCAAGCATGTTCCTCCCAAGTCTATGCATCCATTCCAAGCATATACATCCCACGTTTGAGCATATACTCCCAGGGTCGATGCATCTCCCAAGCGCCTGCACATATGGGTCAATGCACATTCAGCGCCCACTCGAGGGGGTGTTAATTTCATTAAATAACGATAGTTTTTTTCAAAAGTTTAAATATTTTCAAAAAAAAATCCATAAAAAATTGAATATTTTCAAAATTCATAAAAATTGAATATTTCAAAATTCATAAAAATTTAAATATTTTCAAAATCCAAACAAAATTTAAATATTTTCAAAATCTAATATTCTCAAAATCAATAAAAATTCAAATATTCTTAAAATCCATTAAAAAATTGGAATACTTTTTAAAACCCCTAAAAATTTGCATACTCCAAAAATCCAAAAAAAATTACATTATATTTTTCTAATGGTATTTTTTTTGCAAGGACAATTCCTTTGCAAGGACCAAGAACACGGGATGAGTCATCTTCATTCATTGCTATCAATCTTTTGATTCTTCCCAATATTCTCATGTCGCCTTGGGCACTTCGATCGTCATCTCTTTATCATTTTGAGCAATTCACTTGGGGTGTCACTCTGATTATTCACGTCAATCTGATTATCTCTACTGCTCTGCGCATCACCCCCATCATTCAAGAGCCGGCTTCTTTGACTGTTCCTGCTAGCTTTGCTCAATCATTATGACATCATCCTGATCTTTTATGCATAAATCTTCTGATTTACCAAGATTGTCATCCTCATGATGACATGGAACAAAAATACTTGGAATGCTCTCCTGCTTTACGGCTTTATATATGATGCTTTCCATGATGCTTTTCAATGCTATGCAATGTTGTTGAATGTTTCGATTATGCTTTCATGCTTAAATTGCTATTCATTGCTTATGCATCATTATATCTTGGCTAATGAAGTTTGAGCGCAGGATAAAAAAGCTCTTTGGTCCCACCATACGGGTATCGACACTCAAGTCCTACGGCGTTTTGCATCTCATTTCTCAGTCCCCTCATGCTTATTGCTATCACCATCTTCTTGTATGCATTCCTGCTATATGTTACATACGCTACTAGAATATATCAAGGACCTTGTGGCTTTGGTGAATCTGGAATTTGAGTTCCCCTTCATCAAAAATGATGATGATTGCAGAGGAATCTTAGTCACACGTATAGGCCGTTGAGCCATCCAAGACTGGGGACGATGGTTCCCTTTTACGAGTTGGTGCACGGATAAATCGGCTTCGGCTTAGTATCAGCTCGCGAAATCAGTTTCTTGACTCAGTCTTGGCAGCTTAGCAATATTACCCTTGATTACTTTCTATTTTCATTTGTTTTAAAATTTTCGTTTAAACCTAGCATGCATTCGTGTAGGAATTTGAATCAACGTTGTAAAATCATCCTGATAAGCTGATTTTGACAGTCAAATTGATCTTAATCTTTCCAGATATGAGATATTCATTGCCGAAATTGAATCTTCAGTTTGTCCTATCGCTATTTTGGGCCGATTTTTCGAAAGCTCTTTATTTGGGTTTCTATCCTCTATTTTCACTCTCGTTTTCTTTAGATCCGCCTTGGCTATAGCACATCCACATTGGCAGGTAACTGCTCTCCAATGGTGAAACCTACAGGTTTGTGACTTGGGGTACTTCCACCACGCTGGAAGTTGATCGTCTTCTTTTATCTCCCTCGTGCCCGCGTACACACTCCCTCTTTTATCCAAACATTGTTACTTTCATTGAATCTCCCGAGATTGCTTCATCTCGAGCTTTTAAATTAATTCTCATCAGGAGATGTTGATCGCGTGTCCTATCACGCCTTGGCATCTACTTTTCAGTTCACTCTATTCCCTTGCAAAATAGACGTCAAGGCGGGGTAGCTGTAGACACGCTAAAATTAACATTACTATGAGCACATCTCATATTACCTCACAATGTCCCAATTTGACCCTCAAATTGACTTTATTTGAGTGGTTTTTCTCACTTTTCTTAGATTTCTCATTTTTTTCTACTTTTTCTTATTTTTTCTTATTTTTTCTTATTTTTTGGGTATTTTTTTCCATTTTTACGAAATTTTCATGAATTAACGATAGGAGGGGGCGTCATTTGCTTTTAATAATAAAATATAATAAAAAAAAGGAAATGACGCCTCCTTGAGGAAGCGTCCATTCATTTGGCAATATTTTATATTAAATCTCAGTGGCCCTTTCCGAGGTGTTTTGGTTGCCTTTTGGGTGTCAGAAAAATATGAAAAAATAAGAATTGGAGTCAGCACGGTTAGATGCACGTTCACCAAAAAAATGATAAAAAAATAATAAGAAATAAGAAATGGCATTTTTTGAAAATAATGGGAATTCCCTGGAAATGACGCCCATCACCTGGGCGCTATTCGAATTAACGGCAGAGGAAGGGGTGCTATTTCTTTTTGGCTTTTTTTTTTATTTTTTTGATTCATGACACTGTGGAAGTCGTTATTTCAAATAACGACCATCTGAGTAGTCGTCATTTTCTCCAGATTTCCGAACCGTGCTGGGACCACGTTCTTTCTCCGTTTTAAGCCCTTTTCCACTTCGGAAAGGACTCTAATGGCTTTCCATGACTGGGAGGACTCCTTCCAGTATTTGTCTCCTTCTAAAATTAATTTCCCTAAATCTTTCTCGGATTAAAATCCATGCATCCCTCCCTCTATAAATAGCTCCCTGCGGCTCTGTCAAGGAGGAAAATTCTTTTTTTTAGGGAGGTGCTGCCCATTTTTTTGGGTAAAGGATGGAGCTTCTCTGCATCAAAGGCTTCATCCCTCTAAGAACTCCCTCCCGATCGCGCATCAAAGCTGCAGGAGAAACAATCCCAGGCTTCTCCTTATTTTCATTATTCTATTCCTTATTCTTTGTTTTTGAGCCTCCATAGTGCAACACTTGCACCTTTTATCTTCTTTTTTTTACATATTCATATCATCATCCTATCTCCCTACCCATTGCATTGGGGTTTAAAAGGGCAACACCCAAAAGGTGTGTTCATATCCATGTTCTCACGTTATATTTATTTCATTTAGGATTGCTACTACACCTTGGGTTTACTAATTCCATTTTCATTGGTTGTTGTCTTTGTTTCGTGGAAGGGTAATCAAAGAAGAACTCCCTCTATCGGCCGGCCGGTAGAAAGGGAAGGAAATCACTCACAGCTCCCACACTCTAAGGTATTTATATCGCGATCCCTCCATTAATTATTTGTTAAATCCTTTGAGGCCCGCGGTCTCTGGCGATCACCCTCCAAAATTGCATCCATGTATGCCCCTTTTTCCCCTTTCCCACATTTTATGGCATATGCTTTTTATTATTTCTTAGTGGATTTTTAAATAGATCTACACTAAGGTCTCTACTTGGTAGGATGTTTGGATTGTGGTGTGATAGGAGGGGAAGGGTACTATGGAGAGGTCTAGCTCTATGGGAGGGCAAACATGGGCCATGATCTCTCTAATTGGGTTATCCTTTAGCCAACTAACAAGGGGTTCTCCTTAGATGAGCTCGGCCCCAACTAGAGAGGGTGGTATAAGGTTAAGACCACCGTGCGAGGTTTCTTCTTCAACTTGGACATGGGTGGTCTCCATAGTGGGGATAGGGTCCGGAGGGGCATTTATCCCCACGTGGCCGAGTGTGTGGGCCACTTCTTCTAATGCCAATGGGGTCGGAGGATCTATGGTGAGTGGTTTGGTGATAGCTGGCGCATGGCACACCCGGGGTGGTGAGCGAGGTAGGACTTTGGATGGGATTGGGAGTGGAAGTAGTGGAGGCCTAGGACATGGTAGAGTTGGGGTAGAGAGCGGGAGATGGGTTGGGTGAGGAGGATTGGGTTGGTTGCACTTGGGAGGTGTGTCCCTTATGGGGGAAGATGGTTGTGCGGAGGCGGGGGCCAAAGGGGCTTGAGTAGTGTAGATTGGAGAAGGGGGTTTAGGTTGGGGTGTGGTGGCCGTCATGGGCCTTGGTGGAGGGGTGGACACAGGGTCTACTAGGGTTTGAATGGTGAGGGTTGGGTGAGTGACTTTGGGTTGGGGGTTGGTGGCCCTCATGGGGGAAACCGGGTCGACTAGGGGTCTCTTGCCCTTGGGATCGGCCGGTTGAGGAGGGATGGAAGTGGGTCGCCCTTGGATTTGGGGAGAGTTGGTGGTGGTGATCGGGGTTGGAATTATTGGGAGTGGTGGAATTTGGGCCCTAAAGAAGGTCTTGGGTTGGCCGGGAAAGAAAGGAGGAGTGGGAGTGCTCCTTGGACTACGGTTCTCCGAGTAGGAAGGGGAAGGTCAGGGAGCGTAGATCTTCCTAAGTTCTATCTTCATCTCTTCTCATGAGTATATGGGCTCTTGTCTCATAATCCCCCTAAGGCTCACTATGCATCGCCACTCTTCCTTGGCATGAGGCGAAAGCAGTCCCTTTGCTTTGGTGACTCTCTCGAACCCATATAACATAGTCCTCTCAAAAGTGTTTTTCCACGATTGCCACCCACTTTAGGTAGGCACTAGGGCTCGACCCGTCAAAGCGAAGGTCCTCTTCTAGAATGATGTCCAAGAGTAGTGGGTCGATTGGACCCTTGTGGAAGGCCGAGTTGTATGGAATTGACCAAAGAGGGGTAGCCATGATGACGCATCAGTTGATGAATGCAAATGCGCCCTAGGACCAACTTGATAGAGACAAGTTGTGAACTTGCTCTGATACCATTTGATGTGAAACGACCTAGGACCTAGATTGTAAGCAACGCAACGGACATGGTGATGTCACACAAGCGGACTCACTCGCGTTTGGCACACTCGGGTCTGAAAGGTGAATCAGCGATAGTGTTGAGGGTCCGAGGTGGGACCTTAAGGCTCTGGGAGATTAGGCTAGCTTTAGGTTGAACCCCTAAGGGTCCAGGATACCCAACCTCGTGGGCGGCCAGCACGCCAAGGGCGTGGGTTGTAGGGTGTGCTCTCTCACAACTCGCTCTGTGGTGGACACTCAATTTGATCGATTTCAGATCGAGCGCTCACTCTCTATCGACAGATATACCAGAAGTAATACTAAGCTAAGCAAGACAATTCCAGTAGAGAAATGTGTTCAGGGATCTCACTTGATCGGCGTGAAGACGCCGATCCCGGCCGGAGACGAGGCGAGTGGGGAAGTGTGGGCAATTCCCGAACGCTGCGCTGGTGTAGCTTGGACTGCCAACCTGCTAATACAAGCACTATACCCATTGCAAGGGGGTGGAACTAGGGGTGGAGAAATGAAATGTATATTCAAACACTACCTCCCACAGGGAGGGGCTTTAAGCCGGCCAGGCGGGGGTGGGAAAGAACTAAATTGGCCGAGTCGGCGATCGTTGCTGGTTCTGTCTGCTTCTAGAACTGCCTAACAGGGAGTAGATGACGGCACTGCCACGGACTCCATCGAGCTCCGATGAGGATGAAACTGGTGCCAAAACTTCCTGGCTTGGCCCAAGAGGACATCTGAATTTTTGGGGAATTTTCTGGCGTCGACGGTGGCTGGGGCAGGGTATGGAACAGGACCGAACTGCTCTGGCTCTGACTGTTCCCAGGCTACTACTGTAAAAAGACGAGGGTGCCACGAGTGCTGGCGTGGTCCGATTGATGCGGGACCAGAACTACTGCGATCGTGGTCAAGTCTTTTTCAAACGGAGACCAACGGGGTCATCGGCGGAGGTCGGAGCTGATCACGAGAACCAGAATGGTGGGGAGGGTCGGATCTGGTTCAAGAGAAGCTGACCTGCGCACTCTAGGGAGAAAATTGGGAAATCTATGCTCCGAGATCCAAATGGCGCCCTTCCTGTTGGAGCTGGAAGGAAACTTGGAGGAGAAACTCTCAGCCCAAATTCACAGCCAAACTCTAACTGGGACGGCCATGGGTGCTTCTGCTTTCAGGCTCTGGTTCCCTGCCAGAACAGTATTGCGCAGTCGTGGGAGAACTGATCTCACGGGCCGCCCAAAACTTGGATGGTGACGAAACCGCCTCGCTTGGACAGCTATCTGGACGCCCTTTCCAATAGTGTAAGGTAAACCACCAGAAGATACACGGTGAAGACGTGGCAGCCTCTGCAACTCGACTCTTGACTGCTGCGTGTGAACTGGGATGAATAGGGTGGTGATAGGTGATGGGAAATGGGGTAGATGGGATGGGAAATGGGGTGGATGGGTGTGGGGGCAACCCCTAGCTGTGAGGGGGTCTGGGAGGGGGCAAACCAAGGTTAGGGAGGGGGAGAATGGGGGCTGGAAGGGGGTCTAGCAGGTGGAGGGAGGGAGAGCTGCGAATTTGGGTTGGGAAGGAGAGAGGGAATGAGAGATCTCTCTCAAGGTTGGAATGTGGCTTAATGGGGGTTGTTAATGGGGGTCTTGGGCATGGGAAGGGTTGTGTTGGGGAAGGGAAGGGGTGCTTGGGGAGTGGGGAATTCTCTCTTGGGAGATGAGAGAGGTGCTTGGGGAAGGGGAGTGGGTGGTTGGTGGTTGGAGAGTGGCTTGGAGAGTGGTGGATTCTATCTTGGGAAGGAGGGAAATTTAATGGGTGATTTAGGGAAGGGGAAGGGGGTTTTAATGAAGAGTGAATGGGGAGGAGAGAGAAGAAATTTTAAATTTTGGGAGGGGAGGAGAGAGAATGGAGGCACCCCCCTTTGAGAGAGAGAGATAAGAGAGAGAGAGAGAGAGAGAGAGAGAGAGAGAGAGAGAGAGTGTGCTCTCACAAATTTGGTAGATTTGAAAATACTTCAAATATTCATTAGTTCTCAAATGGAGGATTGGGGACCTATTTATAGGAATCCCACATTTTATAATAAGTCCTTGACTTTAGGACTAATGACAAAAAACCAAGGGGGAAGGGGCGCCCCTGGGCATAGCCCACTTAATTGGGCCCATTAACCAACCTAATGACAATCAACTTACGTAAATGACTGACTAACCTAGGTACTAGTGTTATGACCACCAATTTGGGCACATGCTCAAATGAAAACAACTCGGGCCCATGAACTCAATAAGCTAGAAATTTGGACAGATTATTGAAGGATTCTTAAGAAATTCATAACTTAATATAGGGAGGTCATAATTAGGTGAAACCAAAATCCATGCAACTACCATTGGGTAAGAAATAACTTTGATGAAGAGTATAACTTCTGAAAAATGGGTCTAATAGTGGTTAAGAGGGAGTTGGCGATAATGGGTTGAAACAGTTGCAAAAAATACTGCCACCTATTGAAATAAGGATATCTTGACCCATGGTTATCCAAATGGGCTGAAACTTGGCCCATTAGAAAGATTGGGCCCTTGACCCAAACTCTTCTGATGAGGTTGAAACCCAATTCACACCAGAACCCAAGGTTCTGAGCCCTTTGCTACTAGCTATCATGAAGAGGTGTGACTGATGGATAAATTCATGTGAAATTAATGGGAAATTTATAACTTTGTCTGTGGTTGATGCAATGACCTGAAACTAAGACCATAATTTCACATTGGATGTTATCCACATCTTTTATGTTGAGCTCGAGGTCAAATTCCACCTAGATACTAGAGTTATAGTCAAATTATCTCGGGCTACCGAAAGGTCACGATTGGAACAGGGGAAAATAAATATTAATCTTGCGAAAATCATAACTATTCCTAGGGATACTTAAATTCGATGAAACCATGACCCAAAGTTAGATATGGAAGGCCTCTTGAGTTCATCGGAAGACATCTGAATCCAACTCCCAATAGATGAGCGCGCCCACTCGCATTTATGAACAGGTAGATGAAGGGTCGCAATTGAAACAAAGGAGGAATAATGATTAATATTGCAAAAATCATAACTCACTCTAGGGTGGATGAAATTCGATGAAAAGATGACTGTGAATTAGATCTAGAAGTCCTCTTCATTTCATATGAAGACATCCCAACATAATTCTCAACAGAAATATGCATCCACTAGCATTTATGATCAGCAGTCGAAGGGTCACACATGTTCAAACCCAAAGGGATGCTTAGCATTAACCCCTCTTTAAGCCAGCGACCTAGGGGCTGGGCTGAACCTTGCTGGACATGGGACATGCCTTGGGAGGCTTGAAACCTATATAAAGAAGTGGGTTCCAAGGGTGATCAGCCTTTAGCAACACCTATCCTCAACACCCACCATCTACGGTTTCTCTCGGGTAAGGAAGAGAGGTGAGGAACCTTGGCATTTCGTAAAGGGTGAACCTACAGCGAAGTCTTGGGTGGATCTGGGGTGTGGAACTCATCCCCGGATCGGAAGGAAAAACTTTAGGAGGATCTGGGGTGTGGATTTCATCCCCGGATCGTCGGTTTACCATCTCCAAGGTAGGCACATAACCTCAAACTTTAGGGGGGTCAATGATGCATTAGAATGGTTTTAAATGTATTTTATACACTTTAAAGAGGGATTAAGGGCACGTGGGGACCACTGCCATGTTCATTTTGGTTTTTGGTTTCATTAAGTTTTGGGCTTTCACGAGTTACCTCTATGTCTCTAAGGATTTGCACAACCCCTGGGAAGGTCAGCCTTTGAGGCAAGGTCTGTGCATGTTTTGTATTAGCCATAGTAAGGTCTGTGCATAATAAGGTATGTGCATGTTGTGTTAGCCATAGTAAGGTATGTGCATGTCTGTGTTAGCTATAGTAAGGTCTGTGCATGTTTGTGTTAACCATAGCAAGGTTTGTGCATGTTTTGTATTAGTCATAGTAAGGTCTGTGCATAATAAGGTATGTGCATGTTGTGTTAGCCATAGTAATGTCTGTGCATGTTTGTGTTAGCCATAGCAAGGTATGTGCATGTTTAGTGTTAGCCACATCAAGGTCTGTGCATGTTTGTGTTAGCATCCGTGCACCTTTGGTCCATGCGTAGGTAAAGGTCTGTGCATAGTAAGGTCTGTGCATTATTTATGTTAGCCATAGCAAGGTCTGTGCATGTTTGTGTTAGCATCGGTGCACTTTTGGTCCATGCATAGGTAAAGGTCTGCGCATAGTAAGGTCTATGCATAGTAAGGTCTGTGGATGTTTTAGCCACGATAAGGTCTGTGCATAGTAAGGTATGTCCATGGTAAGGTCTGTGCATGTTTGTGCTGGCCACGGTAAGGTCTGTGCATAGTAGGTCTGTGCATGTTTTGTGTTGGCCACGGTGAGGTCTGTGCATAGTAGGTCTGTGCACGTTTTGTGTTAGCCACGGTGAGGTCTATGCATAGTAAGGTATGTGCATGTTTTAGCCACGATAAGGTCCGTGCATAGTAAGGTCTGTGCATGGTAAGGTCTGTGCATGTTTGTGTTGGCCATGGTAAGGTCTGTGCATGTTTTGTGTTGGCCACGGTGAGGTCTGTGCATAGTAGGTCTGTGCACATTTTGTGTTAGCCATGGTGAGGTCTGTGCATAGTAAGGTCTCTGCATGTTTTGTGTTAGCATAACTACGGTCCGTGCATTGTAGGTCGGTGCACCTGTGGGTCTGTCTAGATTTCCAGAAACTTAGAAAAGAAGAGTTTTTGGAGGTCATTTTAATTTAGAAAAATCTAAAAAATTAGAAAATGGCAGAAGGCTAAGTTAGTAACCCACAGTAAAAATTTCATGCTCATTGAAATTCTGTACTTTCATATATAAATCATTTTCTGCGCATGTGTAGCCTAGAAAGATAAACCTGTTCTTTTGGTATGGTAACCTGATCATGCACTGTTCCGCACCAGTCAGCATATAAGTATGTTTAGCCCACTTAAACTATTGAAAGCATGCATGTTATGATAAAGTATCATACTAGTATTTGTAAAATGAGTATGAATACGAATATGATGTGAATGTTATGAGTGGGAACAACAGCATTATGTGAGATAGGACTTTAGTCCCTTTGTGGGGCGGCCCTTTCTGCGGGACGACGATACGTAACGCCGCGGAAGTAAAAGATCCCAGGGGATGGCGATACGTAACACCCTGGTCAAAAATCATATTGATTCGGCTGGTTCGTTCTGAGGGACGGCGAATTGGAGCGCCACAGAACTTGGGGGACGGCGGTACGTAATGCCTTGTGCAGCAGGAGTCTAGGTGAAAAACCTATGATTCGGCCGATTGTTCTGTGGAACGGAAGAACTGTGTGGGCCACATGAGTCTAGGTGGGAGTTCGCTCTTGGGTCTGTGCAGTACTCTTTCGTTCGTTTGTCCGTTCTTTCGTTTGTGTGTATGGGGCCACCTATGTTGTGGTAGCTATTTATTTCCAAGAATAACAGAAATGTGAAAATGTGAAAATGTGAAAAGGAGATAATATGTAAACTGCTCATTCACCATGGTTTTAACGCATGCATGGGTACCTTATATGTTAGTTGAAGAATATATATTTTCCTCATACGAGTTATTTTAAGTAGATGATAATGAATGAATTATGCTTTTAGTAACATCTGAATTATGTATATAAATTGGCTATATAGATGCGAGTTAACCCCGGTTTGTTTAGGCTGCCTACTGAGCGTCACACTCACCCCTTTGTGACACACGTTTTCAGGAGACTTAGAGAAGGAGGTTGAGGAGGAGGCTGCAGCTGAGGAGTAGTGCTTGTTCATGGTTCGTCTGGGGATGCTATGGATGAATGTCTCTATTATATGTATATGGGGTGGTGGGCCTATGTGAACTCATGTTCAATCTGGAACAATGTAAATATACCCTCTTTGGAAAGTATGAATGGTTGAGATGTTACCTGCATTTCTTATAATCTGTGGTTTCTCTCTCTCTCTCTCTCTCTCTCTCTCTCTCTCTCTCTCTCTCTCTCTCATGCGAGTGTATGCATGTTGATATAATTGTGCTTCCGCGATACGTGCGATGTAATGTCTCGAGGTCTGATGGAAGAAAGAAAAATAATAATATCCATAATTTGGGGATCGGATCTCGGGGCGTTACAACTAGACTCGAATAAAAGGGAAATTACATAACCATGACTCTCATAAAATATGAAAATTACATGACTAGACTCAGAAAAATAAGATGAACACAATGGCACTTGCCGGCGAATATTCTGAGCCTCAAAAAAATGTGAAGGGCAAGGGATGCCCCATCACTTGGTACCATGTTGAGCAAATGTGCATGGATCTTGATAACATGATAAATGGATGTGCATCGACCTTAAACATGCACGGGTATAAAATGCACAGACCTTATTTGTGCAAGAGCAGAATGTGCACCGACCTTAGACGTGCAAGATCAGAATGTGCACTAACCTAGGATGTGCAAGATCATAATGTGCACCGACCTTAGTCGTGCACATGATACATGTGCACAGACCTAAGTGTGCGAGCTGACATGTATGCTCAGACCTTAAATGTTGTATATGCACAAACCTTAAAATGTGCACATACTAGAAAACATGCACAGACCTGAATGTATGGACAAGTTGATATGTGTGTAGACCTTAGTATGCACAATTTATGAACATGCACCGACTTTGTGTAGTTAAATGCAAACATGCACCGACTTTGTGCAGTTAAATGCAAACATGCACCGGCCTTGATGTTTAACTATATGTAGACCTGCACCGACCTTACCCTGAGCTAGCAAAAGGTGCACCGACCTGCATATTCAACAAATATGAATATGCACCGACCATGCACTATGTGTGAACGTGCACCGACCTTATGATGTAATGCTTTAAAACATGCACTGACCTGTATATTTGACTAAACGATAATTCTGACTTAGAGAGGAACATCAAAGTAACAATGTTGCCAAAGTCAAAATAAAGTCAACTAAACTGTTGCCAGTCAACAAAACACACCAATCTCCACTAAATATGAAATCCATAGGAGACACAACAATGGCCACTCTCACCACCAGCTATGAGGATACCCACCAGGCCTTCCGTTCCAACAACCATAGTCTTCTCACCATTGAACATCGCCTACGAGATCAGAACGCCCTTCATCAGTCCATTGATCGCTGCCTTCCTCACGATGACACTTCTTCTAATGATGATGCTGACCAGAGGAACTCTGCTCCACCTCCTTAGTGGCTGTCCTTACGGTCTTCACGTGTCCCATTGGTCTACTTTTTCATGTATCCCTCCCCTCTTTTGATGATGCCAAAGGGGGAGAAGTAGTTACTATAAGTTTATATATCTTATGCATGCGTGTCCGCATGTTTGTTTGCTTGTTTGCCATTTGGCATTTGTGTTTCATTGCATTTTGTGTACAAGTCTTTTGCATTTGCATTTTGTGTACTTTGCATCCATGTGTTTAGGAGTCATCCTATGTCAGTCAATGTCAATGTAATATGTAATGACCTTGGAATGAATGAAATGCACTCGGTATTGGACATAAATGTGTGTTCTTCACTTTCATTTCCTTTGAAAATATGAATGAATGGATTGATTGGTTGGCTTGATAGACGGTTCATTGTAAATGGATTGCTTTGCAGGCTTTTTTGAACATTCCCCAATTGGTTCTATGTATATCAAATGGTGTTGGATGAAAGACCGGTCCGCCCGTCTAAAATCCTTCACTATGCATGAGTGTAAACTCCGCCATGTACAAGAACCATGTGGGAGCTTGCAAGGATGTAATGCGTTGATTTAAAGATTCAAATTGGTTTTAATGGCACGCCTTTACATTTAATGTTATAGAGTTTTGTCATCAGCAAAAAGGGGGAGATTGTTGAGTTTCTCCATGTGCTTTTGATGATAACAAAATCCCAGACGTGTTTTCTGTCCCGTGCCATGCATACTTGCAAGAGCGAAACACAAGGATGAAAATGTTGTTTCGGATGACAGACAGATCTAGAGGGGGGATGAATAGATCTACCCTTAATCTTAGCCATTTTAAAGCACTTAGAATGCGGAATTAAAATGCTACGGTTAACACAACCAATTTAACGAAATATCACTCAAGATTAAGAAACAGTCAACCAGATGAAGCAGTACTAGGTGGAGGTTGGAATCAGAATCTCCTCACACAAGGTTAAGTATTCCAGATAGGTGTAGCCTATCGTTCGGACTAAGCTTTTTGATATACAGCACTGGTTGAAAGTTCAAGCTTAAACGGAATATCAGGAATTCAGAAATCAGTAATGAGCATTCAACGAATTACAATATCATGAAGAAGAAGAGCACAATAAGATCACACCCACTGTAAGAAGGTTTTTAAGGTGGTTCGATCTCAATCCAGAGATCTACATCCACCCCTTACTCAATTGAGTAAGGCTTCCGCTGACACACAGCTTAAAATCTACTGATCTACAGCTTTGGGGAATAGATCCCTACAAACCGCTGATCCACAGCTTTGGGGAATAGATCCCAGACAGCTGAGCCTCACAGCTTGCTCTGCTGAGTCTCACAGCTTGCTTCTTAGGAATTACTTCCTTGACGCTGACACACAGCTTGAAAAACTGCTGACTCACAGCTTACAGAAATCGTAGCGAATAGAAAATGTCAAGAACAAAATCAAATCAAAAATTCAAGACAATCTATAGCTCACTTGAGCAGAACGAAGTCTGGATTTGATCTAGAGATCGAGACATACAAGACTCCACTTACAGATCTCTTGAATGCTCACACCTCTTCAGAGAATCCTCCACTTTCCAATCCCCTGTTTCTATTTCAGCTCTTCACTCTTACTCTTTTCTCTCAACTGAACTCAACTGAATTCTACTGATCTCTGGAGACACTCAGACCCTCTCACTTCTTCACTGTGCTTCCTCTTTTTCTTCTTTTCTTCACAGCTTTCTTCGCTCTTGTGTATCTGTCTCTCCTGCAGATTGATCATGCCTCTATTTATAGCATCACGAGCGTGTGGGAAACATGTTGCCGCCCAAAGAGATTTGAACATGTACGCTGCTGGATGTCCATGTGGCAGGATATAAAGGTGAGCTGTCCACGTGTCTGAATTCCCAGGCATGGCTCCTTCTTGGATCATGTGCCTGTTTAAGTTGAAGACTTCGAGCCACGTGACTGTGCTAAGCGTAAGGCATGCTGCCTTTTACATTTTCGATCCTGGGTCCTTTAGTGACTTAAGTTCCTGCCAATCAGAACAAAGGCATTTTGTCAAATAGATTGTAGTCATGAGTGAATAGTCAATATGCTCTGACTTATAAGAAAATATGATCATGGTATAAGTCAGATAAAGATTCATTAATATATTTTAGGTAAGTGTAAGAAATGCATCAATCTGTCTGAGCAAAGCGGTGCATGTGCACCGACTTGAATATGCAATCTGTACATATGCTCAGACTTGTGTATGCACATGCTCAGACCTCATACAAGTTGGTAATGCATGTGCACAGACTCAAAAATTGCATATTCATAGACCTTAGTCACAGACAATGCATGGACTTCTATACATGCATAGACCAGAATACCCAATGTGCACAGACCTATATGTGCACGGGCCTTGCAAGTGCACAGACCTTGTTCTATGCAAAATTCAAATGTGCATCAACTTTTCATGCAGGATGCAAAATGTGCTCAGACTTGTAATAGAATCATAGGTAGACCTTGATACGAACGAATGAGCTTGTGCATTGACCTTATATGCAAGATAAAAAACATGCATCGACCTTAGATGCTTGAAGGCCAAACTAGCATCGACCTTAGATGCTTGAAGGCTAAACTAGCGTCAACCTTTATTAATGAATAGTAATGTGCATAGACTTGTGTGAATGACTAAGACAGACGTGCATCGACCTCAGTGTGCGCTATAGTGAATGTGTACCGACTTGCCTTTGCCTAGAAATGCAACATGCATCGACCTTAGTGTGCGCTACAGTGAATGTGCACTGACTTGCCTCCACTTAGAAATGAAACATGCATCGACCTTCATTGTAAGTTCCGGATCTTTGCTGGAACCTTAGTAGGTCTTGTTGGATCTTTATTGGATCTTTCGGATCTGTTTCGGTAAGTTTCGGTTCGCTTTTGTGGCTTCCGAGTTGAGTTTTATGATCCGTGTAGGTTTTTCTCTCGTACTAGTTACGGAACCCTACAGTGAGTTTATTTGTCAGTTCATCGACTCGAGGATGCTACAGCGACGATGTACTCTCCGAGCCGGTCGTTTTGACTATTTTTGTGTATTTTTCTGAGATAGGGCCAAAAATTAGATTTTCAGAAATTAGGACAATTCCTAATTTCTTTTCCTTTTTCTTTTCCTTTGCTCTATCCTCCTTCTCATTTCACGCCGCCGCCTCTCTCTCTCCCGTTTCTCTCCCGTTTCACCTTCTCGGCTCCGGCTGCAGATGGAGGACCTAAGGGCGAGTGCTGGGGACGCTGTGGAGTTGGTTGGGTGCGCGACAGGGCGAGGATGGAGCGATTTCGGCGCGATCCCGATCGGTGGATTCAAAGCCAACGTTTGAGCTCGTGGCGCGGTTTTCAGGGTGGTTTAGTCCCTTCGGGGCACGGTTTCTTCGATGGAGGTAGGGTGACGGATCACCACTTCTCCCTGCCCATTTTCTCTGCCATTGCACGTCGTTCGGCGTGGAAATGGCTGAGTTTGGGCTTGTTTAGCCTAAACCGTGATTTTCGGGTTTTGTAGGGTTCGCCGAAAAACGGCAACCATTTTTAGATCAGTTACTGTCAATGGACTCCCTGGGACGTCAGCGTTACATAGTCACTGATTTCGTTTTGTTTGGTGGTCTCGTTTGACCGCTAGAGCTCCGGGAAGCTCGGTAACCCTTTTTGGGTGATTTCGTTAGAATCGCCCATTTCTTGCGATCCGTGCGTCGTTTTGACTCCGGACGGAGTCTATGTGATTGCCAGCATGTCCAGGGTTGTATCCCTTTCGTCTCGGGATGAATGGGGCGTGGAATGGCCTCCATTGGGCCGAACCCACGGTTTGCCCGCCGTGAGAGTTAAGCGGTCGTACTTGGTCCGTCTATCCCCATGGGCGGCCCTGTCTTGACCGTTCATCTGCTCGGCGCGCTCTGTTCAGCTTGGCGCACAGCGAGGGTTATGTGGTCTATAGTGAGACCGTATAACTCAGGTGCGGCCAGGGTTGAACCATTTTTCCCCTTCGGTTTGGACCGTTGTTGGGCTGTGCGGCTGGGGTCTGGCCGCCTAACCTTTTGTACGGCTAGTAGCTGACCGTACATCCCCGGTGCCGGTGGATATTGTGCGGCCCGAGGTGGACCGCACAAGCCTTTGTGCGGTGTTATCTTAGCCATCTGTTCCCCCGCGCGGCTAGGGGTGAGCCGCACGTGTGTTCCCATTCGGACGTCTGTTCAACCCCTTTGTGTGGTCAGTTTCGGACCGTCCATCCTGTTGAGTGGTCCATTCTGAACCGCTCATCCCCGATGTTTTATCGGTTGGCCGTGATGGCTTCTCCCGGTGTCGTGTTAGAGTCATTGCTCTGGTCTGGTCGACCCGGCGTGATCCAATGGTCGACATGCGACCTTGCCTGCGTCTCGATGGATTTGTCCAGCTCGAGACGTGGTTCTGGACACCTAGAGGTACGATTTGGCCTCGGTTTGTGTGTCCAGGTGCCTTGACGGTGTCAGAGTTCCCCCAAGTCTCCGAATGTCCTGTCTGTTTCATGTCGATCATCTACGTGAGTTAGGGCGGTGTTTCTAGTGGTCCTATCTTGGACTGCTAGTGTTGGTTTGTCTGTCCGGTGGTTCCCTGATCGGTCGGTTCGGGTGAATTGTGTGCGGTCTATTCCTTGACTGCTATAGCTTCTCCGAGCGACTTAATCTAGGATCTCCAGTGTCTTTGCCTCTGGTTGCGTGGCGAGTCCTCCTTGACTGCTTGGTTGACCTAGCGGCCGAGTGATGGATAGCCTATGCCCAGAGAGTGGTTTACCGGTGGTTTGGTTTTTGGTATCTTGGCTTGACCTTGTGGTTCACCCATTGTCACGTGGACATCACCCGATGTCCTATGAGGGCTGTAACCGTGTTCCGAGGTGGCCAAGAGGGTTTGTGCTTGCGTGTCTTTGTTGGGTTCCGGTCAACCCGGGGTGACCCAGTGGTTGACGGGTGACCTTGTGTGTGTGTCTCGGCAGTTCTGTCCAATCCGAGACTTTGGTTCTGGATGCCTCGAGGTGTCATCTTACCTCGGTCCGTGTGTCCAGGTGTGCTGAGGGTCCTCAGTGTTCCCTCAGGTCTCCATGAGTCGCTTTCTGCGGAGCGTCGTTTCCCATGGCTTAGGATTAGACCGATTGGCGGCTTGTTCCGCTATCAGTGACGATCTTGCGTTTGAGTCGTCCGACTCAAGGATCGTTACGTTGTAGGTCTAGTTGCCTAGTCCTGAGTCTGTTGGCAGTAGTCGTACTGCCATTGGTGTCTAGTAGTACGTGCGACAGTGCGCTCTAGCTTATCTGTACTCTAGCACTTGTGTTTCTGAGTCTGGTGTCTTGTGAGCCTCCACTAGTCGTAGCCTATCGATGCACACGATCCAGTGTGTTGACCCACCTCGGAGTGGTGGAAAGGGTAATTCCCGTAATACGGTTTGTAAGCTAGTTCCGTGGGCTCCCAGCCAGCGGTAGCGTCCTACCGAGGGAGAAAACTAGCTAGAGGGCCTGGCTTAGGCAAGAGCCAGTGTGTGCACACGTGGTCAGGGGCTGAGGACTTACGTCGACGGGCGTGACCCTGATGAGTTACTTGTTGTTGTAGTTCCTGTTTGGTTCAGTGCGTGTCTGCGACTCTGCCGTGGCTTTGGCGGTACTGTAGGCGAGACACTCGTGGCGCAGTGTAAGACGTCAGTGGACGTAGCTGGCTATTTTTCTGATGAGGTGCTTTCGTCACGTGATACGTGACTCTTCACGTTTCTTGTGCATCGTGACCTTTCTAAGTTAGCCCTCTCGTGGCCCTACTCGAGGTCAGTGTTGTGTTGTGTGCACGACGTTCTAGTCGTGTGTGTCGTTGAGTCTGTCTGTCGTCTGTCTAGATCTTTTCTAGACTTTTGTCTGTCCTTGCTGGTCTTCGTCTTAGGCCGGGCGTCGTGTTGGCAGATCGGTAACTCTTGACTTTGTCAGATCAGAGTCGCCCTTCTGTCATTGCTTGGAGTAGCTTAGGGAGCCGAGTTCCTCTCGGTGGCCGTGTTCTGAGTTTTACAGCCTCACTTTTCCCTTTTCTTTTAGCTTCCCTTGATCTTAGCCTGTTCCCTACTCCTACTGTTCCTGTTCTTTTTACAGCTTTGTAGTGTAGCTTTTCCTACTTTGCTACTACTGTTGCTTTCTGTTCCGTGTAATGCGCGCTTTTCAGTGGGGATCAGCGTGACCCCTACTGAGTCTCTGTTTAGAGACTCACCCCTGCTTTTTAGGTGGGTGGTGTCGTCTCTGTTCGTGTTTCCTGGTGTGGCGCGTCTGTAGCTGCCAGTGGTTCCTGCGTCGGGTTTCCCCCGACCTCTGTGTACGTTCTTTTCCTGTGGCCTATACTTGTCTTTAATTTCTTGGACTGGACTCTGGTATAATTGTTAAATTGAAATTATTAATTAAAAAGTAATTTTATTTCTGCTACTTTAGCAAACCGATCTAATGAAATCTAATTGTTTACTGTACTATCTTTGTGGCTTCAATGTACTACACGACAATCCTTTTACCCCTTCAGAGCTTTACCGCTCTTGGGAGGCCTCGCGGGTTCCAAGTGGTATCAGGTGTATCCGGTAGTCCTATCGAGTATATCTGGTATCCGGGATCCGGGTCGTCACAGCTGGTATCAGAGCGTTGTTGTGTGAAGTACATGGGAATCCGAGATATTACAGTATCCAGAGTCCTTAAAGTCTAGTACAGGCATTTGTTGGCTTAGGTGTTGCGATGATTTGTCGCGTTGTTTTCTGAATGTGGTCTTGTGCGTGCTGTTCTGGCACTACGCAAGGTGGTTTTTGTTCTCATAAGGATGTGATGAGACGCTTCTTTCTATCGTGGTGTTTGTCTCTATCTTGTCGTACGTGGCAGTGTACGCCGGAAGGCTTGAATCTGCAGTATGTTGTTCGAGGTTTTCTCCGTGTGTTGTTCAGGTTGCTGTTGACCTTTGGCCTTGGTCTGATGACCGTACATGTTCTCACGTTGTTTTGGTCATCCCGGCTTGAGTCTGTTTAGCTCCTGATGTGTCTCGCTTCTGTTGAAGTGCTCGATTAGATTTCATGTTTGAGAAGTTGCTCAGGCAAGCTGGGATTTTCCCTTCCTGGTGAGCTTTCGTGGTTGAGCTTATTGCTTCTCGTCCCTTCTGGTGAAATCTTTTCGCGGTTTGCCTTGGAATTGCTATCTTAGTGATGCCTTTGTCCTGTGTCGGCTTAAGCGTGGAGAGCTTTGTTCTGAGCCTGATATGCACTTTGTTATACGGTTGCTTGGCTTTGGACTCCATCATGGTGTTAAGAGCTGTCGCGTACCATATTTGTCGTGCCGTGTCCAGCGGTCGATGTATTGTGAAGGCTCATTTACCATTTTCAGGACGTGAAGGTAAGCTTAGATTAGCATTTTCCTTGGGCCTTGTGCTGAAGCTGGTACTCCTCTTCTTTGCACTGAGGCTTCTTGTGATCAGTTGTTCGCTGGATCAGTACTTGTCGCGTGTTATATTACGATTTTCAAGAATTGCGATGTCGCCGTACGTGTGTTGGGATGCAGATATCGAGATATTCCCTGATGCCTATGTGCGCTTTATGAGTTTGCAGCTGAAGCGTGTGGGCTGGTTACCCACGGGCTCAGGATCGTTGGTGGTGAGATTCTGGCCAGTCAAGAGGTTTGTTGTTCTCGATGTGACTTTGTCTTGGCTTCCTGTGCCTTGACGTTGTCGTTGCCGTGCCGTGCTGTTATTGGAAGCTTTTCTAGTATTGGCATTGGCATTTGTGAGTGTTGGGGAATCTGTCGGCATTCCTTGCTGATTGAGTACCCTCTGCTCTGCATGTGTTTTCTTGGGTGTTGTGCTCTCAAGGCGTGTTCGTAGTCCTTGAGGTGCGTTTCCTGAGATTGTCGTTTCTCGTTGTCGTTGGTCATTTCTTGGTGAGCAGTCTGATGCGTGACCCGTCCCTTGTGATCGTGTGTTCAGCTATTCTTGTGCCTTGATGTGACCCTGCTTGCAGTTGTGTTCCATGGTCCTGTGTTCTATACGGAGCCGAAATCCTGCAAGTGCTGTTGTTATCATTTTATCGCTATTTCTCTATGATTTTGTGTCTCTGCCGTGGACCGTGACCTTGCCAGTTAGCTTGCTGTACTCCCTTTTTCTCGGTAAGAGTTGGCATGTGACTCGATCAGAGGTAATATCTGAGTGAGGACTGACTTGATCGTGTTTGTGGTTTAGTGTTGTCATTGGCGTCCTGTGTGCCAGGTGTTCCCTGTCGCCTTTGGCACTAGAGCCGATGATGTTGTCAAGCTATCATCTGTGAGGACTGTGTTTCCTTGTGTAAGCTGATGCTTGCTGCGTTTGTGTTTTTGTTTTTTTTCCGGTATCTCTCTTTGTGGCAGTCGTGTCTCCATTTCTGGTGAGACGTAAGCGACGTTGCCTTATTTCGGAGGTGTCAGACTTGTGTCCACTTGTGTCATGCTCGATCCAGAGTGTGTGCTCGTTCTTATGGTCTGATAATGTTCCTCTGAGCCGTGCTTCTCGAGATTTGTGTTACCGTGTTCTCGGCATTATTGTTGGCGGATGTGTAGTATGCATAGCCATGTTGGGTTGTTCTTCCCTTGCTTCTCCATTGTTAGTCCTTAAATTTTGAGGACGAAATTTCTTAAAGGAGGGGAGGATGTAATGTCCCGGATCTTTGCTGGATCCTTAGTAGGTCTTGTTGGATCTTTATTGGATCTTTCGGATATGTTTCGGTGAGTTTCGGTTCGCTTTTGTGGCTTCCGAGTTGAGTTTTATGATCCGTGTGGGTTTTTCTCTCGTACTAGTTATGGAACCTTACGGTGAGTTTATTTGTCAGTTCATCGACTCAAGGATGCTATAGCGATGATGTACTCTCCGAGCCGGTTGTTTGGACTATTTTTGCGTATTTTTCTGAGATAGGGCCAAAAATCGGATTTTCGAAAATTAGGAAAATTCCTAACTTCTTTTCCTTTTTCTTTTCCTTTCCTCTCTCCTCCTTCTCATTTCACGCCGCCGCCTCTCTCTCTCCCGTTTCTCTCCCGTTTCACCTTCTCAGCTCCGGCTGCAGACGGAGAACCTAGGGGCGAGTGCTGGGGAAGCTGTGGAGCTGGTTGGGTGCGCGACGGGGTGAGGATGGAGCGATTTCGGCGCGATCCCGAACGGTGGATTCAAAGCCGATGTTTGAGCTCGCAGCGTGGTTTTTGATGCGGTTTAGTCCCTTCGGGGCACAGTTTCTTCGGTGGAGGTAGGGTGACGGATCACCACTTCACCCTGCCTATTTTCCCTGCCATTGCACGTCGTTCGGCCTACAAACGACTGAGTTTGGGCTTGTTTAGCCTAAACCGTGATTTTCGGGTTTTGTAGGGTTCGCCGGAAAACGGCAACCATTTTTAGATCAGTTACTGTCAATGGACTCCCTGGGACATCAGCGTTACATAGTCACTGATTTCGTTTTGTTTGGTGGTCTCGTTTGACCGCTAGAGCTCCGGGAAGCTCGGTAACCCTTTTTGGGTGATTTCGTTAGAATCGCCCATTTCTTGCGATCCGTGCGTCGTTTTGACTCCGGACGGAGTCTATGTGATTGCCAGCATGTCCAGGGTTGTATCCCCTTCGTCTCGGGACGAATGGGGCGTGGAATGGCCTCCATTGGGCCGAACCCACGGTTTGCCCGCCGTGAGAGTTAAGCGGTCGTACTTGGTCCGTCTATCCCCATGGGCGGCCCTGTCTTGACCGTTCATCTGCTCGGCGCGCTCTGTTCAGCTTGGCGCGCAGCGAGGGTTATGTGGTCTATCGTGAGACCGTATAACTCAGGTGCGGCCAGGGTTGAACCATTTTTCCCCTTCGGTTTGGACCGTTGTTGGGCTGTGCGGCTAGGGTCTGGCCGCCTAACCTTTTGTACGGCTAGTAGCTGATCGTACATCCCTGGTGCCGGTGGATATTGTGCGGCCCGAGGTGGACCGCACAAGCCTTTATGCGGTGTTGTCTTAGCCATCTGTTCCCCCGCGCGGCTAGGGGTGAGTCGCACGTGTGTTCCCGTTCGGACGTCTGTTCAACCCCTTTGTGTGGTCAGTTTCGGACCGTCCATCCTGTTGAGTGGTCCATTCTGAACCGCTCATCCCCGATGTTTTATCGGTTGGCCGCGATGGCTTCTCCCGGTGTCGTGTTAGAGTCATTGCTCTGGTCTGGTCGACCCGGCGTGATCCAATGGTCGACATGCGACCTTGCCTGCGTCTCGATGGATTTGTCCAGCTCGAGACGTGGTTCTGGACACCTAGAGGTACGATTTGGCCTCGGTTTGTGTGTCCAGGTGCCTTAACGGTGTCAGAGTTCCCCCAAGTCTCCGAATGTCCTGTCTGTTTCATGTCTATCGTCTACGTGAGTTAGGGCGGTGTTTCTAGTGGTCCTATCTTGGACTGCTAGTGTTGGTTTGTCTGTCCGGTAGTTCCCTGATCGGTCGGTTCGGGTGAATTGTGTGCGGTCTATTCCTTGACTGCTATAGTTTCTCCGAGCGACTTAATCTAGGACCGCCAGTGTCTTTGCCTTTGGTTGCGTGGCGAGTCCTCCTTGACTGCTTGGTTGACCTCGCGGCCGAGTGATGGATGGCCTATGCCCAGAGAGTGGTTTACCGGTGGTTTGGTTTTTGGTATCTTGGCTTGACCTTGTGGTTCGCCCATTGTCACGTGGACATCACCCGATGTCCTATGAGGGCTGTAACCGTGTTCCGAGGTGGCCAAGAGGGTTTGTGCTTGCGTGTCTTTGTTGGGTTCTGGTCAACCCGGGGTGACCCAGTGGTTGACGGGTGACCTTGTGTGTGTGTCTCGACAGTTCTGTCCAGTCCGAGACTTTGGTTCTAGATGCCTCGAGGTGTCATCTTACCTCGGTTCGTGTGTCCAGGCGTGTTGAGGGTCCTCGGTGTTCCCTCAGGTCTCCGTGAGTCACTTTCTGCGGAGCGTCGTTTCCCGTGGCTTAGGATTAGACCGAATTGCGGCTTGTTCCGCTGTCAGTGACGATCTTGCGTTTGAGTCGTCCGACTCAAGGATTGTTACGTTGTAGGTCTAGTTGCCTAGTTCTGAGTCTGTTGGCAGTAGTCGTACTGCCAGTGGTGCCTAGTAGTACGTGTGACAGTGCGTTCTAGCTTGTCTGTACTCTAGCACTTGTGTTTCAGAGTCTGGTGTCTTGTGAGCCTCCACTAGTCGTAGCCTGTCGACGCACACGATCTAGTGTGTTGACCCACCTCGGAGTGGTGGAAAGGGCAGTTCCCATCATACGGTTTGTAAGCTAGTTCCGTGGGCTCCCAGCCAGCGGTAGCGTCCTACCGAGGGAGAAAAATAGCTAGAGGGCCTGGCTTAGGCAAGAGCCAGTGTGTGCACACGTGGTCAGGGGCTGAGGACTTACGTCAACGGGCGTGACCCTGACGAGTTACTTGTTGTTGTAGTTCCTATTTGGTTCAGTGCGTGTCTGCGACTCTGCCGTGGCTTTGGCGGTACCGTAGGTGAGACACTCGTGGCGCAGTGTAAGACGTCAGTGGACTCAGCTGGCTATTTTTCTGATGAGGTGCTTCCGTCACGTGATACGTGACTCTTCGTGTTTCTTGTACGTCGTGACCTTTCTGAGTTAGCCCTCTCGTGGCCCTACTCGAGGTTAGTGTTGTGTTACGTGCACGACGTTATAGTCGTGTGTGTCATCGAGTCTGTCTGTCGTCTATCTAGATCTTTTCTAGACTTTTGTCTGTCCTTGCTGGTCTTCATCTTAGGCCTGGCGTCGTGTCGGCATATCGGTAACTCCTGACTTTGTCAGATCAGAGTCGCCCTTCTGTCGCTGCTTGGAGTAGCTTAGGGAGTCGAGTTCCTCTCGGTGGCCGTGTTCCGAGTTTTACGGCCTCACTTTTCCCTTTTCTTTTAGCTTCCCTTGCTCTTAGCCTGTTCCGTACTCCTGTTGTTCCTGTTCTTTTTCCAGCTTTGTACTGTAGCTTTTCCTGCTTTGCTACTACTGTTGCTTTCTGTTCCATGTAATGTGCGCTTTTCAGTGGGGATCCGCGTGACCCCTACTGAGTCTCTGTTTGGAGACTCACCCCTGCTTTTCAGGTGGGTGGCGTCGTCTCTGTTCATGGTTCCTGGTGTAGCGCATCTATAGCTGCCAGCGGTACCTGCGTCGGGTTTCCCCCGACCTCAATGTACGTTCTTTTCCTGTGGCCTGTACTTGTCTTTAATTTCTTGGACTGGACTCTGGTATAATTGTTAAATTGAAATTGTTAATTAAAAAGTAATTTTATTTCTGCTACTTTGGCAAACCGATCTAATGAAATCTAATTGCTTACTGTACTATCTCTGTGGCTTCAATGTACTACACGACAATCCTTTTATCCCTTCGGAGCTTTACCGCTCTTGGGAGTCCTCACGGGTTCCAAGTGGTATCAGGTGTATCCGGTAGTTCTATCGAGTATATCTGGTATCTGGGATCTGGGTCGTCACATTCATGCTAAATGCAAAATATGCACAGACTTTGTTCTGCGATGCCAAGATGTGCATCGACCTTGGTCTTGCATATGGAGCAATGTGCATCGACCTTATATACTATGCCTAGTTGATGTGCATCGACCTTTGTTATGTGCGGATGAAAATGTGCACTGACCTATATGAATGAAAGTTTTGAATGTGCACCGACCTACATGCATATGACAAGAATGTGCACTGACCTAATGAATGAAAGTTTTGAATGTGCACTAACGTACATGCATATGACATGAATGTGCACTGACCTAATGAATGAGACATTAAATGTGCATCGGCCTAATGTAAGGTAAAAACACAATAGCCAATCATCAAAATTATGAACATAATGCATTGTTTACCAATATCAAAATTTAGCACAGTGTATACTATTGCCAGCATCAAAACACATTAAATTCAGATAAGATAAAACATTCTTCCCCACAAACTTCCCTCAACATTCTCCCCCTTTTTGATGATGGCAATTCCTTGTAAATTTTGATGACAACACTAGATGATGGCAACACTAGATGCAAGAAATGCAACTATCTCTCTACACTCCCCCTTTGCCAATCTCCTTATCAATGCAGACAAGAATCATCAAAATAAACCTTTTCTCCCCCTTTGCCATTAGCAAAAAGAATGATTAGGAGGCAGGAATTGGAGGAGTTGAACATATGATGGAGATGAAATGTGATTGACAAACCAAATGATTTTTCATTAACAAAGCATACTTAGCTTAGAGTCTTCAGGTATAAGAGTTCATATAATGCAGCCTTGAAAATATGATGGATTAAAAATGATATAAGTTAGAGAATAAGTACTGCATCCTTTGAAAAGAAATTAATGTTTGAACACCATTAATAGCAATAAACCAAATTAACATATAACATATCCGATTTTGCCTTTCTTCATCTTATACATCAGAATTTCAAAGATTTTCTTAGGAGAGACCAGACCATGTATTGAGACTAAACAAATTTCACTGTTCTGAAATTATCTGCAGGGTTATAGAAAAAAAATTTATGTTCGTATTCTCACAAAATTCAAAACAGTTAAGTAGAATCCATACCTTTTTACATAAGGGTATACGTTTATCAGACGCCAATACCCCTAGTTACTTAGTAGGATTTACTATTCTGTTTCAGGTTTAATTGACACCTTTTTACATAAGGGTACACGTTTATCAGATGCCAGTACCCCTTATTACTCAGTGAAACTAACATTTTAATTTTTCAAACAGAGTTAACCAAGAAGCTTCATGACATAGGTTCACATGATCTTTGATAGAGAACCCAGTTTCTCAGCGCATTTGGCCATTGCTCTGCCATCAGCATATTTGACTATTCATTTTAACACAACTGCTCATTTGATTTTCAGATAGAGTTGTTTAAAAATAATACACATTTCTGGGGTTCTCAACCAAGCTATCCTGAAATTAGATGCATTCAGTTTCTGAAAGGCTCCATTAGACATGACATGATCAATATGGTTGAGATCTATTAAAAAGTCATCATCAGATTCTTTTCATTAATTTGGTCTTTACTCTCTAAGATTATTAAATTTAAACCATCAGCTCATTCATGGAACACTACTGCTTCTTATAAAAGAAGTTTTCTGATTGTAGTAGCTTCGGTTAATGAATGAACTATAAGTTTGTCATTTATTCAGATAATGAAGAGGAATATAAGTGCTTGATGTCAATGAATGGAAGTAGATGAGAAATATCAAGCAAGAATTTTCAGATGATCAAGAGGGTCAAGATGATCAAGAATAGATAGAATGTGTTGAACAAAGAGTCGACGTTGGATGTCGACATTATTCAGAATCTGAACTGATGATCTATTCTGTGACCAAAATTATTCTGAACTGACAGAGTGTGTTCAATAAAGAGTCAACATTGGATGTCGACATTATTCAGAACCTGAACTGAAGATCTGTTCTTTTAACAAAAATGTTTCTGAGCTTCCCTTATCAAAATGTATGAAATGATATAATCATGAATGATATCACATGTGTGAACCCTGTCTATATCCTCTGAACACAAAGCTAATGAACATGAATCATCAAGGATGATATGAAAATGCACAAACTCCCCCTGATTGTATACATGAATTTTTAGATATGTATGAGAAATGCCATGTCAAATTCTAGATATATGCAATGTTGACCCATGGTACAAGGCGGAGTACAGAGGTCCAAGGGACCACCATCACGTATGATGTGGGTTTCCAAACAGACATGATCTATCCTTCTCCCAGCATATCATTTAATATACCGATGGTTCAACCATGAAATGTAGTACATAGTTATGCAAAGACAATCACTGAAGTTATAGCATTTATTATTGTTTAGAAAACACAGAATACGAAGTTATAATGCAAATTAGAACAAGCATTCAAGCTGAGAATTTACAAAGACCAAGTTCTCTCCTTAAAATTTTAAACCTGTCATTGTCAAGAGGCTTGGTGAATATGTCAGCAATTTGCTTTTCAGATGCAATGAACTCTAATTCAATTTCCTTTTTACTTACTTCATCTATAAGAAAATGGTGTTTTATTTCAATATGCTTAGTCCGTGAGTCGTGAACTGGATTTTTAGTAAGGGAAATAGCACTGGTGCTATCACATAGAATTGTAATACAACCAAGGTTGATATGATAGTTGATAGCCACTAACTCTCGCCATTAAAAAGTCGTGGCATAATTTAAAAATAATCGAACTCGCTCACTTAAAAAGATTGGAAATATAGTAAAGTGGTAAGAACAAGTCGATCCCACAAAGAAGAAATATTTTCAATTAAGCATGAGATGAAAAATTCTTATATTTGAGAAGATCCGAATTTGGAGTGAGATTAAACTAATGAAAATGAAACTTGCATGAAAATAAACTAATTAAAGAATATGAGTGGGTGAAAGAAGAGAAATTTGGAAGATGGAGAGAGACAAGAGGACTAGAAAAACACAATTATCAAGATTGAACTTTTTATTGCTATGAAAGTGAAAATTACATTCTATGAAATTTAAAATTACAACTTGGCAATAAAAGAGAAAGTGGAGAAATAAGAGCCGGGAAATTGAGATGAAGAACGTCGCCGTCTCCTTGCGAAGACTTTGAATGAACCGTCCCACCGTGGAGTAGACACCGCCGAGAGGACCGAAGGAAGATGATCTGCCTTGGGATGTGTGAAGAAATATGGGAGGAAGAAATAGATAGAAGAAGAAGAAGAAAAAGATCAAATTGAAAATGCAGAAAAACTAAATTAAAAATAGAGGGTAAGAAAAAGAGGAATAACTTTAAATCTAGACGGAATTATAAGAAGTGGAAGAAGCACATGTTGTTGATCAAAGGAAGAGGAAGAACTTTTGTGAAGAGTGTAGAGAGAGAAAACGTAAGGAAGAGGGTGAAAAACGAGGAAGAACAGAAGATATCAGCGCGGGTGAATAGTAAAAGCATAAAAACTAAACTTTGAAAAAGAAAGAATAACTTGAAAAAGAAGAGGAATTAGAGGAAGATGATGAAGAAGAAAATTTAGATCTTTAAAAAATGAAGAAGTTGGATGAAGAGATTTAGGTGAAAAGAAGAACAGAAGAGGAAGAAAACGGAGGAAGAGCAGAGTTGAGTAAAAATGGGTGAACAGTAAAAATGCAGAGACAGAGCTTTGAAAAACTAAGAATAGCTTGAAAACAAGAGAGAATTAGAAGAAGAAATTGTAGAGAGCTTTAAAATGAAGAATTTTGTAGAAGAAAGAAATTTAAGAAAATGATTATAAAAGCAAGAAAATGGGATTAGAAGAAAGGCTAACTCTTCCATCGATCTCCTCTTGGACAATTTATATAGGGTTCAGAGAAAACCCACGAAAATCTCTCCATATTTAGCTTGAATCCTCCTTATCAGCATCAAGGATTGATCAAAGTAGGTCTCTTGCCATGTTTAGAGTCCTCCTTTCCTCAAACAAGAGGAGATACGCTCAAAAATTGGAAGATAACAAGGATCGGGCAAATCCCATTTCCGTTTCAAACTCTTCTGAAAATAGCGACTGGGGCGACGTGCGCAAATTAAAATAGTGGCCGCTCAAGAGGTCGCACATTCCTTTTTACCTTTTTTTTTGACATTTTCTTTTTTTTTCATAAATCTAGGAAATGGCGACTTTATGGGCGGGCGTTAATTCCTTTTTATATTTTTCTTTAATTTCTCATATAAATGAATGAGCGCCCACTCCCACGGTCGCTTATTCTTCTCCAAAGGAATAGCGCCTTCGCCAATGGTCGCACATTCTTTTCTATTTTCTAGTTTTTCTCTTTTTTAATATTTTCATGAATGTGTGCCTCCATACTCAGTCACGAATTCCTTTTTTCTTTTTTTTTCCTTTTTCCAACAAAATAAATTGGCGCCCTTTCGGTCAGTCGCTATTTCTTATTTTCAGAAAAATCTTTCAAAATGGCGTCTGATCCTCCGGTCGCTATTTCCTAAAAATTAAAAAAAATCAAAGTATCAACATATTTCATCTCAGAATGACTCCCAAATAATTGTGTAAATTCTTAACTATTTCTCACATGGTCTTTTTCACTCAAAAAGATGAAAAAATGCATGCAGACTCAAATAATGGTGAGAATGTGTTTTGTTCACATTAATGCACAACTATACTCATTAAATGCTCAAAAGTGATGAATGTGATGTAACTTATGATATGAAATATAGCACTTATCACACCACCCAACTTACTCATTGCTAGACCCTTAGCAATGCAATTAGTTAGAATTTTAGGACCAACAAGAGTTTGCAAGTCCAGACCTTCATATCCAGATCTTCTTTCATAGAATCAATCAAAGATTAAGAATCCGGAATCATTCATGTACACTAACCTTATGTAGGAAATTTAGGAGCATGATTCAAGAATTCAAAGCAAAGTTCAATAGCACTTGTGCATATGAAATACTAAATCCATAGCATCGACAATTATGCCCCTCATTTGCTATTCCAAGCAAGTGCCTTTCAACCCTGCACCTCCTACATCAGAGCATTAAGTATACTAACTTTTTATCTACCTTATTTCTTTGTCCCATTTTGGGATCTTTTTATTATTATTTCTACACACATGATGCTGCACTACCCTTCATTGTTTCACATGAACCTCGACTCTTGTCTTAGGAGAAGCAGGACCAGTTTTGCAGATCAAAGTTTCATTTTCTGTTTTACGCGAATGTCAACACGTCTTTGGTGAAGCACGCCCGGTTACTAAGATTCGGGGCATTTTTCATGGTGTTTCTTTTTTCTTCTTCTTTTTTTTCATTTATTTTTCATTGTGCTTTTGCACTTATTTGATAAATAACCTGGCAGAAAGCTTATAAAAAATCTATTAAGAAGTGCAGAGTATCAGACAATATACCCAAAATAGCAGAAGGCTTGTCCCGCTTGTTTCATTAGCGTGCAATGTGATTTCTTTTCTAAAGTGCACATGAACTTTTAAAAGATTCTTATATCAGTTTTCCATGGCTAGATTAAAATAAATTTTCCTTCCTCCTTCTCTCTAGTCTTTTCTATTCAAGAATCACTTTCAATAACAAGCAAGAATTAATAAAACTTAATTAGAGATTTCATCTTTTCATTTTTATATAATGCAAGATATTAGGTTATGCATGAAATTTTGATAATTTTTTCTCCCTCCCCAACTTAAATAATATTCTCCTCAATGGCATAAAGAATTGAAAGTAATAGAACAATGTAACAATAAATACTTCTGAGTAGGAAAGAGACAACCTGATATGCGAGACAAAACCTCCATCAATGTTATGAACGGCGATGACTTCCTCTCCTTGACCTTGACCGGGCTACTGAAAACACACTCAAACAAAATATCAAATAAAAAAAAATATTAGGTTGCCTCCCAGAAGCGCTAAGTTTTCCGTCTTTAGCCAGACGCATGCATAGAAGGTGCAAGCTCCATAACCATAGAGTTAAGTTAAGAATGAGCTACCACGTGATCTCATCTATTTTCAATTTCCAGTATTTGTGCCACGAGAAGACAAGATTTTGCATGTACATACATGGGCTTAAAGTATGTTGGTTTCTTATATTATTGAGTTGAACATTAGAAGCATATGTGAACCAATTTTCATCCATAGGAGATATATGTAAATCAATGGTCATTAACCTTGTAATATCTGGTTCGAACCTTTCCCCAGTATCTACCCATCGGTCCCCTTTATTGACTACTCCCTTCATGTCAGCTTGCTTAGGAACCGGTGGCTTATGAATAAGATTGACATTATTAGCCACACTCCCCTCACTGATAGCCTCATGTGCATTAAGAATACTAATCAACTGTTCTTCCTGATGGGGAGTCAAATCAAAGGTGAAAATAGCTGGCATATCTCCCTCAGGTCCTAGAATCTCATAATGAAGAGACTTAACTTTACGGGGAATCAAATTGGAAGGAAGCATGAGCCTAGAATCTAATTCATCGAATCTAGTTCATCGAATGATTCAGATTTTATTGGACTAGACTCGGGGGTCATATCAAATGTGAAATTCTCTAATAAGACCCCTTCATCAAATTCATCAATCAAATGAAGATTATCAAACAACTTATCCAATAATGGGGTAGGTAGATTAAAGGTAAATGTTTCTAACCAGGCCCCTTCACCAAACTCATCAATCGTATTAAAATTATTCATCATATTGTCCAACAATGGGGTGAGTAAATTAAAGGTGAATTTTTTTCAACTAGACCCCTTCACCATGTTCTTCAAAAGGAGGAGGATATTTAGAATTCATCTCTATTAAATCATCAAGATTATTAATCACAAAGTAATCCTCCTCTTGATTTAAGGATGCCCTGTCGAGAGTGAGATCATGGAAGTTACCCACCTCTTCATCTACCCAAGACAACTGATTGATAACATCACTCAAATCCTTCTCCACCGTCACCTCTTCTTCTTCTTCTTCTTGAAACCTGATCTCTTCAAATTCAGGAAGGGAAATTAGTGGAGTTTGACCATGAACTTGCACATTACTTGCTTCTTCTTCTCCCCCCAACTTGATATTATCAACTTCTTTAGAACCCTTCTTATAATGGCAATTAAGCTCATGCTCCTTGATCTCATCTTTTCGATCATCATCATGACTATAGCTAACTCCCTCAAAAACT
This sequence comes from Amorphophallus konjac, assembly GCA_022559845.1. Lineage (NCBI taxonomy): Eukaryota > Viridiplantae > Streptophyta > Magnoliopsida > Alismatales > Araceae > Amorphophallus > Amorphophallus konjac. Next base: position 371,629,422 of record CM040118.1, on the reverse strand, counting down.
TTCTGATAAAACTCCTCCATATTTCCCACATGATCAAAATTGAGAGTGATTTGAGTATTATGTTCATGGGAAACCATGGTTTGATCATAAAAGCTTTCATTATTGTAAAATTTTGAAAGTTGGTAATCATAATTTACATCGGAGTAGCTAGGTAATTGATCCATTTCCATGTCATTGATGGTGTCAGCAAGTTGATCTAGTCGGGCTTGGTTGGATTGAATTTGAGCTATGATGAATTGATGTCATTGATGAAATTGATTCAATCTCTCCTCCTGATTGAGAGTTGGGCATGGAGAAGATTGATGTGTAGACTGAGAAGCAAAGTTTGAGGGGTAAGAAGTTGAATGATGATCTACTTGATAGTGAGATATTGGAGTGGATGTGGGTTGTCCTCCATAGTGGGTTTGATCATAAAAGTTACTTGAAGATGGAGCCCAATTTTGAAAGAATTAATGCAAAGGATTTTGGGCTGGGCCTCGATAAGAATCCCAAGAACTATTATGGTATCCTCCCCCATAAGAATCATAAGAAGGTATGGAGGATCTTTGAGCAATTTGGGCTTGTTCTTGGGGGCGAAATGAATTATAGGGCTCATGAAGGAATTGAGTGTATTGGATATGGCCTTGGTTAAAGGAATGAAGTTGGGCCTCCATGAGTGATGTGCTTTCATTGTGGGCCGACCAAGAGTATGAGCTTTTGTAATGGGTCGGGCCATTGTGGGTGAATGATAAAGGTTGAGTTGGACCATTGGCAACATAATGGGCCGGTCTAGCTCACATGTGATTATGATCTTGATAATAAGGTGGCATGAAGGAGTTTGGATTCATAGCCTAAAGAATGGATCAAGAAAGTGGGCCAAAAGCTATGCCTTATTGAATTTGCAAGTCCAACTCAAAAATATGAATGTCTCACCCATTTTTTTAAGTTTTTTTATTATTTTCAATGTAATGCAAACGACAACTATATGAATAATGTATGCAACATGATGGTTTTTTTCTTTTTTTTTTAAATGATGCAAAATGTAATGTATTAAATACTATATGAATGCAAAATGATGAATTTTTTTTTCAAAAGAAGAATTGACACTCACTACCAAATTGGTCCATCGGTCAGGTAAGAGGTGAGGTTGTGGAAGACTCCCCCTACTTTCGTAGGGACCTAATTAAATAACCACAATCCCGCTTGGGCGTTTACCACTTAATCTCTAGTCTTAGACACCAATTTTTCAAAATAGTAATAAATTCCAAAACTCCTCTTTTTTGTGTGTGACCTTTCAAGGGCAATCTAACTTCAAGGTACTTCATGGTACAACCTGCCTGGCGTCCGTGAGAGAATCTACGGGTGCGGGGACTTATGGAGATCTTGAAAAAGGAAATTTTAATCTAAAGAGATGGAATGCTCAATGGAGGGTCTTTCTAATTCCAAGAAGGGTGTAAGGAACCAAACTTGCCCTTGAGAGGGGAGATAGAAGAGAAGAGAAAGATTTTTTTTCTTTCTTTTTCAAATGATGATGCACGTAAATAAGAAATCAACTAAAATGCACAATGCATGAAAAGGATGCAACAAAGATAAGAATATGATATCATGATGAAATTTTTATTTTTGTTTTTTGTTTTCTAATTTTTTTCAGAGAATTTTTTTTTTCAAAAAGAGATGTGGATAAAAGATAACTATCAACTAAAAATAACAAGCAATGTGCAAAACTACTGCAAATTAAAACCTAAAATCATATTTTTGACGTTTTCTGGATTTCTGATTTTTTTGAATTTTTAAAAGAATTTTTCAGATTTTTTTAGAATGTTTTAGAATTTAAAAAAATAAGATATTTTTCTACGTTTACTGACTTTTGGCGACGCTTGAATTTCCTGAATTTTTTGAATTTCTGCTTTCTGCTACAGTTTCAGACTTTCATCAACGCTTTCTGTGACAATTTATTTCTTGAGATTTTCAAGTCCAAATCTTTGTGGATTTTTTGATTTTTTATTTTTCTTGTAAAATAAAAATAGAAAAAATAGTATTCACATATATACATCAAACACAAAAAATTCCAACCATTAAAAATAATTTCTTCCCCGACAACAGCACCAAAAATTGATAGCCACTAACTCTCGTCGTTAAAAAACCGTGCCACAATTTAAAAATAATCAAACTCACTCACTTAAAAAGATTAGAATTAGAATAAAGTGATAAGAACGAGTCGATCCCACGGAGAAGAAATATTTTCAGTTAAACATGAGATGGAAAATTCTTATATTTGAGTAGATCTGAATTTGGAGTGAGATCAAACTAATGAAAGTGAAACTTACAAGAAAATAAACTAATTAAAGAACATGAGAGGGTGAAAGAAGAGAAATTTGGAAGATGTAGAGAGACAAGAGGACTAGAAAAACATAATTATCAAGATTGAACTTTTTATTGCTATGAAAGTGGAAATTACATTCTATGAAATTTAAAATTACAACTTGGCAATAAAGGAGAAAGTGAAGAAATAAGAGCCGAAAAATTGAGATGAAGAACGCCGCCGTCTCCTTGCTGAGCCTTTGAATGAACCATCCCGCCGTGGAGTAGACGCCGCCGAGAGGATCGAAAGAAGATGATCCGCCTTGGGGTGTGTGAAGAAATATGGGAGGAAGAAATAGATAGAAGAAGAAGAAGAAAAAGATGAAATTAAAAACGTAGAAAAACTAAATTAAAAATAGAGGGTTAGAAAAAGAGGAATAACTTTAAATCTAGACGGAATTAGAAGAAGTGGAAGAAGAGAAAGTTGTTGATCAGAGAAAGAAGAACTTTTGTGAAGAGTGCAGAGAGAGAAAACGTAAGGAAGAGGGTGAAAAATGAGGAAGAATAGAAGGTATCGGCGCAGGTGAATAGTAAAAGCATAAAAATTGAACTTTTAAAAAGAAAGAATAAATACGATTGAGATATGAGTCAGCATGTTGTCCCATGACTTATAGTGTTGACATCATCAAAAAGGGGGAGAGTGTTGTACCCCTGTGGTTTTGATAAAGTCATGTTGCATTTGGTTTTGATGATGCATGCCAACACTATGTGGATGCCTCTTCATATATCGCATTTTCAGGTTTTACTCTGAAAAGAAAGAAAATTTAGATCTTTGAAAAACGAAGAAGTTGGATGAAGAGATTTAGATGAAAAGAAGAACAGAAGAGGAAGAAAATGAAGGAAGAGCAGAGTTGAGTAAAAATGGGTGAACAGAAAAAACGCAGAGACAGAGCTTTGAAAAACTAAGAATAGCTTGAAAACAAGAGAGATTTAGATGAAGATGCAGATAACGAAATTGCAGAGAACTTAAAAATGAAGAATTTTACAGAAGAAAGAAATTTAAGAAAATGACTATAAAAGTAAGAAAATGGGCTGAGAAGAAAGGCTATCTCCTCTATCGGTCTGCTCTTGGACAGTTTATATAGGGTTCAAAGAAAACCCACAAAAATATCTCCATATTTAGCTTGAATCCTCCTTATCAGCATCAAGCTTTGATCAAAGTAGGTCTCTTGTCATGTTTAGAGTCCTCCTTTCCTCAAACAAGGAGAGATAAGCTCAAAAATTGAAAGATAACAACAATCAGGCGAATCCCCTTTCTTTTTCAAACTCTTCTGAAAATGGCGACTGGGGCGGCGGGTGCAAATTAAAATAGCGGCCGCTCAAGCGGTCGCACATTCCTTTTTACCTTTTTTTGACATTTTCTTTTTTTTCATAAATTTAGGAAATGGCAACTTTATGGATGGGCGCTAATTCCTTTTTCTATTTTTCTTTAATTTCCCGTATAAATGAATGAGTGCCCGCTCCCACGATCGCTTATTCTTCTCCAAGGAAATAGCACCTTCGCCAATGGTTGCACATTCTTTTCTATTTTCTAGCTTTTCTCTTTTTTTTCTATTTTCATGAATGTGTGCCTCCATACTTAGTCGTGAATTCATTTTTTCTTTTTCCAGCAAAATAAATCGGCGCCCTTTCGGTCAGTCGTTATTTCTTATTTTCAGAAAAATCTTTCAAAATGGCGTCTGATCCTCCGGTCGCTATTTCCTAAAAATTCAAAATATCAACATATTTCATCTTAGAATGACTCCCAAATAATTGTGCAAATTATTGAATATTTCTCACATGGTCTTTTTCACTCAAAAAGATGATAAAATGCATGCATACTCAAATAATGGTGAGAATGAGTTTTGTTCACATTAATGCACAACTATACTCATTAAATGCTCAAAAGTGATAAATGTGATGTAACTTATGATATGAAATATAGCACTTATCAATAGTCAATAAGCTAGTTTTTAATCCAGAGGACTTGGGCTGCACAGTTTCATGTTGCCACATATTCTGCCTCAGCAGTAGACAAGGCAACAATATGTTGTTTCTTGGATGCCCAAGTCACTAGACAAGCACCTAGATATTGACAATATCCACTAGTGCTTTTCCTATCTATCCTACACCCAGCATAGTCTACATCAGTGTACGCTATCAAATCTAACTCACACCTAGCAGGATACCATAAATCTAAGTCTAGGGTGGCAAACAGATACCTAAAGATCATTTTCATAGCTTTTAAGTGTGACTCCTTAGGACAAGCTTGAAAACGAGCACACAAACACACTGAAAACTGAATATCAGGACGAGATGATGGAAGATATAACAAGGATCCGATCATACCTCTATAAAGTTTGGTGTCTACCAATTTACCTTCAGGGTCAGCATCAAGACTGGTTGAAGTACCTGTTGGTGCAGTGATAGCCTTGAGGTTTTCCAGTTTAAATTTCATCAATAGATCCTTGATATATTGTCACGCCCCGAGCCTTTATGACAACGGAAGACTCGCTCGAGAAACGTGAACAGCCGGCATGGTAAGCCTCTTGCAAGTAAGAATGATCATGTAAGATAGAATGAGAGCAAGAATGAACTAACAAGAATATGTTATTGGCCTTTCATGAACAAGAATGTATCGAGAATGTACTAGCAAGCCACATAATCATCACTCCAATATCTTTTACTTATGAGCAACTACTTCATGAATTTCTGTGGAATATCAAGTCATGTACAAGAAAGTCATGTCGTGTCGTATCGTGGATCTTCACTTATTTATAGAGAAAGTACTCCCAGCGCAATGCGACGCCAGTAGCATCATACCCCATGGTTTATAATAGTATGTTTCTGACAATCAGTCGAGGGGATTAGCTAGAGCCCTTGAACACAATCAGTGCTCGATCGCATCTTCAATTATAAATCAAGCTACTTCCACGCATGTAATAATAAAGTAGGGCCAAGAATGTATAATTTAATAAGTTCATGATAACACTATTCAGTAAATGAACGCTTCAATTTAATAATGCGAGAGTCAAGAATGACTTAAACAAGGTTATGCTTATGGAAATAAATCGACAGGACATCGGTACTTTCTTTATTTTCCATCAATTAAATTAGGTATCTTGAACTAATTTGGAAAGTCCTAGATCATCATTAATCCATCTAGAAACTTTGGAACATTAACACTTGGGTCAAACCTCGGGTTAAGCACTCAAATAATGTGACAGTCAAGTACTGGGCCGTTACACTCATGTGACGCACCAGTAGTGGGCCGTTACATTAGTCTGAATCCAGAAATAGTAAAATAGACTTAGTGAAATGTGACGGTCATATATTGGGCTTTTAGATGCTCCTGACGGTCCAGTATAGATCTGTTACATTGCTAGAACCATAAAATATCGATAGTGCTTTCTAATCAATTGGGTTTTAATGGTACAACAAACTCGACGTCCTAGTGGGAATCTCAGGCTCGCAGAGAATTATGGAGGCCTTGAAATACGATTTCCCAGTCCATTGGAAGGAATATCCAATAGCGAGGTCCTCATGTCCAAGAATAATGTTCCTATAGTGCAAAGTGTGAACTAATGGACAACATACCGGAATATGTGCCATGTATTTAAAGAAAATGACTCTATTGATAGAGAGAATGTGTAACAATATGAAATCATGATAAAACTCCGTCAATACATCATTTAAAAATCATGGAGTTAATACAAACTATAGTGCTTTGGCATGAAATTAACATAACTTAAAATAACTTAAGACACCTTAATCATGCACTTTCGATTATGAATCAGTAACTAAACTTAAAGTCATGATAACAGGTCTAAACTTAGCTATCTAAGCTTATTTATAAGTAAACTTTAACTAGTTATCATTCTGCCTCGGGCTGACAGAACATAGTGTCTGATGGTCTAGGATAGGCGCGTTACAGTCTTGTGACGGTTTATCGTAGGGCCGTTACAGTAGTGTAACGCTCCTGTTATGGTACGTCAGAGACAACAGAGCAATTCAATGCAACAGAGGGTGTGACGGCTTATCGTAAGGCCGTTAGATCATTGTGACGGTCTTACCTTGATGCATTAGATAGTCTGTTGACAATAAAATAAAGTAAAGGTTTATGAAAACATAACATGCCTGGAAATCAAAATACTACAACTATTCCAGACATGATAAACGAAGTATAGGCCAACTATATGCATGGGTTTTTAGAGATAATATCTTTTTATTTTCCATTTAGGGCTAAGAGATGCATGAATGTATAGAACTATTAAAACATGAAATCTATGATCTATCATGTATGAAATCAATCAAAACCAGAGGTCTTTTATCCCTAACAATATGTTTTTGCCAATCATGAAATGACCTACATCTTAAATGAGCTTTAATCTTCCAATTTCGGACTACAAGACACGCCCTAGTTCTTCCCTTCCTGATGTTTTTCAGCAACTTCACGTCACTCTATCTCTCCAATCTCTTGACCTAAGGACGTGAAATTTTGAGGGTAAGAAGCTGAAACTAAGGTGAACAAAAAGTTCTAAGGGACTGAACTCTAATTACCTCGTTTAGACGTCCTAATCTCTTGATCTTCAGGGGTCTTTTACTCTGAATTCTGGACTGCTATGACTGAATCAGTGACTTTGGAAGCTTCTATCTCCTTGGTTGGTTTATCTCCTAGCATGAAATTTGGAGAACTATTAGTCTAAAGTATACCAAACAAAATCTTCTAAAGAACTTACCTGAAATTATGACTCCTTGCCTTGATTCTTCACGAGCCAAAAGTAAGGGTCGCTCAGTTCAGAACTAGGTCCTATTTATAGGGTTTTGGCTAGGGTTTGAAGATTAGATCGATTCTAGAGTCCTTAATTTATCAGAACCTAATCTCTAAGAGTCCTTAGTAATGTTATAAGCTCTCCCAAGTTGATCTCCTGCAGATAGGATCCCAAAGTTCTAATCTTTTTGCTCGTTCTTCCATTCACGGAACTGACAGGATGTAACGCATCAAGACTGGTGCGTTACATGGCTGTGGCGGTCGCACGATAGACCGCTACATCGAACGTGCATAGAGTTCAACATCAATAAAACTCTTTTGTTAATTATCCATATTATTATCCATAAAAATGATATTTTATCCTTAAAATACGTAAATAGGCTAAATAACCTTATAGAATATGGGCCAACTTAATGGGCTTGGTCCTTAAACCTTTTAGATTTTATTTAAATAGGCTAGGTTAATTATTTAACATAATTGGACCTTATAATGACTTATTAATCCAATAATCTTTTTATTAATCTATTTAGCCCTTATAAATTCCAAATAAAATTATAAATAACTCAGAAATTATTACATAAATTCTGGGGCACTACACCCACCCCCACTTAGAAGAATTTGGTCCCCAAATTCAATACATGGATTATGGAGAGTGTACTTATAGTTGAATAATTCTGAAAAAAAATTTCGCATGGCTGCTTCGGTTTCCCATGTTGCTTCATATGGCCATATTTTCTTCCATTGAATCTTGACCATAGAAATAACTTTATTTCTTAGTTGACGCACTTCTCGTTCCAGAATCTTTATTGGCGTTTGCTCGTACGTCATATCCTTCTGAATCTCCAGATTGTCATAAGTGATAATATGGTCAGGATCATATACATACTGATAGGATGCAAGGCCCGGATACAGAGGAGGGGGTGAATGTATCCCTCTTCAAATATCGCCCAAATAAAACTCTAATACTCAAGTATGCGGAATTAAAAGCAGTTGATGAAATGTGCTGAAAATACTTAGAAGGAACTCAACAAGACAACACAAATCTATTAGCCCTCACACGCTCCTATGAAAACATCTAAAGAGCGCAGCAGAGAAAATAACATATAAGGAAAAACAAACCACAAGTGAACACCAAGATTTTTTAGGTGGTTCGGTCCAAAGACCTACATCCACCCCTCACTCCAAACCGGAGTGAGGCTTCCACTAGCTAGGCTAGAAACTGCAGACTCAGTCTGCAACAAATTACTGCCACACAGCTTGACCAGGGGAACAACCTCCCCTCTTCCTCCCAACCGGAGGGACAACCCAAGTGACTACCAGCCACTTGGAAACCAGAGACGCAAGTCTCTCTTCTTCCAGACCAGGAGGGAACACCTAGTCTTGCAACCAACAAGACCAGAACCGGAGGACCAATCCTCACTTCCTCCAAACCGGAGGGGAACCTAGAGACCTAAGTCTCTCTTCCTCTGAAACCCAGAGGGAAGCACAGGTGACACCAAGTCACCTGCAAACTAGAGGTCTTGGACCTCTCTTCCTCCCAACCGGAGGGAACCCGACCTCACACTAGAGAATCGGAAGAACAACTGGTGAATGGTTAAAAGGAAAAACAAAAACGCAACAACAGAAAGCTGGAAGAATAAAATGCACAAAAGCTCTCGCAGGAGCTGGCTGGCCTGGATTTGATCCACGGTCCAGCAGGAACTGATTTTCAGTTGAGGCTTCCTTTGCTCTAGCTCTCTCTTCTTCTCACTCTTCTTTTTCTTCTCTTTCACAGGCTCTCTCTCTGTCTCTTCTTTCTTCTTCTTCTGCTCACTACCTTTCTGCAGCTCTATCTTCAATCTCGATCACTCTCTTCCTCTTTCTTATCTGATCTCTTTTCTCCAGATGGAGGCGGCTTTATATTTATAGCTGTAGCAATTAGGGTGTTATCCTCGGATCACGTGCCAGGTGCCAACCTCGGATCACGTGCACTTCATAGGCTTTACGAACAGTACCTGTCACACAGTCATAAGAAGATATCAGTTGGATGTATATACTTGGTTCAGGCTGTTAACAAAGTGTATACATGCAATATGCAGCTTGAGTGTATAGACTTGAAGGTTAACTTAGTGTACAGACTTCGTGTGAAGGATAGAGTGTATAGACTTGAACACTTAACAATCGAGTGTATAGACTTGAGGTTAACAATCGAGTCTATAGGGTTGAAGGCCTAACAATCGAGTGTATAGACTTGAAGGTTAACTAAGTGTACAGACTTCGTGTGAAGGATATGCACATGTGCTGATATGTGTACAGTCTTCACAGAAGGATGTTTAGACTTTAACTTCTGAAGAGTATATACTCTGCTGAAGAACGTTCAGTTGATGTACAAGCCACAGGCTGTATAGACTTCATACAAGACACATGCTGTATAGACTTCGATGCAATGGCTTAACAATGAGTGTGTAGACTTGAATGTTTGTAAGGATGTATACACTTCATCTTTGAAGGAGATGCACATATGCTGAAGTGTGTATAGACTTGCTGATCAAAGGAACAGAATGTATAGACTTGGTTGAAGACAATGCAATGTATAGACATTGATGAACATTATGCAATGTATGGACTTTGATGAACATATGCATTGTATGGGCTTAACGACCCAACCGATGTATAGACTTAGAAACAACAATAAAGCAAGTGTGTACAATGTGAGAGAGTGTATAGACTTAGCGAACTGATGCATGAACAGTGGGGTGTGTAGACTTGGAGAACTGATGCATGAACAGTGCGATGTGTAAACTTGGCTAATGAAGGATGTATAGACTTGAAGATTCGAAGCTCCACAATGTTTAGACTTTAAGATGCATACGCCAAGGCTGTACATACTTGAAGAGACGATGCACTGTAGGCTGCCAGACTCTGTACAGACTTACAGCTTGAGACGCTGACAGAGACGGACCACTGTATAGACTTCAAGTCCAAGTGAGATAGTGGTTGTACAGACTTGGGAGGCTTGACACAGTGATGTACAGACATTGTGATGTATAGACTTAGGAGCATTTGCCAAGGCTGTACAAACTTCAGGCTGAACGTGTGTGCTGTGAGCAATGTAAAGACTTGGTGAGCTACAAAGCACAATGTGTAGACTTGAAAAGGGAAAGGGCTGTACAGACTTGAGCAATGCAAAGGCAATCAGATGTATAGACTTCATGATGAGTAGACATGCCAAAACAACTGAACCGTGTACAGACTTGAACAAGCAAAGTCTGTACAGATTTGAAGATTCACGATGTATAGACTTTGGCAAGAGACTGGCTGTACAGACTTCAACACAGCTGCGATGTACAGGCTTTGACAAAGCAGCGTTGTACAGACTTGATGAAGCTTCAGATGAATGAATGTATAGACTTCCCAAACGAATGTACAGACTTCAGAAGATGAAGACTCTGTATAGACTTGAGTGCCTGAAACAGTGCTCTGTACAGACTCGCCACCGACCAATGTATAGACTTGAAGAAGCTGAGTGAACAATGTATAGGCTTTGAACTCTGTACAGACTTGAAGACCCTGAGCCAATGTATAGACTTTGCCTTAAAAACGAATGTATAGACTTTGAAACAGAAGTCAGGCAAGCGATGTGTAGACTTGGCTAGAACGTAGGGAAAGGCGCCAATGTGCAGACTTGATCATCCAGCAGTGTATAGACTTTGTTTCGAGCAACGTAGGTAAAAGATACAATGTATAGACTTGAAGTGCCGAAGCCATTGTATAGACTTGGAGTGCCAAAGCCATTGTATAGACTTGGCGAATGGCTTGAAACACAGACATGCTGCCAATGTATACACTTGTACAGTGCTGTCAATGTATAGACTTGCTATGGATGTATGGACTTTGAAGATGCAAGTAATGTATAGACTTGGGGTACAACTGTGGATGTATAGACTCTGAAGAAATGAGGCGATGTGTAGACTTTGAGGTTCAACTGTGGATGTATAGACTTGAAGAAATGAGAACAATACACTCTGTACAGACCAAGAGATCTGGGGGGTCCACCCATCTGGAAAGGGGGTCGACCCACTTCTAGACAGCAACTATCAAGCTTCAGGTAGGCTATCTAAGGAAGTATAGACAATGCAAAGAGAGTGATACAGACTAACATCAAACAATTCAGATAAAATGCAATTATGAAATGCATCAACAACTATGAAATGCACCAATGCACATACCACACAGCCTCAGCCTGTTCGTTGGTTATGTCATTCAGATAAGATGTTCAATGAAACATGCATATGCAACACAATGCAACACAAACAGATTTATATGCAGATTCAAACAGATGATGACTTATAGTGTTTGCTATCATCAAAATCACAGGGACACAACAATCTTCCCCTTTTTGATGATGGCAACACTATGAGTCATAATGACTTGATCAAATATTTCTCCCCCTTTGACTTCAGCAAAAAGACATGAATAGAAGAGGAAAGAATAAGACTGCATAAGATGAGTGAATTAAAAGCTCCCCCTTTACTAAGCTCCCCCTTAACAGAAACGTTTTGATGGTTGGAACCAATTGTGATGAAGGGAGAATATCAGCAAAAGCACAGGGACACTCAAGAAAGGTGACTAGATCTCCCCCTTTAAGAAAAGCACTCATCATGACATGGAAGCTCCCCCTGATTGGATGGAGTGAAGTGATGAGCATCTATCAGCAAAACACAGACGGTAATCACAGTGATTAAGTGAGGAAGATAAGTTTTCATTAACACACTGCAAGGATGAACTCTGGTTATCCAAAGACTGCAAGTACATAGGTTAAACTAAGAGAAGTGCCTCTCATATATGACAACCAGTCTGAATCAAAACACAGTGATAAAGAGCCATAGGATGAGCAGATTCAACAATTAGTGATAATTGAGATATTGAACTTTTCAGCAAGATACCAACTTCATAGAGCATAATTTTAAGTTCTAGATTCCTCCATTATAGAAGCTTATGAAACCTTGATTGTCAGATGTGGTTTAAGAATGATGTAAACCAAAATTTTTCAAAGAGAAATTGTACTCATATCTGAACCAACTCTTAATAAAAAAAAACTACAAGCTCATATAAGATTCTAGTTCAACCAACTTCCATCTTACTTAGTTTACTTTCCATGACAGCTTTAAGAGAAACATAAGTGAACGTACCTGAATTTTAATTGTTCTTTCATAAATTGATTTACACATATTCAAAAAAAAATTTAATGAACAATTTTGGTTTATCAGCACCTTTTGACGTGGGGAGACACCTTGATCAGAGGCCAGAATCCCCAGTTACTCAGTGTGACAACCATATTGTTTCTTCCATTTTAGAGAACAGAGGTAGCATTAAAAGTATCTTTGGCATGAGGATACACCTTGATCGGAGGCCAGAATCCCCAGTTACTCAATACAACTATGCCATTGCTCTGCCATATTTTCACAATTATTTCCAATCATCTCTTTAAGCAGAGTTAACCATGGTACTTCATGACACAATCCTTTGGACAGGTTTCTCAGTAACCGCAGTCATTGCTCTGTCCATACTTTTACTCAAAATGGATTCAGAACAAATTAGATGTTTAGGAACAACCACATACACTATATATCTCAGTCAACGTAGACATGGATATCAACTTTTCAGATTTCAGAAAGTCTTACATGAATTTACATGAAGCAGACAGTTAAAGTTTATTAAGAGGTTGAAACAGATATTTTTAAGTTCCTTGTGACCAAACAAGAGTACATAAGACTTAAACCAATTCCAGTTAACAACTATTCTTAAGCATGTATAATGGAAGGTTCCTCATTAAAGATGTTTTAACTTTTATGAAGTAGTATACAGGCTGAAAGTTTACTTCATATCTCAGCTCAGTAAATCAAGTGAGAATATTCAACAGACAGCATGAATTTTGAAAAAATGTAGCAAAGGAGCTGCTCTTGAGCATTGAAGTTCAAAGTTGACTGAATAGAGGTGAAGCTCTCCTTCAGCAGATTTAGGAGAGACAGACAGATACCAATAAGGTATAAATTCAGACTATGAACAACTTCAGAAGCAGTCAAGAAATATCATTTGATACCACTTTAATGATGGAAACACTGACATTACAAATATGACTAGATGAGTCAAATAGATGGACAGGAAGAGTTCAGACAAAGACACTACTAAGCATGCTATGCAATGACTCCCCCTACCTAAAAACACTGAAACATCCTATATGTCATGAAGACAATGCAGATGATGAATGACTATGCACGAACAGATTTAACATGCTATGCAGTAAATCTAAAAACAGTTGTGTGATTTCAAGAGTATGAATAATGCTCCCCCTAAATGTATGCATTCAATCTATCTTTTTGGCATTTTCAATGTAATGAAATGCAATGCAATTAACTACATGTATGCTCGGGTATGAAGCAAAATATTCACATGAAGATGCATACATTCTCTGATATGCAAATTTGACCCTTGGTACTTGGCAGAGAACTTGGTCTAAAAGACCATCTCACACAAAGTAAGAATCTCCAGACAGATTTCCTCTGCCCTTTAGTAGCTTACCATTTGATATACCAAAGTGGTCATGCATGACAATGCAATACCAACAGTCCTATATGCATCAGATTTTCAATGATTGTATGTCAAGTGCATGATTATGCAATACTCATATATGCACTCAGCTCAAAGTACAAACAAGAAAGCCCACAAAGCTCAATGCAAGAGTCAAACCAAATAAAAAGTATGTATGCATGAAACTATGACTTATCAACTCAACCATAAATTTCATTTGAACAGATGTGAAGAATTTACCTGAATGGGGTTTTATCAACTTGGGTGCCTTGGTTTATTTCCCCCCCCCTTTTTTTTATTCTTCAGCTTCCAAGGCACACCTGCAAGTTAGCACACTATTTTTCATGGGCAGGTACCCAAACAGTCTTGGGCCCTACATGGTTAATAGTGACACCTTTGGCAGGTGTTCTAAACAGCCTCTTAGCATGTAGGTCATCAGATCTCATCAAATAGCAATTATTCATTGAATGACTTAATGTACCACAATAATAGCAAGATGGAGCAGATTTCAGATTTGATTTATGCACATTCTTATTAGCATGAATTCTATGTGCATATGCATGAAAATTTCTGTTAACAGAATTAAAATTCTGTTTACCAAAATAAGCCAGCCAATAGTCAACAGCTCTATGGCCTGGCTTCCCACATTCAAAACATGTAAGTGTTTTCCTTTCAAACACAAAACCATTTCTACCAGAAATGTTTCTATTGACTGGGAATTTACCAGATTTATTGTCAAACCTCCTTCCCTGAGCATGCCAACATTGGGCTGCAGTGTGGCCCATCTTGCCACAGTGAAGACATGAGTTAGAATTTCTTCCACTAGCCCTCAGCCAGCATTCGGATCTCTTATGACCCAATTTTCCACAATTGAAGCATATCATATGCTGGTTTATTGAATCAAATTTGTTCTTGTTAACAGCATGACTATTTGCATGAAATTTAGCATGATATGAATGTGATTTTTCCTTATCACTTGCAAACCAACAATGTGCAATTGTGTGTCCTAATTTATCACAGTGGAAACATTCAATTTTCTTTTTCTGAATTGAAGGATTTCTATCATGAAGTTTCCTAGCAGTCATATCATCATTCTCCATCAATTTACATTCATGCATCAGATGACCAAATTTATGACAATAATGGCATGACATTATCTTTTTGGATGCATGTGAATGTGTGTGAGAACTGTGATCAACATGCCCTAGTGAACCCTTTTTATTTATTTTCTGTTTTCCAATCTTTTTCTGATTTTTGTTCTGTTTTTCGGTTTTCTGAACAATGGGCTGTTTATCTTTTGAAGTGGTGGCTACATTTGAAGCTTTTACAAAAGATGTCATCAACTTGCTCTGAAATTCTTTCTTGTTAGCATTATTGTAGCCCAGCCCTTCCTTCCTAGTGTTGATTTTTACACCTAGTAGCTTGTCTAGGTTTTTCTGCCCACTTACGAATTTTGACAAAGAATTGTTCAGATCATTTATTTCAGATTGAAGAGAAGAGACCTGATGTTCATAGTTGACTATATCTTCTTCACAGACCAGAATTTGTTGATGCATCACATCATTCAAAGTTTTAAGGGTATCAATTTTTGATTTCAGTTTAAGCTCATTTTGATTTTCATCAACAGATTTTCCTTTTTCAAATGTCAGCAATCTCTCTAACATGGTGGTGTTCAACTGTTTTAGTTTCTCAATTTCCTCCTTTAGACTAGTGTTCTCCTGCTCAAGTTTATCATCATCAAACAAAACATCAGTTAGGAAACTTGGATATTCTGATTTACAGTTTTCAAAGTTTTCCTAAAACTTTAAGTTCGCAACACTAACAGCCTTGAACTCTTCATTGATCGATCTGTTTTCATTCTCAAGACTGATTAGTTTTTGTTCAGATTCCTGACATTGTTTTCTGAGTTTAGTGTTTTCAGATTTAACATGATCAAGTTCTGATTGGATTCCATCT
This sequence comes from Amorphophallus konjac, assembly GCA_022559845.1. Taxonomy (NCBI): domain Eukaryota; kingdom Viridiplantae; phylum Streptophyta; class Magnoliopsida; order Alismatales; family Araceae; genus Amorphophallus; species Amorphophallus konjac. Next base: position 371,613,806 of record CM040118.1, on the reverse strand, counting down.
AGTTTCGACACTTGTCTTCTGAGTATTTCATTTTCAGTTTTCAGAATTTTAGGATTTTTGAGATTTTCAATTCCAGAAATAGGATCCCCTAGACTTGTTATCTTCTTTATCAGACTTTTATTCTTCTTCCTCAATTTTTCATGGGAGTGTAACAGATTGGCATAGGCATCTTCCCAGTCATCTAAAGTGTAACTATCGAAAGGATTGATTACCTCTTCAGCATCTTCAAATTCATCTTGATCAGTGCTATGGTCGCTCTTATCAGCCATCAGGCAGCTGTCCTCATTCATCCTCTGAGCTAGCTTCAACTGATCCAGAATGTCCTTAGCGGACCTGCAGTCATAAAAATAAGAATGTAGAGCCTTGTCAGTAGCTTCTTTCATTAATTTTAAAACTTTCTGATTCTCTCCATTTCTTGATCTGTCACTTTTAGTCCATTTGGACTCTTCCTTTGGCCGTCTGTGAGGACCATGTGAGATTAACTTCCACAGATCCGGATCCATCAAATTCACATAGTTATGTAGACTGCTAACCCATGAGTTAAAATTAGAGCCATTGAAAACCGGTGGAGAACCCATTGATTAAATCGGCAAGCAGATTAATGCAGCAGAGAGTAAATTCAAAAATGCACCAAAGACAACAGGATCCTCTGCAGATCGTTGGATCTGTTCAGTCAGAGACCTACGCTCTGATACCAATTAATAGGATGCAAGGCCCGGATAAAGAGGGGGGGGGTGAATGTATCCCTCTTCAAATATCACCCAAATAAAACTCTAATGCTCAAGTATGAGGAATTAAAAGTAGTTGATGAAATGTGCTGAAAATACTTAGAAGGAACTCAGCAAGACAACACAAATCTATTAGCCCTCACACGCTCCTAAGCAAACATCTAAAGAGCGCAACAGAGAAAATAACATAAATAAGGAAAAATAAACCACAAGTGAACACCAAGATTTTTTAGGTGGTTCGATCCAAAGACCTACGTCCACCCCTCACTCCAAACCGGAGTGAGGCTTCCACTAGCTAGGCTAGAAACTGCAGACTCAGTCTGCAACAAATTGCTGTCACACAGCTTGACCAGGGGAACAACCTCCCCTCTTCCTCCCAACCGGAGGGACACCCCAAGTGACTCCCAGCCACTTGGAAACTAGAGACGCAAGTCTCTCTTCTTCCAGACCAGGAGGGAACACCTAGTCTTGCAACCCACAAGACCAGAACCGGAGGACCAATCCTCCCTTCCTCCAAACCGGAGGGGAACCTAGAGACCTAAGTCTCTCTTCCTCTGAAACCCAGAGGGAAGCACAGGTGACACCAAGTCACCTGCAAACTAGAGGTCTCGGACCTCTCTTCCTCCCAACCGGAGGGAACCCGACTTCACACTAGAGAATCAGAAGAACAACTAGTGAATGGTTAAAAGGAAAAACAAAAACGCAGCAACAGAAAGCTGGAAGAATAAAATGCACAAAAGCTCTCGCAGGAGCTGGCTGGCCTGGATTTGATCCACGGTCCAGCAGGAACTGATTTTCAGTTGAGGCTTCCTTTGCTCTAGCTCTCTCTTATTCTCACTCTTCTTTTTCTTCTCTTTCGCAGGCTCTCTCTCTGTCTCTTCTTTCTTCTTTCTTCTTCTTCTTTCTTCTTCTTCTGCTCACTGCCTTTCTGCAGCTCTATCTTCTATCTCGATCACTCTCTTCCTCTTTCTTATCTAATCTCTTTTCTCCAGATGGAGGTGACTTTGTATTTATAGCTGCAGCAATTAGGGCGTTATCCTCAGATCACGTGCCAGGTGCCAACCTCGGATCACGTGCACTTCATAGGCTTTACGAACAGTACCTGTTACACAGTCATAAGAAGATATCAGTTGGATGTATATACTTGGTTCAGGCTGTTAACAAAGTGTGTACAGGCAATATGCAGCTTGAGTGTATAGACTTGAAGGTTAACTGAGTGTACAGACTTCGTGTGAAGGATAGATTGTATAGACTTGAACACTTAACAATCGAGTGTATAGACTTGAGGTTAACAATCGAGTGTATAGGGTTAAAGGCCTAATAATCGAGTGTATAGACTTGAAGGTTAACTGAGTGTACAGACTTCGTGTGAAGGATATGCACATGTGCTGAAGTGTGTACAGTCTTCACAGAAGGATGTTCAGACTTTAACTTCTGAAGAGTATATACTCTGCTGAAGAACGTTCAGTTGATGTACAAGCCACAAGCTGTATAGACTTCATACAAGACACATGCTGTATAGACTTCTATGCAAAGGCTTAACAACGAGTGTGTAGACTTGAATGCTTGTAAGGATGTATACACTTCGTCTTTGAAGGAGATGCACATATGCTGAAGTGTGTATAGACTTGCTGATCAAAGGAACAGAATGTATAGACTTGGTTGAAGACAATGCAATGTATAGACATTGATGAACATTATGCAATGTATGGACTTTGATGAACATATGCATTGTATGGGCTTAACGACCCAACCGATGTATAGACTTAAAAACAACAATAAAGCAAGTGTGTACAATGTGAGAGAGTGTATAGACTTAGCGAACTGATGCATGAACAGTGCAGTGTGTAGACTTGGAGAACTGATGCATGAACAGTGCGATGTGTAAACTTGGCTAATGAAGGATGTATAGACTTGAAGATTCGAAGCTCCACAATGTTTAGACTTTAAGATGCATACGCCAAGGCTGTACATACTTGAAGAGACGATGCACTGTAGGCTGCCAGACTCTGTACAGACTTACAGCTTGAGACGCTGACAGAGACGGACCACTGTATAGACTTCAAGTCCAAGTGAGATAGTGGTTGTACAGACTTGGGAGGCTTGACACAGTGATGTACAGACATTGTGATGTATAGACTTAGGAGCATTTGCCAAGGCTGTACAGACTTCAGGCTGAACGTGTGTGCTGTGAGCAATGTAAAGACTTGGTGAGCTACAAAGCACAATGTGTAGACTTGAAAAGGGAAATGGCTGTACAGACTTGAGCAATGCAAAGGCAATCGGATGTATAGACTTCATGATGAGTAGACATGCCAAAACAACTGAACCGTGTACAGACTTGAACAAGCAAAGTCTGTACAGATTTGAAGATTCACGATGTATAGACTTTGGCAAGAGACTGACTGTACAGACTTCAACACAACTGCGATGTACAGGCTTTGACAAAGCAGCGTTGTATAGACTTGATGAAGCTTCAGATGAATGAATGTATAGACTTCCTAAACAAATGCACAGACTTCAGAAGATGAAGACTCTGTATAGAATTGAGTGCCTGAAACAGTGCTCTGTACAGACTCGCCAGAACGTAGGGAAAGGCGCCAATGTGCAGACTTGATCATCCAGCAGTGTATAGACTTTGTTTCGAGCAACGTAGGTAAAAGATACAATGTATAGACTTGAAGTGCCAAAGCCATTGTATAGACTTGGAGTGCCGAAGCCATTGTATAGACTTGGCGAATGGCTTGAAACACAGACATGCTGCCAATGTATACACTTGTACAGTGCTGTCAATGTATAGACTTGCTATGGATGTATGGACTTTGAAGATGCAATCAATGTACAGACTTGGGGTACAACTGTGGATGTATAGACTCTGAAGAAATGAGGCGATGTGTAGACTTTGAGGTTCAACTGTGGGTGTATAGACTTGAAGAAATGAGAACAATGCACTCTGTACAGACCAAGAGAACTGGGGGGTCGACCCATCTGGAAAGGGGGTCGACCCACTTCTAGACAGCAACTATCAAGCTTCAGGCAGGCTGTCTAAGGAAGTATAGACAATGCAGAGAGAGTGATACAGACTAACATCAAACAATTCAGATAAAATGCAATTATGAAATGCATCAACAACTATGAAATGCACCAATGCACATACCACACAGCCTCAGCCTGTTCGTTGGTTATGTCATTCAGATAAGATGTTCAATGAAACATGCATATGCAACACAATGCAACACAAACAGATTTATATACAGATTCAAACAGATGATGACTTATAGTGTTTACTATCATCAAAATCACAGGGACACAACACATACTTCTTTAGCATAGAGACGTGAAATACGTCATGAACTCCTGCTAATTATGGAGGTAAAGCCAATTTGTAGGCCACTTCACCGACCCTTTCAAGAATTTCAAACGGGCCAATGAACCTTGGAGTTAGCTTGTCCTTAATAACAAATCTTCGAATACCATGACCTGGAGAAACCTTAAGATACACATGGTCTCCTACTTGAAATTCCAAGTAGCGTCTTCGATTATCAGCATAAGATCTCTGCCTATCTTGTGCCATCTTTTTCTCTCTTGAATAAGCTTGATCTTCTCTGTAGAATCTCTGATAATATCGGGGCCTAGGAATTGTCTTTCCCCTATTTCATTCCAACATATTGGTGATCGACAACTTTTTTCATATAGAGCTTCAAAAGGTGCCTTTTGTATGCTGGCCTGATAACTGTTGTTATATGCAAATTTTACTAGAGACAAGTGATCATGCCAACTACCTCCAAAATCAATAACACAAGCCCTGAGCATGTCTTCTACCACTTGATTCGTTCTTTCTGTCTGACCATCAGTTTGTGGATGAAAGGTTGTGCTGAAGTTCAATCTAGTCCCTAGTGACTGTTGTAGACCCTTCCAAAATTGTGATGTGAATCGAGGATCTCTATCAGACATAATAGTGATTGGGACACTATGTAATTTAACAATTTCTCTTATGTATAATACTGCCAGGATATCCACAGACCACCGACTTTTGATTGGTATGAAATGTGTAGATTTAGTTAATCGGTCTATGATTACCCATATACCATCGTGTCCACCTCTTGTCTTAGGTAACCCCATAATGAAATCCATCCCTATACTCTCCCATTTTCATTCGGGAATATTCAAGGGATGCAGTTTACCTGTGGGTCTAAAATGCTCTGCCTTTACTTTTTGACAAGTGAGACAGCAAGACACGAAATCAGCTATTTCTTCTTCATGTTGGGCCACCAGAAATTTCTTTTAAAATTTTGATACATTTTTGTACTACTTGGGTGAATGGTGTACCTAGACTTATGTGCTTCTTCTAGAATCAATTTCTTCGTATCCTCATGATCCGGTACACATACTCGGTCTTTAAATAGCAATCTTCCATCTTTAATAGAAAAATCCGGCCTTTGTTCAACATTGGCCTTGATCTCCAATAATATAGGATCATCATTTTGCAACTTGACCAGATCTTCTATCAATGTAGGTTGAGCTTGAATATTAGCTTGGAAACAATCCTCCTTCCTGTCAATATCTAAGTTCAACTGAGCAAATTGAGGAATAAGATTAGTCATACTAATCATGAGACTTGATAGCATACCCATTGGTTTTCTGATGAGTGCATCCGCAACAGCATTAGCCTTGCCCGGATGATATTGAATAGTAAAACCAAAGTATTAGAGATATTCTAACCATCTCCTCTGCCTCATATTTAGCTCTTTTTGAGAAAATAAGTACTTCAAGCTTTTGTGGTCCGAGTAGACCGTAAACTTTTCTCCATAGAGATAATGACGCCAAATTTTCAAGGCGAAAATTACAACTGCTAATTCCAAATCATGCACAAGATAATTTTCCTCGTGATGCTTTAATTGTCTTGAAGAATAATAGATTACTCTTCCATTTTGCATGAGGACACACCTAAGCCAATACCCGATGCATCCGTATATACTTCGAATCCACCACCTTCCATCGGTAGTGTTAGAATAGGCGTTGTAGTAAGATGATTCTTAAGAGTTTGAAAACTCTTCTCACATTTCTCTAACAAGACAAAATGATTTTCTTTTCTCGTGAGTCTAGTTAAAGGAACTGCAATCTTTGAGAAATCCTTAATGATTCTTCTATAATAACCAGCTAGACCCAGAAAACTTCGTACTTACGATACGGTCATTGGTCGACTCCAATTCTTGACAGCTTCTACCTTAGAAGGATCCACAGCGATACCTTCTTTTGAAATAATGTGTCCTAGGAATGAAACTTCCTTAAGCCATAATTTACATTTGTTTAGCTTGGCATAGAGTTTATGTTCTTTAAGTGTTTGTAAATCTATCCTCAGATGTTCTTCATGTTCTTTCTTGGTCTTGGAATATATCAAGATGTCATCGATGAAGACGACGATGAATTGGTCCAGATATGGCTGGAAAACACTGTTCATAAGTTGCATAAATGCTGCTGAGGGATTAGTTAACCCGAACGGCATTACCACAAATTCATAGTGGCCATAACGACTTTGAAAAGCTGATTTATAAATGTCTTCTTCTTTAATTCTCAACTGATGATAACCTGATCTGAGGTCTATCTTAGAAAAATATTCTGCTCCTGAAAGCTGATCGAAGAGTTCATCAATACACAGTAACTGATACTTGTTTTTGATTGTAAGTTGATTTAGTCATCGGTAATCGATGCATAGCCTGAGAGAACCATCATTCTTCTTGACAAATAGAATCGGTGCACCCCAAGGGGATGTACTAGGTCTGATGAAGCCCTTATCCAGTAGTTCCTGCAACTGCTTCTTTAGTTCTTTGAGTTCTGTGGGGGACATCTGTAGACACGCCATTCCTGACGTCTCCTGAGTAAATCTCATATTACACTATGATACCCCAAGGCGGCCTTCACATTTTTAATTACTCTAGTGATTTCTTATTTTTATGAATTTTTTTACATTTTTTTGAATTATTCCGTGAAAAATCATGGAAGTGTCCAGGCGCCTGGACACCTCCATCAATGACCAAAAAATAATAAAAAAATCAAAATCATGGAAGCGTCCAGGCGCCTAGACGCCTCCATCAATGACCAAAAAAATAAAAAAAATCAAAAATCATGGAGGCGTCCAGATGCCTGGACGCCTCCATCAATGCAAAAATAATAAAAATAATATTAATAATCATAAAAAACAAAACAAAAATCAAATAAAAATATATATATTTATGGAGGCGTCCAGGCCCCTGGACGCCTCCATAAAAACAAATAAAAAATATATAATGCCAGCTTTGGCATAAAAAGACAAAACATAAATAAAAAAATATATATATTAATGGAGGCGTCAAGGCCCCTGGACGCCTCCATAAAAACAAATAAAAAAAAATCAACATGCCAAGCCTGGTATAAAAGACAAAAGAAAAATAATAAAATAATATATTTATGGAGGCGTCCAGACCTGTGGACGCCTCCATCAACTCCCTCACGGGCGCCGGCCACCGAACGACGGTTTGTCGTGTGTGAAAAAAGTCAAAATATAGAGACGTCCAGCTGACTGGACGCGCCCATTTCTGAATCACGAGGCGCCGCTCACAAAACCACGCGTTGTGCCAAACCGCGTGCGGCCGTCGTCGGTTTTCGGTGGACCTGTTTGAGGCGTCCGGGACCCTGGACGCCTCCATAAAAATATTCCAAAAAAATAAATAAAAATAGAATAAAATATTATTTCGGCCCTGATGGAGGTGTCCAGGGTCCTGGACGCCTCCACCCTCCGGAGCCCTATAAATAGAGGCCCACCCCCTCAGTTCTGGAGGAGCTAAGCAGTGATCCGATAGGCTGCCGGAGCCCAGAGGCTACGGAGTCATTTTTCTAACCCGTGGGGTCTTTTGTAGGTGGAGGTTCTGCCGGCTTCTCGGGTGCCTACGCTCGCGAGAGGAAGGTCGTCTTCATCCACCGCGCTTCCCCGTCGTCCCCACGCTGCCGGAGCTCCGCCGGATTTCACCCTCGGCTCATCCAATAAGCCTTTTCTTCCCCTTTTTCTCCATAGTTCTTTACATTCATCATATTGCATCCTCTATCCCCCTTCACAAGGGCGCCTCTTCTCTTATACTTCTTGCATTCATCATCTCATTTTCCTCCTACTCGAGTCCGAGAGGGGTTTAAAAGATAACACCAACCAGGTGTGTGTCTTGCCATCATTTCGTTATTTTTACCGCGAGGATTTGAATACTACACCTCCATCTTTCTAATCCACTTGTCATTTATTTGTCGTTGTTTTGCAAGGGTACCCGAGGAAAGCCCTCTCCGTCGGCCGGCCGGAAGGAGAGGAAGAAGCAACCCGCCATGTCCCGCTCTTGAGGTAGGCGCGATCACTTTCTTATTTTGGGGTCTTTCGGCCCCTGGCGATCACATCTTTTCATCGAGGCCGCGGCGAGTCACTTCCCCAATGGCCGTTTAAATTTCCGTTTCCTATATTCTCTTTATATTTTGTTAAATTCTGCTTATATCATCGAGGCCGCGGCGAGTCACTTCCCCAATGGCCGTTTAAATTTTCGTTCCTATATTCTTTCTATATTATATTATATTTTGCTCATATCATCGAGGCCGCGGCGAGTCACTTCCCCAATGGCCGTTTAAATTTCCGTTCTTATATTCTCTCTATAATCTGTTATATTCTGCTCATATCATCGAGGCCGCGGCGAGTCACTTCCCCAATGGCCGTTTAAATCTCTGTTCTTATATTCTCTTTTATATTCTGCTATATTCTGCTCATATTCTCGAGGCCGCGGCGAGTCACTTCCCCAATGGCCGTTTCAATTCTTGTTATTTAATTTCTGCACCATTCCCGTCCCCCCGAGGCCGCGGCGAGTCACTTCCCGCTATGGCCGTTTGAACCCCATATCTTGCTATATTATACTTGTCCCGCTCGCCCCACCGGAGCAATCTCCCGTGGTGGCCCCTTCTCTCTTCTCTATCATTTCTGTGTTGCAGCAAAACAAGCAAACAAACAAAAAAAGAGGAGCCCGCGCGCTCTCCGCATCCTCTTCCCCGCACCATCGAACTCCGAACCGCATGACGTCGCTCACAGATTGGCGATCACGGTGGGACGTCTACTACTTCCTCCCGGCTACCCTTGCAAGTTCGGCACCACCCGTGCCTCTCCACCTTGGCGCCCACGCGCGCCCCCGTTGTGCTCACGGCAGCACCGTCAGTTCTGATTGGTTCTTTGTTTATTACATGTTTGTTATTTCTGTTGTTTTCCCACTCCATATATCTGTCAGCATTCCATTGCATACATCGATTCCTCTTTTCTATCCTTTTTTTCATTTTTTTGAGGATCACCCTTTCCCGGTGAAGGAAGGACTCTCCGTTTGGGAATTCCTCTCAACGGACTAGAATCTCCTACACTGGGACCTCCGTAAGTCCCCGACATCGAAGAATCTCCTCTTCGTTCACTGGGCTGGTTGTACCATTGAAGTTCCCCGAAGTTAGTCATTTCATTCGTGGTGAGACGAGAGACCCTAGCTGACACGGCGGTGAAACAAAAATAAACTAGGGTCCCTATCTTGTGTGAACTTCGGATCTCGCTAAAAAAACACACAAAAAAATCATCAAAATCAAAACAAAAAAAAAGGCGTAAAGGCATCCACTTGTTTGATAATCTCTGCTACCTACTTGCTAGTGTATGTTTTTGCGTTCTGGGAGAACTGTGAGCATGTCTCACGAGTCTTCTGAGGAGAACCACCCTAGCCGTGGTTTGACAGCCGACCCGCGAGTCTATGCTATGGACTCGGGTCCTTCTCATGACCCCTCGCATGAGGTGCAGGTTATTGCCGGGGACACGTCCCCGCCACAGGATATCACTTCCTTACTGGGCGTCCTCGCCAACACGGAGCTTACCTCTGAACAGCTCCGGGCCTTCCAGGCCATTCTAAAGGGGAAATCTGTTTCCCCCACGCCCCAGGAGTCAACTCCGGCTATCGCACCTCTCCACGAGTCCGTGCAGGCCATTCCATCTCCTTCATTGGCGCAAGCCATCCAGTCTCCCTCGCTTCAAGGACAAGCGAGCCAACAACCTCCCTCATTCCAATTCCCGTCACAATCTCAAACTCCCGGTGTTCCTCACACACCGTTTCAGCCAGGGCCAACTGTCGGTGGTCCGACAGTTCCCTCTCATTCCGGGTTTCCCCCTCAAGTCTCCGGGAGACAGTTTCTCCCCCAATGGCAAGTGCCACCTTCACCCCCAGAGGAGCTCGCCCAATCGCTCCTCAATAGGTTCAATCGCATGGACGAGCAGTTTCAAAATCTGAGAAGAATGGTGGACGTGAAAGCCACCCCGGAGGTTGCTTTGCCAATCCTCCCCGTCATTCATCTCCCTCCCTCCGAAATGCCCACGTACCGCAGATACAATGGTACCGGCAACCCCTTCATTCACCTCAAGGACTTCATGTATGAGTCCTCCTATTGGAAAAACGATCAGAGGTCCCTGGCATACCTCTTTCGGAGATCATTGGATGGTCCCGCGCTTGAGTGGTTCTATTCTCTGGAGCCCCGCGAGGCCGAGAATTTTGAAATAGTGCAGAGAAGGTTCTTGCAGAAATATAGGGATAGGGTCGGTCCCTCACTCTCCATTACCGACCTAGTGGCCGAAAAGATGAAACCCGACGAGGATTTTGTCCGATATGCTGATAGATGGAGGTCTCTGGCGGAAAGAATAAGGGATACCCTCTCCGAGCCCGAACAAGTGAAAATGATCGTGTCTAATGCAACCCCGCAGTTCAGACACGTCCTCGCCATGAATAAACTTACTACAATGGAGGAACTCTATGAAAGGGCCCGATACATCCAAACCCAGCTAAAAGACTCCCCCATCATGAACATGTTTGAGTCGCCGAAGCCCAAAGTGGTCAGAAAGACAGGCGCTGGTGTCCTGGGCGGAGCCACAGAAGGGGTCGTGACAAATGAGCAAGTCAGTGCGGTCAACAATGCCAACTATGCAGTCAACCCAAGGCCTCAACAAATGCCCCGACTACCCCTTCAATCAGGTCCTTTCCCTCTCCGTCCTCCACCCCAAAATAATCCACCCCATGATAATATGCCTCCATTACGCCAACCCCAACAACAACAACCACAACCTCAGCAACAACAACCACCGCTTCAGTACAACCAAGTTCCACCCCCGGGGAACTATGGTCCCCAACAGCAACAAAGGAGGCCGCTCGGTCCTAAGAGAGCCTACTATCCACCATTGCCAGAAACCTTAGCAGATATTTTTAATGCCCTCATGGCATCAAACCAACTCGCCCTACCCAGAGAAAGGCCCGCCTGGCCCCCCAATGTTGATACCTCCAAATACTGCGTCTACCACAGGCAGCCGGGACACACAGTGGATTACTGCTTCCATTTCAAAGATTACATCCATGATATGAATGATGAACATCAAATAGATTGGGATGAGATGAGACGGTACGTCGCGGCTCTCAAGGCTAGGAGACCTCCTCAGAGGCCACAGCAGCAGTTACAACAGCAGCAGCAGCAGCAACCACAACAACAACAGCATCCTCAGCAGGCCCCACAACAACAGCCCGACATGGGCATAATCCAGAATCTACTACCGGAGCACCAACAGCCCAATCATCAGGTTAACCCCATCTCCTCCTTCCCGGAAGTCGGGAGAGAGCAGGTGTGGCACCAGGAAAGTACCTCCATTCTTTATACCTCCAACCCTATCGTCATGCAACCCCCTCACCTTGCCCGGGTACCACCTCTCTCTCATCAACCCGCATCGGTATCGCCTTCACCATTTCCACTACCATTACGCCCTCTCATCCGCACCCCGACCTCCTATCAACCGACACTTTCTACTACGCCTTCACACCCTCTCACCTTCTCCCACTCCCCCACTTTACCATCCACCTCTACCACATTTACCCCTACGCCTTCTAAACCCCTTATCATCCGTCCACCATACATAACCCCATCTTTCTCCACCACATCACCACTAATGCCTTCAAAACCACTCATCACCCACCATCCGCCTCAAAACCTTTACCCGTTTCAAACCTTACCTCCACCTCCACCTTCCAAACCCCTTATCCTTCATAATCCGCGCGATATCCCCTCTACCTCCGCCATGCCTCCACCTAACAAACCCCTCATCAGAATCCCTGCTCCCGTCATCACCCCTGCTTCATCAACCATTCCTCCACTACTACCCCTCAAACCCCTGTTAAAACCCACTGCTACCCCCACAGAGGTACAAAAGCCGCAAGCAATGGTGCTCCGGAGTGGAAGGATTTTCCACAGGATTTTCCCCCACAACAGTCAGAATCCCGAGCAATCTCAGCCAGAGAAGGATGATGCAGAACAACCAGAAAGAGCTATCCCTGGAACACAGTATGATCTACTGAAACACTTGGACAAGACGCCTGCCCGGATCTCCATCCTAGAGCTACTTCAAAGATCCACATCCCACCAGGCGGCCTTGATGGAATATCTTCAAAAGGTCATGGTTAATGAAGACCTCCCCGTGGAGAAGATTTCGACCGTCCTGACCCCAACAGACACACAACCGGCCATCATGTTCCACAACTATGAGCTCGCTCCCAAGGAAGCTCGGAAATATGCATTGTGCATTTCAATAAAAATTAATGGGGTATCCATAAACCCGTGTCTTGTCGACACGGGTGCGTCCATAAATGTGATCTCCATGAGCACTCTTCAGTTGTGTGGGGTTAGCGAGGAACAAATAAGACCTTCCTCGATCACGGTCACGGCTTATGACAATAGCAAAAGGCCGCCGCAGGGGATGATTATTCTGAAGGCAGAACTAGGCCCCATGGCAATCCCCACGGAATTCCATGTCCTCGACATGGACCCCACATTTAAGGCTATACTGGGTCGCCCTTACATTGAAGCCATGGACGCTGTGCCTTCCACCAACCATCAGTGCCTGAAGTTTCCTTACAACGGGAGAATTATTAAAGTGGTCAGTACACCTGTCCTTCACACAGTGGATGCTATCAACACCTCTCTGCCCTCTGTTTGGCCGTCTCATCGGCCCATATTGTCACTGCTGGACGTGTGTGATCCATCTCGCATGCCACTAGCACCAAAAGAGCCGGTCAGGGCAACCACAACATCGTGTCTCCCTTTTCACTCCAAAGGTTGGGAGATTATGAGGAACATCGGCTATCAACAAGGAAAAGGGCTGGGCGCACAGTTACAGGGAATGCTCAAACTGCCAAAGGAAATTAGGCCGAACCGCAGGTTTGGCCTAGGCTTCAAAGGACCATTCAAGGCGGATTGGAAGCCCCTCACGTGGACTCTATCAAACCACTTCAACAGAGGACCCGTTGTTCAGATGGGAGATCACCCACGAGAAGCATATGGGGAATCACATGCTGTATATTTTGCTGAAAAATGTCCGAGGATCACCAAAAGAGGCAAAATCAAAGATCCGGAATGCGAGTGGAATAAATGGTTCGACATACGGGACATTTCTGTTGCACTGGAAAGGATGTTCTCGTCCCCACAGCTTGAAGGACCACCATTGATCTCCGAAATACCAGAGAATATTACCACTCTTGCCAAGGTTCCAAACTATCCTCGTCCTCGCCAGAAGGACTCTGTCATCGACGGATCTTCATCCGTCCTCAACATTGCCGTCAACGGCTCATTAGCCGCCATCCTCTCCATCCACTCGTCTCAGCCTTTGCTGATATCTTCTTCCTGGGCCAGACAATTGTCTGATGATCTTCCCAGGTCCCCTTCTTTGCTTACATACCTACGCGGGCTTTTCAACCCGCGCCAGGTCTTCAACCATGATCTGCTCTACGAGCCCCACAATCCTCTAGCCATAACCACTTTCCTCTCTCCTCCAATCTCTTTTCACTGCTTTGTCATTAAAAATGAAAACGAAAAAAAAACGTCAATTTTCAAACTCTCCAACAACACATCTTCGTTGAGGAAACCTCCTACATCTCCCACGGGTGCGTACCGCCTTGCGGACCACCCGTCCAAGGTCCGATAAGCGACCTTTTCTACCCCTCCTCTGAGGGGTCTTCTCCTGTACATTCTACACCATCCTCCTCATCTTCCTCTTCGTCTGTAAATATTGTCAGTCAATCTAGGAATGATAGGCCAAGGGTAGTACCTAGGAAGAAATCCAAGGGTAGGCAGATCCCTCGTCGATTCCTTCTAGATTTGGCCGCCAGGTGTCAGGCCCTTCTTGCCATCCCCCAGTTGTTAGAAAATCCCATCCAGCTACCCGAAATAGAATGCGAGGGCGACTGTGCATCTGATGAAGGGTATGGAGTCTACGAGATCACGAATGAAGAATGCCCCACTGAAGATGAGGGTGAAGAATATGAGGATGCGGCGGGCGCATACGCTAGCGGAATGAGGAGATTCGACGAGCCGTCAACCGCCGTAGAAGAATCCACCAAAGAAGTCAACTTGGGGACTGAGGAAGACCCTAGGATCATCCTCATAAGTGACAACCTACCACCCTCTGAAGAAGAGGCATTAATTGAGGTCCTCAAGGAATATAAGGACACGTTTGCATGGAGCTACGAGGATATGCCGGGTTTGGATTCAACCTTGGTCGAACACCGTTTAACCCTAAAACCAGGGTCCATCTCGGTAAAACAAAGGTTAAGGCGTTTCCACCCTCAGATGGCTTTGAAAATGAAAGAAGAGGTCGATAAGCTCCACAAAGCCAGGTTCATTAGAGTCGTTCTTTATCCTCAATGGGTGGCGAACATTGTCCCGGTCATGAAGAAAGATGGGAAAGTCAGGATTTGCATCGACTTCCGGGACCTTAACCGCGCGTGTCCAAAGGATGATTTTCCCTTACCTCACATTGATGTGTTAATTGATAACACGGCAGGTTTTGAAACCCTCTCTTTCATGGATGGATTTTCAGGATACAATCAAATTCGTTTGGCAGAAGAGGATCAGGAAAAGACGTCATTCACTACCCCTTGGGGAACATATTGTTACGTGGTCATGCCATTTGGGTTAAAGAATGCTGGAGCTACTTACCAAAGAGCGATGATGGCCATATTTCATGACATGATGCACATATATTTGGAAGTGTATGTGGATGACTTATTGGTGAAATCAAGGACCAGGATGGAACATCCAGAAGTTTTGGCTAAGGTCTTGCAAAGGTCAAGAGAATTCCAATTAAAAATGAACCCGAAAAAGTGTGTGTTTGGTGTGTCGTCAGGTAAATTGCTAGGGTTCATTGTGAGTAAAAGAGGGATCGAGATAGATCCCGACAAAGCCAAGGCTATCAGGGATATGCCGCCTCCCAAGAATTTGAGGGAAGTCCGAGGTTTAATCGGCAGGCTGCAGTTTATTCGTCGGTTTGTGTCTCAACATTCACAAAGGTGTAGACCTCTCTACGAGTTGACCAAGCCAGGAGTAGAATTCCACTGGAATTCTAAATGTCAGAAAGCTTTTGAAGGGTTGAAGGAATATTTGGCTAGTCCACCCGTTCTCATTCCACCTAAACCAGAAAAACCTCTGATCCTTTACATCTCAGTCTTGGATGACTCCGTGGGAGCCGTCCTCGCACAAGCTGATGAAGAAGGCAAGGAACAGGCAACCTATTACTTGTCCAAACTTCTCAATCCCTGTGAGCAGAAGTACACCGGCATGGAGAAAACCTGTGCTGCCCTCGTTTGGGTAGTGCAGAAATTGAAGCACTACTTCTTGACTCACGAAGTCCACTTGATTGCTCGAATGAATCCTATCAAATTCCTTCTGGAGAAAGCCGTCCTTACGGATAGGCTAGCACGCTGGCAAAGTTTTCTCTCTCAGTTCGACATCACCTACATCCAGCAAAAGGCGATTAAAGGTTATGCCATAGCCGAGCATCTCGCTCACCATCCTCTTCCCAAGTTCGATCCCGTCCAATCAGAGTTTCCAGATGAGGAACTAATGTCCATCAACCAATCAGATGAGCCAATGTGGACGCTATATTTTGATGGAGCTCTGAATTATCAAGGGAGAGGAATCGGCATCGCCCTCCTTTCGCCGGAAGGCCTCACATTCCCATTGGCATACCAGCTCAAATTTCCAGTCACCAACAATATAGCCGAATATGAAGCTCTTCTAGCTGGCCTAGGACTCGCTCATTCTTTTCGTATCACTGAGTTGCGAGTCGTAGGTGATAGTCAACTCATCCTTCGCCAGGTACTCACTAAGTATCGCACTCGCAATCCCAAACTCAAGCCATACCAAGAACTCACTGCTGCCTTTGCCAAACTGTTCACAAAACTGATCTTTGTTCATATCCCTCGTCATCAGAATATTCTCGCCGATGCCCTCGCCTCATTGGCATCATCCATAAGGTTCCCTCTAGGAAGATGGTTTAAGTCCATTTCCATCTACAAACTTCACGCCCCTGTAGTCGATGATGCTTCCTACGTAAACATCAAAGATAGGATAGCAAGGAAGATCCTGCAGGAAGATATCCTTGAGAAGAGGGAGCTCATGTTGGCAGAGGCCGAAGAAGAACTGGCTGATGAAGAGAAACCATGGTTCTATGAAATTGTCAAATATTGCCAAGATCAGTCTTATCCTGAAGGGGCCACCACAGAGGACAAGAAAGCCATAAAAAGGGTGGCTCAGAAATACACATTGATTGGAGGTCTACTCTATAGGAGGAGCCTTACTGGTATTCTGTTAAGATGTCTTGGTGACGATGAGGTTTGGAAATGTGTAGAAGAGACGCACTCGGGTGTGTGCGGTGGTCACGTGAATAGTCAAATGCTCGCCAAGAAGATCATTCGTCAAGGCTTTTATTGGCCCACTATGGAAGAGGATTGTGCTGTCTATGTCCGTAGGTGTGTCAAGTGTCAACTTCACGCCGATAAAATCCATTCACCATCTTCCTCACTTCATCCAATATCCTCCCCATGGCCTTTCTCCATGTGGGCATTCGACATCATTGGTCCCCTAGGTGATCCCAATTCCCTCACCAAGCAGAAATCCTTCATCCTTACTGCGACGGAATACTTCACCAAATGGGCCGAAGCCGAAGCTTACGCGGAGATCAAGGCGTCAACAGTCTGCAAGTTCATCATGAAGAACATTCTCGCCAGATTCGGCATCCCAAGCACGATCGTCACCGACAATGGGCCACAATTCATTTCTCAGGACCTACAAGACCTCTGCAAAAGGTACGCAATTGCGTTGCATCATTCATCGCCTTATTACCCACAAGGTAACGGTCAAGCGGAGGCCACCAATAAAACATTGCTCAAAATCATCAAAAAAACCTGCGAGTCTAGTAAGTTTTCAGACTGGCCAGAAAAGCTTATCGAAGCCCTATGGGCCTATCGCACCTCAATCCGTACCCCCACCGGGCAGACTCCATTTGCCCTCACTTATGGTATGGAAGCGGTAGTCCCGTACGAGACTCTGATCCCTTCTCTCAGGGTACAATTGGATGAGGAATTTCCCCTCGACGATCGCCGTAATTCACTCCTCACCCAGTTGGAACTCTTGGATGAGAAACGGCTGGCCGCCGCCGAACACGCGCGTGTGTATCAAAATAGACTCGCTCGCTTTTACCAAAAGAAAGTCGTTGAGAGAAAATTCAAAGTCGGTGAGATGGTCGTAAAAAGAATTTTTGTCAAACCTGGAGGGCCGCGTTCTAAGCTCCAACCCAATTGGGAAGGACCATTTGTAATTCAAGCCGTGTACCCTGGCAACGCCTACAAGCTAATCAACGCCGAAGGGACCGAGTTATCCCACCCTTGGAATGGACTTTATCTTAAGAAATACTACCCTTAGCACAAAACAAAAAAAAATGAATGATGAAAAGATAAAAAACATCAAAAATAAGGAAATATTGAAAACCACTAAAAATATGAAAAATTCAAAATGCCGATGCCTGGCAGGTACCATGTAGTTAAGTCCCTGCATCTAACCTTCATGTTAGGGTAGGGCCCATTAAGGCTTGGTAGGCACCGAGTCTTGGTTTGCCAGAACCGTGGAGATCCCTGTCCGGCCACGTCGGCCTATGCTCGCTCGAAGGAAGCTAACATGTGCTCACTTATGTATTTTATTCAAAAAAATCGGTAGCATCACCTACGGTGGGGCTCCACCCAGAAGATCTCTGGAAGCTGTAATCTTTATTCTTTTCTCTTCGACCAAATGAGACAGTCGGCGCCCTTAAAACGCTGAGCATGAGAAACCGAAACTCAAACCCCAAAGGCAAGAGTAGGACCCATTTCCTCGAGCATCGATCAGAGCACGAGAAGAGGGCAGTGTCCCCGCAGGCATACGAAGAGGGAGCCCACAAACGTCAAACGACTATATCTCCCTCACAGAAAGAAATACAAAATCAAAATCAAGAGAAAAGCCTGGTCGTGACCGTGCCTGGTGCGATAAACGAAACCCCTCAAAGTAAAAGTCTGAATCCACAAAGGGGGGCCGTGGAATGTAAATGCTCGAGATTTGGTCCGAAGTTGTCCGAAAGGAAAGAGCTAATGGGCCCTTATTCGCTCGCCGGGTTAACGGCTTTGCCGGTCCTCTCAGAAGGTTTATCCCCTACGCTCTTCCTTCTCCCTCTAAAGATGAAGGTTCGATGGAGTTTCGGAAAGGTGAAAACTGCCCAGGTTCTGCGACCTTATTTTAATATACACATTTTGGTTGCCTACTTTGAAAAGCAAAAGCTATCGCTGCGAAGGAGTCTCTGTGTTTCTGGCTGGTCAAGACCCCTGTTTACCACCTTGATGTCTTCTTGTTTAACCTCGGGCTTAGGCCAATGCAAGCGCGTCACCTATGGGTGCGACGGCGTCTGATTCCGGGTCAGCGTCGCACGGTTGGTCGTTAGGGTTCCAGGGTGTTCCATCTTATACCATCTAGAGTTGTGAGGAAACAGACCCGGGTCGGGCAAATCATCTACCTCAAACACCTTTTGGGTGAATCCCTGTGGTCGGAAGCAACTGGGAGCCTAAGCATGGCATGACGGTATTGTCATCAGGGTAAGTCTTAGCCGGCGGGATCGTCATTCGAGGGGTCTAGAGGCCCAAATCAACCTAGATGTGCACTTAAGATACCTGGGAGGTTAGTAAGAAACCCCTGTCTCACGTAGGTTAGGTGCCATTTGGGTGCTTGCCGGGCGTTAGCAATAAAAAAAATTTGAAATGATAAAAGCACAAAAAAATGGAAAAGAGAAATGTACATATTTGAAAACAAAAAAAATCTTTTTATGATGAAACAAAAAAAAATATCAAATATAAAAAAAAAGAAAACAAATCAATTTTGCATGATTACATTTGCGTGCAGCATCTCACTTTTTAATATCGCTTGCATTCGTGTGCTTGCCTGTCGCATTTATCATCACCGCATCTTTCCCTTGCCTTCGTTAAATAAAGGCTTGGCCCCTTGACCAGTTATCAAGGACAGTCACAGTGACCATTTGCTTATTGAGCAAGGGGCCAAGTCAGAACAGAAATTCTGATTTGTTTGTTTCAGTGATATGTGCAGGGATTCAGGTAACTGAAGCAAAGGTGAAAAACAAACAAACCAAACCTTGTGTTTTATTCCAAAAAAAAAAACCAAAAAAATTTACATCAAGTTCCGCCCTCTCTCTCTGCATTACTCGTCCCACTACTCTCCGGGCAAAACACTCTCAAAGGTGCTACCCAACTACGAAAAGCGGTACTCCTGCCGCTCTGTACTCCTCTTCCTATTCCCACATCCCGGCGTTGATCCACGAAAGCAGCAGAGAAGCTACCAACACGAAAGCCACGCTCTCGTGCTTTTCGGTAACGCTCCTCACCATCTCTCAACCACTGTTCAGCAAGACCAAGGCCGATTCGGAGTTCGAATAGTTGAGCCTCCATGGCCCTTCGCTACTCCCTTTCAGCCAAACTGTTGGCTCTTTCTCTCTCTGCGTTTCTTTCCCTCTCTGCCCGTTCTCTCTCACGGTCTTCCCTCTCTAACTGGAGAGTGATCCTCAGTTCCATAGCATCCCTGGATGAGTCGTCATCAGGATGACGCCGCAGTTCCCTCTCCAGTTCTGCTATCCTAGCCTCCTTATGCGCAGCTTGGGCAAGCGCTTCTTCCGTCTTCTTTTCCTGCCGAGTGTACCATCTCAGATACGCGATAAGGCGTAAACAAAGAGAACTCAACGCTGAAACTTTTACCTGTATACGGAGCATTCCTTCTGCCTCCGCAGCACACTGCGTGACGTGAGCAAGTTGCTCATGAAGCGAGTCAAGTTCTGAGGTGGGAATCCGCAAGCTGGAAGAGGCACCACCTACTCCCATCGCTGGGGAGGCTGCGCCAATCTGGGCATGCCGCGACCATGTGAATTAGCAGCCAACATCTGGAATCTGGGGTTTTAACTAGGAACGTACTGTACACCTACCAAGGCGCTCGTAGCTCCGCGGGCATCGCCCAACTGTTGTTCCATCTCTGCCAAGCGAGTTCGTAAATTCGCTATCATGGCATCCCGGACATCCTGCAGCCTTACAAGTCAGCATTTTTACCAAAAAAAATAAGAAAAGGAGAAAGAAGAGAAGAGAAAAAGGGGAAACCTACCTCCACAAGTCCCCGGGGTTGGAACCGTTCTGCGTACTTTGTCCTATATAGATGCAAGTAGTCCTCGCTGTCCCGCGCCTGTGATTCTACAATCGTGCCACCCCGTTGCCAGTCCTCATACTGTTCGGGGAATCGCACGCGCCAGTCAATGCAAGTCGCCGGTCCCCGCGTCTCTCTCCCGACACGAGGTGGCGCAGCTGAATCCACCCATTCTTGAGCCAGTCCTAAAGTCCTCATAACTAATCGTAGCCGAAGCGGCTCGATTTCATTCAGGCAGTGCATCCATAGTTCCCGTCCGAACCGGGCACGACTTGCTAGAACCCACGGCTGGTTGGCATCGATCATGTCTGAGTAGGGTCTCCAGTTTACCATCGCTGCAGGGAACTCTTGTAGCTCCCGCCTTAGCACCATCAGTTGGTAGGTTAGGGGTGCCGCACTCATGATGGGTTCCCACCGCCTGGCTAGCGGCACCATTGCGGGTCGCCAATGCCGAGCTCTCCCCATGGGGAGGTAATAATAACTCCACAGCTGCTCGGCGCAGGTCATCAGTACTTTGCAAAAACACAAAAAAAATACAAAACAAGCAAAACCAAAAAAATACCTGGATGAATGGTGTGAAACCACTCACAGTCATCTCACGATCCGTTTCTTGGAATAGGCCTGCAAACAAGTGTGCCAGCATGGCGGCTCCCCAGGCATAATACCCTACTCTTTCAAGGTCTGACAGCAGCTCCAGGAAGCAACATTGGATACCATCCCCTTTCGAGCTCAGTACCAATCTCCCCAAAAGGAAGAGGAGAAATCTCCTCAAATCTATGTTACATCTTTCCCAGTTGCCGAAATATGTGCAGTACACGGCACGGCATCCTATTTCCATCCTTTCCATGAACTCTTCTGAGGATTCGTCGTCCCGCCGACGAGTGTCGGTGAGCCCTAATGCATCCATGAGGGACGCCCTAGCTACCGACCTGTTCTTCCGACCATCTAGGTCCAAACCCAGTAACTTCTGGGCACCTTCTCTGTAGTCCGCGTAAGTGACTCCGGTCACTGCCTCACCTTCTACCTTCAGGCTTGTGATCCGGACCATATCCTCCAAGCTGGACACCATGTGCCCCCAGGGCATCAGGAATGCCCGGCTCACTGGGTCCCATCTCTCACACAAGGCTTGGATCAGGACTAGGTCAAGTTGGATCGGCTCGATCCGAAGGAAGATACCAAATCCCATCACGTCTAGCCTCGCCTTCTGAAAATCTGGGAGGCCCCTGTACGCTGCTACTACCAACTCCCATAAGATTTGTGATTTCATCACAACCTACACATACAAGGAATGGGGGTGAGGTTTGGTCAGAAGAAAGGAAGAAAAAATGAGAAAAGGGCAGGAAAATTTGGCTTACGAGTTGTGATTGGGTCCTTTCGCTGAAGTGCCCTTCGAGGTCCGAAAGCCTCCTGGAACTACTACCACTGGACCTGCTTCTCTTCGAGGAGTGGGAAGATTCGCCCTCCATTCAACTCTCGGAATTTTGAACTCCTCCTCTCCCGTGAGAACTTGTGCTCCTCGAGTTAGTCCTCGATATACCTGGGAAGATAAAAGGGACAAGAATTTATAGAAATGGAAGGAGTGCGGGCCAAGATTGCCTCCATCACCTGTCGATGATAGCCCTCGCAATAAGACACCGGCCAAGCGGCCCCATGTGTCGCTTCACCACTCGCACAGGGTGATTGACTGGACGAAGAATAGGACGAATAGCCCCTATGTTGTCTAGGGATACCCTATCATGTTTTGGAGGACGCCCGCAAAATTTGGCACAACATCCGGGAAAAGGAACTAGGGCCGTCAGTATTGACTTCGACGGCAGATTCCCATGGAAAATGGTCACAATAAGACGTGATTCTCCACTCGAGGCGGAGTCTCGACAGATCCGTCACATGGGAACAGTGCAAAGGAGAAGAAGTGTAGGGAAGAAGGAACGCACAAGAGGACAAACAAGCATCAGAAAATCAAATCACTCCATTCATAATTCTACATAAGCTGTCAAAAAACATCATAAACATAAAGAGGTGACGGGTCCACTAACCCGCCAATCCTCACCATCACTCATCTCTCCGGGCACTCTCCTCCTCTCCCCCGAGGTGAGGGTCCCTCAGAAGCCTCCGGGATCCCCGTGCAGTAGCACCTGCCTCGCCTCTGGGCGCCTGCTCCGCAGCAGTGACTCGCTGCTCCTCCCCTGGCGTGGCGAAGAAGCCACTGGCGGCAAAGCGACCGGACTGGCGGAGTCGCTCCCCGAACTCTTGCGCTCTCTCGTAGCGCGTCTCCATCCCTCCTAGCCTCTGCACGACGGCCTGAAGGCCCAGCTGGAGCTCCCTCACTTGGGCCTCCAAGGCCCTCCTCTCGGTCAGGTCCCGCTGTCGCTCGGACCTTCTCTCGGCTTTCTCTCTCTCTGCCTCTCTCCTCATCATCTGTAGAAGAACCCTTAACTCCAGGATGTCTGGAGAAGGTCTCTCCTCACCGCGATGCCGCAGCTCCGCTACAGTCGCCACCCAGGCGTCACGCTCCTCTTCCGCCCGGGTCGCGCGGGCCACCGCACCGGCAAGTTGCTCCCGGAGGGAGGCAATCTCGAGAAAAGGGGCCGAGGAATTGGAAGATCCGCCAACCACTCCCACCGTCGCTGTCTGCTGGGCACGCTGGAACAAAATAAACAACGGCCGTCAGTGAAACTCCAAAATCTGAAGTTAAAAGTGCAGCACATAACTTACCAGGAGCGACAACTCATGTTGAGCGACGGCCAGCTGCCGCCTAGTCTCTGACAGTTGGGCGCGCGAGCCGCCGATGCCACGCGTGTCCCCAGCTTGGGGAAGCCCCGCGTAGCTCTCTCTCTGCCGCCGCAGGAAGTCGGCACTGTCCTGCACCAGTATACCCCCTTGCTGTCCAGGGAGACGTACGGGCCACTCCTCGAGCCTCGCCTTGCCGCGACTCTCCCTCCTGACGCGGCTCGGCTCGTCCGCACTCGCCCACTCATTGGCCAGACCCAGGGTCCTTGCCATGTCCTGCACCAAGAAAGGGGTCCCACATCAGTTAAAAAGAACGCGTCCCCTGTCTAGGACGCGTCCATCATTCAAGTGTGACACTCACCGAACCCTTTTCCCCCTCGCGCGGCCCGCTTCAAAACCCAAAATGAATTAAAAGAGGAAGAGATCGAAGGACCTACCGGACCGTGTTCACCTCCTCCCACGCCATCGGGCCCCCCGGGTCCCTCGGGGGCCCGGAGCGGCCCTTCCTCCTCCATGGACGCCGTTCCGTGCTCGGGCGCGTCCCTCCTTGGGCGAGGGGTTCCTCGTCCCTCTCCACCTTCGCCGTGGTCCAGACCACCGAACTCCATCGATCGAGGGGAAGAAGACGAAGACGGGCCAGCGAGTTTCGACAGAAGGCAGGCTCGTTTGCGGGTAAGGCACGGGAGAAGAAAGGTCGCCCGGCGCTTTAAATTTGAATTCGAGGGTTAAGACGCGTCCTCACGCCTGGACGCGCCTAAAAGAAAGAGAAAAGGGGATCCCTCCGTGCGAGGCGTAGTTCCCTGCTGTTTAGGGTAAGGTCTCGTGAAGCGTGCCTCGAAACAATTTGGTGCAAGAGAAGAAGTGTAGGAAGGGAAGATCGCTACAGGACAGAACGTGTCACATCAGTGGTCATTGTCAAGATTTTGTCTGGATCTCCTTTGTACTGTGGTGCGATTCTGCTGTGATTCTGCTACTTTCTGATGTTGCTAACCTTTGCTAATCTGTGCAGGTTTTACTAACGGACGTCTTTGTCCTGTCTCCTGTCCCACCTTTCATTGGTTGGTCCCACCATGTCATGCATCGTAGTATATGATACGTGCGCTACTAGAACATGCTGAGGACCGTGCGGCCCGAACGAATCCGGGATCTGAGTTCCCCTTCAACAAAAACGGTGATGATCCCGGAAGAATTTGGGTTGTACGGATAGGCCGTTAACTTGTGGTAGAATGGGGACGACGGTTCCATTCAGTGAGTTGGTGCGCGGATAAACGGGCCCCAGCCCAGTATCAGCTCACCGGGTCGGTATCCTGACCCGTTCTTCACAAGTTGACAATATTATCCTTGGCTATTTTCTATTTTAGTTTGTTTTAAAAATTTTCTTTGAACCCAGCATGCATTCATATAGGATTTTGATTTATTGCGGAAAATCATTCAAGTGATTCGATTGCGAAGGCCGTTGTGCTTCAATTCCTACAAATATGAGATATTCCACTCCGAATAAGATACTGAGTTTCCTTGAAACGGCCCTACGTTGCTCTTCCAAAAGAGACCCTTGTTTGGACAGACCCTCAGATATTCCTTTGCTTTTGACCTTGTTTGACCCACCTTGGCCGCAGCACTTCCACATTGGCTGGTAACCGCTCCCCAAAGGTGAAACCTCCGGTTTATGACCCAGGTACTACCACACCGAGAAGTTGGTCTCCTTTTCGTGCCTGAGCGCACATCTCACCCTCCCTTATTTGATCTCCGTCCAAGCAATCGTCAATATTTGAAAGACCTTCTTCAAGGTCGCCTCATTGAAACTTCAGGAAAGATTCCAAACAGTAACGTCAAAAGCGTGTCTCATCACACCTTGGCATCAACTTATCAGTCCACTCCCACTTCATTTCACTCCACTTCGATACCATTCCACTACGTGTCGCTCCCTTGCAAAGCAGATGCCAAGGCGGGGCAGTTGTAGACACGCCATTCCTGACGTCTCCTGAGTAAATCTCATATTACACTATGATACCCCAAGGCGGCCTTCACATTTTTAATTACTCTGGTGATTTCCTATTTTTATGAATTTTTTTACATTTTTTTGAATTATTCCGTGAAAAATCATGGAAGTGTCCAGGCGCCTGGACACCTCCATCAATGACCAAAAAATAATAAAAAAATCAAAATCATGGAAGCGTCCAGGCGCCTAGACGCCTCCATCAATGACCAAAAAAATAAAAAAAATCAAAAATCATGGAGGCGTCCAGTTGCCTGGACGCCTCCATCAATGCAAAAATAATAAAAATAATATTAATAATCATAAAAAACAAAACAAAAATCAAATAAAAATATATATATTTATGGAGGCGTCCAGGCCCCTGGACGCCTCCATAAAAACAAATAAAAAATATATAATGCCAGCTTTGGCATAAAAAGACAAAACATAAATAAAAAAATATATATATTAATGGAGGCGTCCAGGCCCCTGGACGCCTCCATAAAAACAAATAAAAAAAAATCAACATGCCAAGCCTGGTATAAAAGACAAAAGAAAAATAATAAAATAATATATTTATGGAGGCGTCCAGACCTGTGGACGCCTCCATCAACTCCCTCACGGGCGCCGGCCACCGAACGACGGTTTGTCGTGTGTGAAAAAAGCGAAAATATAGAGACGTCCAGCTGACTGGACGCGCCCATTTCTGAATCACGAGGCGCCGCTCACAAAACCACGCGTTGTGCCAAACCGCGTGCGGCCGTCGTCGGTTTTCGGTGGACCTGTTTGAGGCGTCCGGGACCCTGGACGCCTCCACAAAAAGTATTCCAAAAAAATCAATAAAAATAGAATAAAATATTATTTCGGCCCTGATGGAGGTGTCCAGGGTCCTGGACGCCTCCACCCTCCGGAGCCCTATAAATAGAGGCCCACCCCCTCAGTTCTGGAGGAGCTAAGCAGTGATCCGATAGGCTGCCGGAGCCCAGAGGCTACGGAGTCATTTTTCTAACCCGTGGGGTCTTTTGTAGGTGGAGGTTCTGCCGGCTTCTCGGGTGCCTACGCTCGCGAGAGGAAGGTCGTCTTCATCCACCGCGCTTCCCCGTCGTCCCCACGCTGCCGGAGCTCCGCCGGATTTCACCCTCGGCTCATCCAATAAGCCTTTTCTTCCCCTTTTTCTCCATAGTTCTTTACATTCATCATATTGCATCCTCTATCCCCCTTCACAAGGGCGCCTCTTCTCTTATACTTCTTGCATTCATCATCTCATTTTCCTCCTACTCGAGTCCGAGAGGGGTTTAAAAGATAACACCAACCAGGTGTGTGTCTTGCCATCATTTCGTTATTTTTACCGCGAGGATTTGAATACTACACCTCCATCTTTCTAATCCACTTGTCATTTATTTGTCGTTGTTTTGCAAGGGTACCCGAGGAAAGCCCTCTCCGTCGGCCGGCCGGAAGGAGAGGAAGAAGCAACCTGCCATGTCCCGCTCTTGAGGTAGGCGCGATCACTTTCTTATTTTGGGGTCTTTCGGCCCCTGGCGATCACATCTTTTCATCGAGGCCGCGGCGAGTCACTTCCCCAATGGCCGTTTAAATTTCCGTTTCCTATATTCTCTTTATATTTTGTTAAATTCTGCTTATATCATCGAGGCCGCGGCGAGTCACTTCCCCAATGGCCGTTTAAATTTTCGTTCCTATATTCTTTCTATATTATATTATATTTTGCTCATATCATCGAGGCCGCGGCGAGTCACTTCCCCAATGGCCGTTTAAATTTCCGTTCTTATATTCTCTCTATAATCTGTTATATTCTGCTCATATCATCGAGGCCGCGGCGAGTCACTTCCCCAATGGCCGTTTAAATCTCTGTTCTTATATTCTCTTTTATATTATGCTATATTCTGCTCATATTCTCGAGGCCGCGGCGAGTCACTTCCCCAATGGCCGTTTCAATTCTTGTTATTTAATTTCTGCACCATTCCCGTCCCCCCGAGGCCGCGGCGAGTCACTTCCCGCTATGGCCGTTTGAACCCCATATCTTGCTATATTATACTTGTCCCGCTCGCCCCACCGGAGCAATCTCCCGTGGTGGCCCCTTCTCTCTTCTCTATCATTTCTGTGTTGCAGCAAAACAAGCAAACAAACAAAAAAAGAGGAGCCCGCGCGCTCTCCGCATCCTCTTCCCCGCACCATCGAACTCCGAACCGCGTGACGTCGCTCACAACATCCTGTAAGGGGTCATAGAAACAGGTGCTGCTCATGGAATGAGTTCAATAGTGAAGTTTACTTCCCTCTCGGGTGGTAAACTGGGTAATTCGGATGGGAACACATCGAGGAACTCATTTACAATAGGAATGTCTGCTAAGATAATCTCCTTGGATTCGGTAACAATGATAGAAGCAAGAAAAGCTTCACATCCTTGCGAGCTACCCCTAAAATGGCATCATAACCCTTCATGTCAAGGCATACTAAGTTTGCGGGGAGATTATGACCTTCTACTATCACTTCGCTATCAGGATAATAGTCGGTAAGCTTTGTTCCAGAACTTAAGGGTGTGGTAATAGCGAGATCTGAAGGTAAGGGAACTGATGCAATTGATGATATTTTTGCAAAAGTAGTGGATATAAAAGAATGAGAGGCACTAGTATCGAATAGCACAAATGCAGGATGAGAACAAATTTGAAGAGTACCTTCTATAAGCCCACCATCCCTGGGCGCTTTCTCTTCTTCTAAAATAGCATTGAGGCGAGCCTGCCTCCTACGTCCTCCACCAGACGTTTGGTCTTTCATAAGGGGGCGATCTGGCATGCGATGCTCCCTGCTTCCACAACGTAAACAAGCATCGAGGCGCTTCCAGCATTCCTCAGCCGAATGGCCGAATTTTTCACAATACGTGTAAGCTGTAGCAACTTGCTCTTCCTTGACTTTCTTTTGCTTATGGGAACTTCCACCATTCCCATTCCTGGATCTTTTCTTACTAAACGGCTTTTGTAGGGCTCCGTGATGCTGAACTTTCCTTTCTTATAATGCCAATCTGAGCGTCGGCTGGATTATTCTCCTTTCCCTTTTAATTTTTCGACCTTCTCTAAGGTCCTTTCACACAAATATGCTCGTTGAACCATTTCCGCATAAGTACGGATGTTTTGGGTTCCGAGCTGCTGAATGAAACCGGGTCGTAACCCATCCATGAACCGATTTGCCTTCAATAAATCGGTGCTGATAAGATGCGGTGCGTAAGGTGCAAGCCTTGAGAATTACAGTTCAGATTCGACAACCGTCATCATTCCTTGCCGAAGAGCGGCGAACTCCATTGCCTTTCTCTCTTTTACGTGCTCAGAAAAGTACTTGGCACGGAATAGGGTAAGAAAACCATCTCAGGTATGAGGTGCATCGGCCGGAGGTGTCAGAACCGACTTCCATCATGTACGGGCATCTTTGTTGAGTTGAAAGGTTGCGAGACGCACCTTCTCCTGATCGGTGCATTGGATGACGTCAAATATCCGATTCATTTCATCTATCCAGTTCTCTACCTCATCAGGATTAGAAGAACCATAGAAACGCGGAGGGTTTAAGCTCCGAAAGTTGCGATGCAAATCACCATCCCTTGCTCCTGCGCCAGCTTGCGCCATGGTTTGTAATGCCTGAGTGAGGCCAGCGACCGTTTGTTGCATGCCATCCCAATTTACGCGATGAGCCATGGTAATAATAGGGTACCTGAGAGAAAAATAACAACTTGTTACTTCTCGTGAAACTGGAAGGAAAATCAATCTTAAAACTAATTAACTATCTCATCCCGGGTTCTACCCAATTCTCACATGGGTGTGGAAATTTCTTCCTTAGTTCATAGGTAGGTGGAGAGGGGGATTTCTGTAGCCCACCCAAAGAGCAGCCCAACTAGACCCAACAGGGTCCAACAAGGCAGGCCCACCCGGGTGACAGCCCACAGGGCCCACTCAGGGGAGAAAAGCCCAATAAGAAAACACTCGAGGAATCAACTCTCCCCGGCGGCCTCTAGGCTCGGAGGGCCCGAGTGATGGTCAGGTCATAAGGAAGGTCCGGCCCAAGCCGTTTCCCCACCCGGGAGAGACAGGCATTAGCCGACCTATCCGACCCCTCTTCCACCGAGCTATGCTCATCACCCGGACAGGGCGGGCGTTTCAGGAGCTCGGCCAGACCAAACATCATCCGTTCAAGAGTCCCCAACGGATAGGGGAGCCAGGAAACCGCCGGACTTCAAGGCGATAACGTCCCCACGATAAGGCCATGAAAGCCCACGTCAAGGACGTAACTCCCGCCGGAGACCCCTCCGCTTGCTGGACTCCTGAAGGCGGCACACTATTTAAACCAGGGCTACCCTCCGACGGAAGAAGAGAGCCATCCAGGTACTCATAGACCCAAACTCCTGAGCAATCCGCTTCACCCTCTGGTGGAGAGGAATCTCGCGCATTAGCCTTTCTCCTCCCCATTATTGCTTCCACCATAGCTCTACTGACTTAGCCATCAGAGGGTTTTACCCCAGGGAAGCCCCCTGGGCCCTCTGATACGTTTCCCTGTCTTGCAGTTCATCTTCAGGTGATCCACAGCCCGCTCAAGATACAAGTGCGAGATTTCGCCTCTTCATCTGGCGCCGTCTGTGGGAAACGCACGAAGAGCCGAGATGGTGAGAAGAAGCTCAGGGAGGAGATCCGCCATCGAGAAGGGCAATGCCGTGGTGGCAGCAGGAGATGGCCCCTCTAGGGCCTCACAGAACCCTCCCTCCAACGCCAGCGTCCCCACCAACGGACCGCCGCCCCCTCCGACAACGACGGGGGTACCCCCCAACGGTGGCGACGAGGTCTTCCAGGCCCTCAATAAGAAGCTTGATGTCCTCGTGGAGCTCATGAGGGCCCAGGCGGCAAGGGATGCCAGGTCCCGTGCCCCGTCCGGGAGCCCCCCCCGAAGTGCGTCCCAGCATACCGCTGGGGGTCGCTTCACCCTCCGCGGTCAGCAACTCATCCGCAACAACGTGGGAGGACCCTCGCAAGCTCCACCCCCGGAGCAAGAGGCTTCCTCCACGCCCAGAAAAGGAAAACAGGGGGCGAGGCCTCCGCGCCCGAGCGCCAGCAGTCCTGAGGATCGCCACGACGCTCCCCCCAGTCCCACGGCACGACCACAGCCAGAACTTTCCCTCTGGTTGAGGGACTTCGAAAGACATTTTACAGAGCAAGAGCGCACCCTGCAGAAAACCTCTTTCCCGGAGGATGAGGAGAAATCCCCTTTCTCCGAATACATCTTGAAGGCAGAGGTGTCCCCCAGAACCTCCATTCTGACCTTCAAGCTCTATGATGGCCAGGGTGACCCAGCCGACCACTATGACAGCTTCGATGCCCTGGTGACTCTGCATGGAACACCGGATCCTATTAAATGCCGAGCCTTTGCGGCCACTCTGGTCCAAGGCGCTCAGGCATGGTTCCGGGCCCTCGCCCCTGGGTCCATCCGGGACTTCAGGCAATTCGGGCGAGTCTTCAAGGAGAGCTTCGCCGGAAGCGCCCCCCCCAAGGTCAGTTGCGGGGCTCCTGGCCCTCAAACAGGCGCAAGAGGAAAGGCTCCGGGCTTATGTCCACCGATTTAAATCGGAAGCCCTCAGAATTCCCCGCCTGGATGTGGCCTCGGCCACAACCGCTCTGACCGGGGGCACCCGGGATGAGAACCTCCGCCGCGAACTTGTCCTCCACCCTCCCTCGACCCTTTCCAAGCTAGTGACTCTGGCACTGCGCCACGCCGAGTGCGAAGAAGTACTCAGCGCCTGCCGAGACACAACCGGCTCGGGTCGGGAGGGGGACAAGAAGCGAGCCTCCGAGCCAAACCCTGGCTCGGGCAAGAAGCGCGATCGGGAAGGAGATCGCAAGAGGAAGTATGAGTGGTACACCCCGCTGACCGCACCAGTCTATGAGATCTACGAAGACATCAAAGACTCAGGACTCCTCCGTCGGCCTGAACCGATGAGGTCGAAGAACCGCAAGCGCGACAGGCATTGCCTGTTCCACGGCGACCACGGGCACCATACCGGCGACTGCCACCAGCTCCAGGATGAGATCGAGCGTCTCATCCGTCAGGGGCACCTGGCCCAGTTTTTAGTCGGGCGCAAAGAAGACCGGGACGCCGCCGAGGAGATCGACAACGCCCCCCGAGGGGTCCACATCAACGTCATCTCGGAGGAACGGCGTCGGGTGGCGACACCAGCTGAGGAAGGAAGCGTCATGCTGAGCGAGCCAGCCAGGTCTTAGAACCCTCCAGCGGCCCGCCGAGGGAGCCCCAGGTCATAGTCTTCTCCGACCAAGACCTGGAAGGGCTGAAGACCCCGCATGATGATGCCCTCGTTATCTCGGCCACAATAAACCATTGTAACGTAGATAGAATTCTGGTTGACAATGGGAGCGCCCCCGATGTATTATCTTACGACTGTTTCCTTAAGATGGGGGAAGACCCATCCAAGCTCCGCCCGATCCGAAGACCCCTTTGCGGGTTTAACGGCCTAGCCACCTACCCCGAGGGAGCCCTAAGCCTGCCGGTCACCATCGGCACCCCACCCAAAACCGTTACGGTCATGGTGGACTTCATAGTGATTAAGGGTATGATAGCATACAATGCCATTTTCGGCCGAAAAATCCTCAGCCGAATAAAGGCCGTACCATCTACCTATCACCAGAAAATGAAGTTTCCTACCAAAAACGGGTTGGGGAAGTCCGAGGTAACCAGGCCACGGCCAGAAGGTGCTATAACATCTCGGTGGAAGCCTCAAGGCCGGACGGGGGAGACAAGGGCCCCAAGGGAATCGAAGGGAAGACCGCAACCGCCGAGCCCGGTGGCGAATTGCTAACGATATTCCTAAACGATGACCCAGCCCTCGGAGTAAGGATCGGAGCCGACCTACCACCCATGGAACAGTAGCAATACAAGAAATTCCTTTCTGAGTACGTTCAGATCTTTGCTTGGTCCGATGATCAACTCCCTGGCATACCAGAGAAGACCGTGATGCACAAGCTCAGCCTCGACCCTACCGTGAGGCCCATACAACAAAGGAGAAGGAAGCATGCGCTCGAGAAACAGGTGATCATCAAGGCGCAGGTCACCAAGGGACAAGAGACAAGCCTCTTCAGACCAGTCCTGTACCCTACGTGGCTAGCCAATGTTGTACTGGTGCCAAAAACTACAGGCAAATGGCGAATGTGCGTGGACTTCACCGATCTGAATAAGGCTACCCCCAAGGACTGCTATCCGCTACCGAGCATCGACCAATTGGTTGATTCAACCTCGGGCAATGAGATACTCAGTTTCCTGGATGCCTATTCAGGTTATCACCAGATCAGAACGAACCTAGAAGATGTCGAGAAGACCGCCTTCATCACCGACTGCGGCGTGTACTGCTACACCCGGATGCCTTTCGGGTTGAAGAACGCCGGAGCCACATATCAGCGACTGGTAAATCACATGTTCGAGGGACAGCTGGGTCGGAACGTCGAGGCTTACATTGACGACATGCTCGTCAAGACCCCCAAGGCCCAAGACCACTTCACCGACCTTGCCGAAACCTCCGGTCCCCTCCTGAAGTGCCTCGGTCCCGACGAGGCAAGCCGAGCCATCCAAGAGATTCATGAAGGCTTGTGCGGAGCGCACTCAGGAGCAAGGTCGCTGGCCAGAATCCTGTTACGACAGGGGTACTGGTGGCCCACCCTGCAGCGCGACTGCTCGGCCTATGTTCAACAGTGCGACCGATGCCAGCGTTCGACCACTTGGTCCATCAGCCGGCTACGGAACTTGTCACCCTAGCCGAGCCTTACCCTTTCGCTCGGTGGGGAATCGATATCCTTGGGCCATTTCCAACCGCCCAGTCCCAGAAGAAGTTCATCATCGTCGCCATCGACTACTTCACCAAGTGGATCGAGGCCGAGGCTACGGCGAGGATCACCGAGACAGTCATTTGGGGCTTTGTTTGGAAATCGATCATTTGTCGCTTTGGCATCCCCCGAGTGATAGTAAGCGATAACAGTCGACAGTTCGACTCTCGGTACTTCTGAGATAGATGTGCCGACCTAAATATCCGCAACCACTTCACTTCGGTCGCCCACCCTCAGGCCAACAGGCTGGTTGAAAATGCCAACAAGACCATCTTGAAAGGCATAAAAACCAGACTCGGCAAGGCTAAGGGTAGCTGGCTCGAGGAATTGCCTAGCGTATTATGGTCGCACCGAACAACCCCCAGGATGGCAACCGGTGAAAGCCCTTTTCAGTTGGTATATGGCACCGAAGCCGTCGTTCCATTGGAGATCGCCAATCCGTCTCTCCGAGTGATCAGCTTCTCACTCGAGGCAAACGGGCAAAAATTGCTCGAGAACCTCGACCTAGCAGACGAACTCCGAGAGATCGCGAACGTCCGGGCAACGGAGTACCAGCGCCGCCTCACTCGATACTAGAACGCCAAGGTCCGGGACAGACGTTTGCAACCGGGGGACTTCATCCTCAGGAAAACCGAAGCCTCTCGACCACTAGAGGCGGCGGGCAAGCTATCCCCCAACTGGGAAGGCCCCTACCGAGTGGTCTAGACACTCGGAAAAGGTGCGTACAGGTTAGCGACAATGGAAGGGGAACCTATTCCTCGGACATGGAACACAGCCGCACTACGCAAATTCTATTTTTGAAATTGTACAGCAAGATGGATGGAATAAATCCCTTTTCTTTTCATTCCAAACCATTGGTACATCAGATAGGCAAATGCCAGTACATCACATAGCAAAAAGCAAAAATCCGTCTAACACCGCCTCAAGGGGTCATCGCTTGGCTGACTCGGTCTTGATCTCCTCGCGTCCAGCCACTGACTCTGCCTCGTGCGAAAACTGGCTCGGGCAAGAGGTGGTCAAGCCAGTTACCTCGGGTGGCCCGTGACAAAGGTGACAGAGGGATTGCAGGAGGAAGGCCACCTTTAAACGATGAGGAAGGCTACCTCCCAAGTTGGCAACAACCAGGAAAAAGGAGCGCCGTGAAGGCCTCCCCCCTTCCAAACTGCCAACTCCTTGGAAGGAAGGAGAGAGCAAGCAGCCCCCGAAGAGTGAAAGAAATGAAGAACAGAAGAGGGAGAAAGAGGCTGCAGACGGAGGAAGGCTTCGGTGAGGAGGGAGCTTGATACGCCTCCTCCCCTCACACGGAGGGAAGTAACGGCGGGCTCCCCTGATGCCCCCATCCGTCCTCCGCCTCGGCGTCCACCCGGAAGCCACGCTGGAACTGAGAAAGGGCAAGAACCGTGCTTTCACACGTCGAAGCCCTCTCCAGATCTGCGCGGTGACCGTCGGACCCGTCTCGTGCACGCGCGGAGACCGTGGGATCCGTTCAACATTACAGGGCAGCGGGAGCTCGCCGCTCCCCGTCGTCAGCGGTGTCACCCTCCGAAGGATTCTCCATGCTCCGAATACAAGGGCACAACGCACAGTGAAGAGGAAGGAGCGAGGAAAGAGTGTTAGAGAAAATCCCAAGCAGTGAAGAGGAAAGGGCGCCTTTCGGTCCTTCTTATAGGCCAAAGGAGGCTACACGCCTTAAATGACCCCCCCCTCCTCAGAAACAAGCCAAAGGATTTCTCCCCTAAACAGTCACCTCCAACTCCTCGTCCCCCGCCCTAGCGGGATTCATGAAGCGGCCTGACATTCAAACGCTAGAGGAAACGGAAAGATGCCCCGTCAAAAGCCTACCAAAACTGCATGCGAATACTACGTAGGGCATATCGGCACCTCCCAACCACTCAAGATCCGCCAACCAAATCACGGCAAGGATGGTACTCAAACAGAGCAAGTCATTTATTATCACACCAAAAGGAAACCCTCTACAAAGAGGGAAGAAAGACAAAAAGGGAAGGAGGTAAAGTACATCAGGCCTCGGGCCCACTTTGACATTCGGGAACGGCGGAAGGAGACGCGTCACCCCCGGCGCCTTCGGTGACGGTCGGCTCGGACACTGACCTCGCCTGTGCGAGAACTGTCCCGGTCGTGAGCCCTCCCGAAACGCCCAGAGTCGGTGACCCCGATGGAGGCGACCCCTCCGAATCTCCCCCGACCGACGAGGAAGAGCTGAAAACCGACTCATCCGAGTCATAACACTGGCAGAAGGGGAACTCGATCGCGGAGTTTTTCTCATCGGCGTAGTCCACCGCCCGACGATAGCCTTGCTTGAACCTTTCGAGCACCCCGGCGTAATGCTACCTCGTAGTAGGGTAGGGCGGCTTTCATCAGGTTGGCCGAGTAAGCATCCGAGCTCCTGTAACGCTCGATTGCCTCTGCCTCGACCTGCCCCGCCCTTCCGGCAAGCTCGACCCGAGCCCGCTCCGCCTCGGCCGCGCGCTCCTCTGCCTGGGCCCGGTCCGCCACAGCCTCAGCTCGGAGACGCTCCGCCACCTCCGCCCGATCTAGCAGCTCGGTGCGTTCGAGCTCCCAGTGGTTGTCTAGCTCGAGGTGACGCAGACGCTCCTCTTCAAGGAATCGGCTTGTCCTCTCGAGAGACTCTCGGGTCTTGGCGAGCTGTTCGGCCAGCACCCCGGCTTCCAGTCGGCTCGCCCGTGCCACCTCCCGGAACGCGGAGAACTCCTTCCGGAGCCCCTCATGCTCCCCCTTGAGTCGGGCCAGTTTCCTCTCGCAGCCCCAAAGGGTCCAGGCAAGTTCCGACCGCTCCGCCTCCGTCCGGGCGTGCGCCTCCGCCATCAAAGCCGCCGACTGAGCTATAATCAGGCCGCCCTCCATCAAGACATCAAGGATCCCGGGGGGGGGGGGGGGGGGTATTGCGCCTTTCTCCCCCCTTCGTCCTTGCGGCAATCGACCGGCAGACCCGATACAGGTCACCCGTAATACCGAGCCTTTCCAAGGGCTCCGACAGAGGGGACCGCTCCGCCCGGGGCACCCCGCCAGAAGACTCCGCTCGAGTGACAGAACCAACCGCCTCTCGTGCCACAGTCGGTTGGGGTTGCGACGCCTCCCCAGGCGAACCCCCAACCTCGACCGGCGCCGCGGGACCGACCGCACCGGGAGCTCCAAACGCCTGGGGCTGCAACGCCCTAGCGAGCGAACCCCCAGCCCTTCTTGTCTCGGCCCGCACCTCACCGACCGAGACATCCCCACCTTCGGCCAATCCCCCGGCCTCGGCGCCAGCTACTTCGACATCGGCCCCCCCTGCCTCCGTGGGGGGGAGAGCCGACCCATCGCCGCCCTCTGATGGGCCCCCGGTCTCCTCGGCCCCCTCTCGCCTGGCAGGTGGGGGAGCTGGCCCCAAGGGGTCGGCCCCATCTTGCCCCCGAGAGGGGACCGCCGTCGAGCCGGAGTCGCCCCCGGCGGTAGGAGGAAGACCGGCCTTCTTGGCCCGTTTCTTGGCCTTCACGGTCTCCCGCAACTTTCCCGCAATGGGATCCTTGCGCTTCGTACCAGTCGGCCGTGAAGACCCCGCGAGAGCCACCCCCTTGCCCTTATCTCGGGCTTGGGCGCAACTCGCAGAAGCATCTGGTTCATCGGCCACCGAGTCATCTCCCAGATCAATGACCTCAGCAGTTTCCTCCATAGGTTCCCGCCTAACGTCTGCCACAAAGGGAGAAGACCCGGTCAGGAGAAAAAGTAACTACCATCCCAGGAGAAGAACCTCGAGGGCGGTACCTTTCGACGTCAACCGCGTAAGCAGGCACCGTTCGATGTTCTCCGGCGTCACCAGCTCCTCGGTCGACTGACGGTTACCCAGCAGACGAGCGGCCTGCCGCTCCACGTGGGGAGGGAACTCCTCTGGGCGAGGGGGGAGATTCGGATGAAAATTGGGCGAGATCGGACATCTCCAAAGCTCGTCCGTCGCCTCTGCCTTCACCCAAAAGAATTGGGTCTTCCACCCCTTGTGCGAAGAGTCCTTTGCAGCGAGAGAGATGCAACTCTTGTTCCTCCTTGCATGGATGAAGTAAAAGCCCTTCCCCGCCGACGGGTGCGCTTTCAACTTGAAAAATAATGAAAGAGATCCAAGGAAGGAAAAATGTCGTGCTGACGATAGAGAATCCGAAAGGCGGAAAGAAGGAGATATGAGTTGGCCACCAACTGAATAGGCGCCAACTGGAAAAACTCGAGAAGCTGGAGTACAAGAGGCTCGAAGGGAAGGCGGAACCCACTCTTCCAGGCCAGAAGGAAAGTGCAAATGTGCCCCGTACGACTGTCCAGGCTCATCTCATACGGGGCGGCGGCAGCAAAGCTGTACCTGAGAGGCAAGCGAAAGTGATGCTCCAGTTTCCTCACCTCGGCCTCCCCCAACTCACTACAGTTGGAGACGGGCTCCCACCTCACCTGCTCGATTTCCAGAGGCAGACCAGCCATCAAGCCGGAAGATGATCCCTCGTGCGAGCTCGAAGACTCCGGAGGGGAAGGAAGTTGCCGGACCGCCTCTGCGGTTATCCTCGCCAACTCCTCAAACGCCGCCGCAAGGCTCTACGCCTCCACTGTGCCCTCACGGCGCATCAAGGAGCCCCAGAAACAAAGAAACTAAGGAAAGCCCAAAACCCTGAGAAGCCTAGAATGACGAACAGCGCCCAACGCCTATAAAACCCTAGAGGGAGGCGGCGCGTCGTTCCGTGCTCTGAGAAAAGGGGGGCCCCTTCAGTTCAAATCCGTCAGGATCATCATTACAGACCCAGGCGACCACTATACGTGGCTCCATCACGCCAACAGAATTCCGCCCACCTGAGCCACGCCGGTCCAAAGCCTCAAAAACTACTCGACCGAGACTCCATGGCTCGGGAGTAGGAGGGGGACAAGTGGAGAGGGGGATTTCTGTAGCCCACCCAAAGAGTAGCCCAACTAGACCCAACAGGGTCCAACGAGGCAGGCCCACCCGGGTGACAGCCCACAGGGCCCACTCAGGGGAGAAAAGCCCAATAAGAAAACACTTGAGGAATCAACTCTCCCCGGCGGCCTCTAGGCTCGGAGGGCCCGAGTGATGGTCAGGTCATAAGGAAGGTCCGGCCCAAGCCGTTTCCCCACCCGGGAGAGACAGGCATTAGCCGACCTATCCGACCCCTCTTCCACCGAGCTATGCTCATCACCCGGACAGGGCGGGCGTTTCAGGAGCTCGGCCAGACCAAACATCATCCGTTCAAGAGTCCCCAACGGATAGGGGATCCAGGAAACCGCCGGACTTCAAGGCGATAACGTCCCCACGATAAGGCCATGAACGCCCACGTCAAGGACGTAACTCCTGCCGGAGACCCCTCCGCTTGCTGGACTCCTGAAGGCGGCACACTATTTAAACCAGGGCTACCCTCCGACGGAAGAAGAGAGCCATCCAGGTACTCATAGACCCAAACTCCTGAGCAATCCGCTTCACCCTCTGGTGGAGAGGAATCTCGTGCATTAGTCTTTCTCCTCCCCATTATTGCTTCCACCATAGCTCTACTGACTTAGCCATCGGAGGGTTTTACCCCAGGGAAGCCCCCTGGGCCCTCTGATACGTTTCCCTGTCTTGCAGTTCATCTTCAGGTGATCCACAGCCCGCTCAGGATACAAGCGCGAGATTTCGCCTCTTCAGTAGGGGTCCTTAAACCTTGGACTTATCTTATGACATGACTCTTTTCCCTAAGTCCTGAGACTTAGGCTCTGATACCAACTTAACTGTCACGTCCCGAGCCTTTATGACAGCGGAAGACTCGCTCGAGAAACGTGAACAGCCGACATGGTAAGCCTCTTGCAAGTAAGAATGATCATGTAAGATAGAATGAGAGCAAGAATGAACTAGCAAGAATGTAACAAGAACATGTTATTGGCCTTTCATTAACAAGAATGTATCGAGAATGTACTAGCAAGCCACATAATCATCACTCCAGTATCTTTTGCTTATGAGCAAGTACTTCATGAATTTCTGTGGAATATCAAGTCATGTACAAGAAAGTCATGTCGTGTCGTATCGTGGATCTTCACTTGTTTATAGAGAAAGTACTCCCAGCGCAATGCGACGCCAGTAGCATCATACCCCATGGTTTATAATAGTATGTTTTCGACAATCAGCTGAGGGGACTAGCATAGAGCCCTTGAACACAATCAGTGCTCGATCGCATCTTCAAGTATAAATCAAGCTACTTCCACGTATGTAACAATAAAGTAGGGCCAAGAATGTATAATTCAATAAGTTCATGATAACACTATTCAATAAATGAATGCTTCAAGTTAATAATGCGAGAGTCAAGAATGACTTAAACAAGGTTATGCTTATGGAAATAAATTGACAGCACAACGGTACTTTCTTTATTTTCCATCAATTAAATTAGGTATCTTGAACTAATTTGGAAAGTCCTGGATCATCATTAATCCATCTAGAAATTTTGGAACATCAACCCTTGGGTCAAACCTCGGGTTAAGCACTCAAACAATGTGACGATCAAGTACAGGGCCGTTACACTCATGTGACGCACCAGTAGTGGGCCGTTACATTAGTCTGAATCCAGAAATAGTAAAATAGACTTAGTGAAATGTGACGGTCGTATATTGGGCCGTTACATGCTCCTGACGATCCAGTATAGATCCGTTACATTGCTAGAA
The DNA here is from genome assembly GCA_022559845.1 of Amorphophallus konjac. Classification (NCBI taxonomy): domain Eukaryota; kingdom Viridiplantae; phylum Streptophyta; class Magnoliopsida; order Alismatales; family Araceae; genus Amorphophallus; species Amorphophallus konjac. Next base: position 371,574,192 of record CM040118.1, on the reverse strand, counting down.
CCAGAAAACATCGATAGTGCTTTCTAATCAATTGGGTTTTAATGGTACAACCAACTCGACATCCTAGTGGGAATCCCAGGCTCGCAGAGAATTACGGAGGCCTTGAAACAAGATTTCCTAGTCCATTGGAAGGAATATCTAATAGAGAGTTCCTCATGTCCAATAATAATGTTCCTATAGTGCAAAGTGTGAACTAATGGACAACATACTGGAATATGTGCCATGTATTTAAAGAAAATGACTCTATTGATAGAGAGAATGTGTAACAATATGAAATCATGATAAAACTCCGTCAATACATCATTTAAAAATCATGGAGTTTATACAAACTATAGTGCTTTGGCATGAAATTAACATAACTTAAAATAACTTAAGACACCTTAATCATGCACTTTCGATTATGAATCAGTAACTAAACTTAAAGTAATGATAACAAGTCCAAACTTAGCTATCTAAGCTTATTTATAAGTAAAGTTTAACTGGTTATCATTCTGCCTCGGGCAGACAGAACACAGTGTCTGACGGTCCAGGATAGGCGCGTTACAGTCTTGTGACAGTTTATCGTAGGGCCTTTACAGTAGTGTAACGCTCCTGTTATGGTGCGTCAGAGACAACAGAGTAATTCAATACAACAGAGGGTGTGACGGCTTATCGTAAGACCGTTAGATCATTGTGACGGTCTTACCTTGATGCGTCAGATAGTCTGTTGGCAGTAAAATAAAGTAAAGGTTTATGAAAACATAACATGCTTGGAAATCAAAATGCTACAACTATTCCAGACATGATAAACGAAGTATATGTCAACTATATGCATGGGTTTTAGAGATAATATCTTTTTATTTTCCATTTAGGGTTAAGAGATGCATGAATGTATAGAACTATTAAAACATGAAATCTATGATCTATCATGCATGAAATCAATCAAAACTAGAGGGCTTTTATCCCTAACAAGGTGTTTTTGCCAATCATTAGATGACCTACCTCTTAAATGAGCTTTAATCTTCCAATTTGGGATTGCAAAACACACCCTAGTTCTTCCCTTCCTGAGGTTTTTCAGCAACTTCACGTCACTCTATCTCTCCAATCTCTTGACCTAAGGACGTGAAATTTTGAGGGTAAGAAGCTGAAACTAAGGTGAACAAAAAGTTCTAAAGGACTGAACTCTAATTACCTCGTTTAGACGTCCTAATCTCTTGATCTTCAGGGGTCTTTTGCTCTGAATTCTAGGCTGCTATGATTGAATCAGCGACTTTGGAAGCTTCTATCTCCTTGGTTGGTTGATCTCCTAGCACGAAATTTGGAGAAATATTAGTCTAAAGTATACCAAACAAAATCTTCTAAAGAACTAACCCGAAATTATGACTCCTTACCTTGATTCTGCACGAGCCAAAAGCAAGGGTTGCTCAGTTCAGAACTAGGTCCTATTTATAGGGTTTTGGCTAGGGTTTGAAGATTAGATCGATTCTAGAGTCCTTAATTTACCAGAACCTAATCCCTAAGAGTCCTTAGTAATGTTATAAGCTCTCCCAAGTTTATCTCCTGCAGATAGGATCCTAAAGTTCCAATCTTTTTGCTCGTTCTTCCATTCACGGAACTGACAGGATGTAACGCATCAAGACTGGTGCGTTACATGGCTGTGACGGTCCCACGATAGACCGCTACATCCAACGTTCACCGAGTTCAACATCAATCAAACTCTTTTGTTAATTATCCATATTATTATCCATAAAAATGGTATTTTATTCTTAAAATACGTAAATAGGCTAAATAACCTTCTAGAATATGGGCCAACTTAATGGGCTTGGTCCTTAAACCTTTTGGATTTTATTTAAATAGGCTAGGTTAATTATTTAACATAATTAGGCCTTATAATGACTTATTAATCTAATAATCTTTTATTAATCTATTTAGCCCTTATAAATTTCAAAAAAAATTATAAATAACTCAGAAATTATTACATAAATTATGGGGCACAACATATATTTTCCTTGAGTAATGAACATCCCTTCCTTAGTCTGACAAACCTGCAAACCAAGAAAGAATTTTAGTTCTCCCATTGAGCTCATTTCATTGGTCATTAAATCAAAAAAATCCTTACACATGGATGGTTTGGTTGATCTGAACACTATGTCATCTACATATATCTGAATAATCAAAAAATCTTTGTCACATATCTTTGTGAATAATGTCTGATCAACCTCACCTCTGGAAAATTCTTTTTCTACAAGAAACTTGCTCAATCTGTCATACCAAGCTCTGGGAGCTTGTTTCAAACCGTAGAGCGCCTTATCAAGTTTGTAACCATAGTTAGGAAAATCAAGACACTCAAAACCAGGGGGTTGTTTTACAAAAATATCCTCCTTTATTACACCATTTAAGAATGCAGATTTGACATCCATCTGTTGGAGGGTTATTCCTAAGCTGCAAGCAATAGCTAAAAGAATCCTAATGGCTTCCATCCTAACTACAGGGGCAAATGATTCCTCAAAATCTATGCCACATTCCTGGTTGTACCCCTGAGCTACAAGTCTAGCCTTATTTCTAACTATATTACCTAGCTCATCAGTTTTATATCTAAAAATCCATTTAGTGCCTATTGCATTGCCATGTAAGGGTTTAGGAACTAAGTGCCAGACCTCATTACTATCAAAGTGATTAAGTTCTTCATGCATGGCATTTGTCCAATGTTCATCTTGTAGAGCACTTTCTATATTTTTTGGTACTATCTGAGTGACTAGAGCAAATGAGTTCAAATTATTTTCAATTCTAAAATATGCTCTAGTCCTAGGGTGTTCATTCAAATTACCAATTATGTTTCCTATAGGATGATCTCTAAGAAATCTAACATTGGTAACCTGATTACCTGGATTTTCATTTACCTCCCCCTGAGTTTCTGATCCTTCTGCCTCAGCTTCTTCAGTAGATTCTCCATTTTTATCTTCTTTGGTCTTCAAGATATCTCCATCACCTTTGTCCCTGCAAAAATCAGTTTCAGTTTTGATTGCAGACTCATCAAAGACAACATGAGGAGATTCTTCAACCATTTTAGAATTGAGATTAAAAATCCTATAGGCTCTGGACTTATCAGAATAACCTATAAAAATTCTAGGTTCACTTTTAGGTTCAAATTTATCAAGGTCTCGTTTAGAGTTTATATGGATAAATTATTTGCAACCGAAAACCTTGAAGTGTGCTAGAGAAGGTTTCTTACCCTTAAGAATTTCATAAGGAGTCATTTGTGTAGAAGGTCTTACCATGGCTCTATTAATGATGTAACATGAGGTATTAATTGCCTCTGCCCAAAACCTTCTAGGCAAGTTTCCTTCAACCAGCATAGTCCTAGCCATCTCTACAAGAGTTCGGTTTCTCTTTTCTACTACTCCATTCTGCTCTGGAGTTCTTGGTGAGGAGAACCTGTGATTGATACCATTATCCTTGCAGAAATCATCAAATTTTGAGTTTACAAACTCACCACCATGGTCAGACAATATATTAAAAATAGCATGTTCACTGGTCTGTTTTATTCTATGAAAGAACTCCTGAAATTCTCCAAATGTTTCATTCTTGTGAGACAAGAAGTATACTCAAGTAAATCTAGAAAAGTCATCAACTAACACAAAACCATATCTTTTTCCTGATAAGCTAACTGGTCTAGTGGGTCCAAATAAATCCATGTGAATTAGCTCATAAGGTTTAGAAGATAGATTTTCAGTTCTGGACTTAAATGACTTTCTGGTTTCTTTACATAGGGTACATGCTTCACAGATTTTATTATCATTTTTGAATGAAATATCAGGAAGTCCTTTCACCATGCAATGGTTGTTCAATTTATGAAGCACACCATAACTGGCATGACCTAACCTACGATGCCACAGGTGGGCTAGATCATCCTTATTCACAGTTAGACACAGATTTGAGTGTGCTACATCATCTAAGTCTACCATATAGATGTTGTTGACTCTCTTACCAGTAAATTTGACAGATTATGAATTTGGTTCAAAAATCGTGCATGCATGAGAATAAAAAATAACTTTATGGCCTTTATCACAAAGTTGGCTAATACTAAGCAGATTATATGCTAGCCCATTTACTAAAAGAACTTCTTCAATAAAACAAGATGAGCACTTACCAACTTTTCCTGACCCAATGATTCTGCATTTTATATTACCTCCAAATGTTACATGACCTGCATCTTTCTCTACCAACATGCATAATTTGCCTCTATCCCCAGTCATGTGTCTAGAGCAGCCGCTGTCAAGATACCACCTATTATGAATGGCTGCCAGGCATACCTCAATGTCATCTTCATTGACTTCATTGTCCTTGGCCATCAAACATAGCCGCTCATCTTTCTCACTGTCAGAGGAGCTGCTCTGACTTTCTTCTTCTTCATGGCTCCAAGTGCTTACCAAGGCCTTTGTCTTCTTCTTTTTCAACCTGGGCTGTTTGTTTCTCAATTCAGGACAGTATGTCTTGAGATGTCCTACTTTCCTGTAGTTATAACATACAATGCTGTCAGATTTCTTGGCAGTTTCAGGTTTAGACTTTGACTGCCTTTTCTCAGAAAAATACTCCTAAACCCCTTTCCTTCCTTTCTGAGGAACTTTTTAAAATTCCCAGTGAACATGGTGAATTCACCTTGATCTTCATCACAACTGCTAGAGCTATGCTCACTAGATGACCCTTTGTTACTAGTAGTAACTTTAAGAGCCAGGGGTTTCTTTCTCTTCTCAGACTCATCAACTATCTTAAAGTTCAACTCATATGTCATGAGAGAACCAATAAGCTCATCTATTGAAGTGGTGGCTAGGTTCCTGGATTCCTCCATGACAGTGGCCTTAGTGTGCCAAATAGGTGTCACGGACCTTAGTATCTTTCTGACCAGCTCGTACTCAGTATAGGTTTTTCCCATACTTCTTAAACTGTTGGTAATCACATTTAGACGAGCATACATCTCAGAGATGGACTCATTATGCTTCATTTTGAAAGCATCATATTCAGAAACGTACATGTTGACTTTAGTCTCCGTAACTTGAGAAGTCCCTTCATAGATCACCTTCAATTTATCCCACATCTTCTTAGCTGTAGAACATGAAGAGACTCTAGAGAATTCGGTGGGATGAAGAGCACACTGCATGGCATTTATAGTGCTCCAGTTTAAAGTAGATCTACGAATATGCTCTCTGGTTCAGACCTCTTCATCCTCAGGTAGTTCAAAGGGGCCTTTGCTAACTACCTTCCAAATTTCGTAGTCCTTAGCTCTAAGGAAAACTTGCATACGACTCTTCCAATAAGTGTAATTTGATCCATCAAAATATGGAGGCTTAGTAGTAGAGTGACCTTCAGCTGTTAACCCTCTAACATCCATTTGCTAAACTCTTCGGGATGTAAAGCCCTAGAAGGAGAGTTAGGCTCTGATACTAATTTGTTGTTTCGGATGACTGACAGATCTAGAGGGGGGGTGAATAGATCTACCCCTAATCTTAGCCAAATTAAAGCACTAAGAATGCAGAATTAAAATGCTACGGCTAACACAACCAATTTAACGAAATATCACTCAAGATTAAGAAACAGTCAACCAGAAGAAGTTGTACTAGGTGGAGGTTGGAATCAAAATCTCCTCACACAAGGTTAAGTATTCCAGATAGGTGTAGCCTATCGTTCGGACTAAACCTTTTGATATACAGCACTGGTTGAAAGTTCAAGCTTAAACGGAGTATCATGAATTCAGAAATCAGTAATGAGCATTCAACGAATTGCAATATCAGGAAGAAGAAGAGCACAATAAGATCACATGCACTGCAAGAAGGTTTTTAAGGTGGTTCGTTCTCAATCCAGAGGTCTAGATCCACCCCTTACTCAATTGAGTAAGGCTTCTACTGACACACAGCTTAAAAACCATTGATCCACAGCTTTGGGGAATAGATCCCTACAACCAGCAGATCCACAACTTTGGGGAATAGATCCGAGACAGCTGAGCCTCACAGCTTGCTCTGCTGAGCCTCACAGCTTGCTTCTAAGGAATTACTTCCTTGCCGCTGACACACTGCTTGATAGTCTGCTGATATAAGCATAAGGCATGCTGCCTTTTACATATTTGATCATGGGTCCTTTAGTGACTTAAGTTCCTACCAATCAGAACAAAGGCATTTCATCAAACAGATTGTAGTCATGAGTGAATAGTCAATATGCTCTGACATATAAGAAAATATGATCATGGTATAAGTCAGACAAAGATGCATTAATATATTTTAGGTAAGTGTAAGAAATGCATCAATCTGTCTGAGCAAAGCAGTGCATATGCACCGACTTGAATATGCAATCTGTACATATGCTCATGTTGTGCCCCTTGTGCTTTGTTGATGATGTGGTGGTTTAATGATAGCAACATGAATGAGTCACCACATTGTCTTAAATATGTCTGATCTATTCTGTGGGAGATTCCATGAGTGTGCCATGTCTGAATTGTGAAGAATGCATGTGTATGCTTGAGTCATGCTGTGATAAATTGGTTTGTGCTTGATTTCTGTTCTGTGCATTGCTTCTCTACTGATATGTTCATGTTGTAGTTCATCAAGTCTATACATCCGTCTCACTGTTCACATGCATCAAGTATGTACAGCGTCCGTCTCAGCGAGCGTCTCTTGCTGCGTCTTAAGGCTCCAAGTCTATACATTGTGAAGCCATTCGACAAGTCTGTAAATTGGCTTCAATTGCTCAAGTCTATACATTGGGGTTGGCTCTGCAAGTCTGTACACTGGTCGAGCATTCAAGTCTGAACATTCACAAAGTCTATACATCAGTCAGCATTACATCTTGTTCACGAAGTCTATACACTGCTGGATGTTCATGTCTGCACATTCGTGCTTTTCCCTACGTTCTGGCCAAGTCTATACAGCCTCATCTTTACCTTCATTCCAAGCCAAAGTCTACACATTCGTTTCCTTGGGCAAAGTCTATACATCGTGGCCTTGAACTCTCAGTCTGTACACTCTTTATTTCAAAGTCTGTACATTGTTGCCTTGAAGCCGTTCCAAGTCTATACATCTAGTTGAACGCAAAGTCTACACATCGCCTCACATCATATGAAGTCTATACGTTGGAAGTGTCTTTCTTGCTTTTTGACCACACTTCGTGTTGGTTTTTGTTTTCGTCTTCGAGTTGTTTTCAGCCCGTGTCGTCCTCGTCTTCGAGTCGTTTGTAAGTTCGAGCAACTTTGTATTCGAGTCATTTTTTAACGTCTTCGTGTTGTTTCTGTGTTTGTGTCTTCGTGTTGTTGTTTTTATGTCTTCATGTTGCTTCTTTCTATCTTCGTCTAGGTTTCCTCTGATCGCGTGTTTTACTACCATTTTACTCCGTGTTATTTCCTTCTCACCTCGTGCTGTTCTCATCTGACTTCGTGTCGTTCTCTTTGTAGTGTTAGCTTTGTTACTGTATGTACCTCGTGTCGTTTTCTTTTTATCTCGTGCTGTAGTCATCCTATGTACCTCGTGTCGTTATCTTTGTAGTGTTAGCTTTGTTACTGTATGTACCTCGTGTCGTTTTCTTTTTATCTCGTGCTGTAGTCATCTTATGTACCTCGTGTCGTTCTCAGTATAGTGCACCTTTTGTTGTTCCTACACACCTCGTGCAGCTTTAGCCTGAGTGTCAACCGACTTATTTCAGGTGTATATATATATATAGAGAGAGAGAGAACCCTGAGTATTAATGGTTTTAATCTCTTTGCAGAAGAAGAAGAAGGATTCTAGTTTCAGGATCAAATCCGAACTAGTTTGCTCTATTGTACTATTCGTGGAGCCTATGCAAAGTGGGCACGTGATACTAGGCTGGCATCTGGCACGTGATCCAAGATGCAGAGGAGCCTCCACGTGGACTGAAGCATTTGGGCGGGAATCGTGGAGAGCATACGCCGGCCTAATCTGCTGCTACTATATATATGTGTCTTCTTCCTCTGAAGAATGAAGCGAGGGCAGAGAGTGACTGAAGTAGAAGCAGCCAGAGCTAAGTGAAGAAGTGCAGAAGAGAAAGAAGAGATAGAGAAAGCTGAGAGCTAGATTGAGAGAGCAGAAGAAGAAAAAGAAAGAGAGATAGTGAGATAGAGAGAGTGAGAAGAAGGAGAAGGCAGAAGCAGTGAGAAGAAGAAGAAGTAAGAAAGAAGAAGAAGAAGAAAAGAGAGTTCGTGCTGGGAGAAAGAGAGAAGCAGTAGAAGAAGTTCCTGCTGGACCGTGGATCAAATCCAGGCCAGCCAGCTCCTGCGTGAGCCACATTTGATTTTATCTTTTCAGCTTTCTGTTGCTGGGTTTTGTTTTCTTTGAACTATTCACTTGCTGTATTTCCGATTCTCTGTAGAGAGGTCGGGGTCCCTCCTGTTGGTTTAGGAGAAGGGAGATTGCTATCTCCGGTTGCAAGTAGCTGGGTGCTACTTGTGGGTTCCCTCTGGTTAGAGGAAGGGAGGCCCGTCCTCCAGTTCTGGGCTTGTAGGTTTCAAGTCCAGGGGTCTCTCCGGTTGGGAGGAAGAGAGGTCCGAGACCTCTGGTTTGCAGGTGACTTAATGTCACTTGTGTTTCCCTCTGGGGTTTAGAGGAAGAGAGACTTGGGTCTCTAGGTTCCCCTCCGGTTTGGAGGAAGGGAGGTTTGTTCCTCCGGTTCTGGGCTTGTGGATAGCAAGTCCAGGGGTTCCCTCCGGGTCTGGAGGAAGAGAGACCGTGTGTCTCTGGTTTCCAAGTGGCTGGGAGTCACTTGGGGTGTCCCTCCGGTTAGGAGAAAGAGGGGAGGTTGTTCCCCTGGTCAAGCTGTTTGGCAGCATTTGTTGCAGACTGAGTCTGCTGTGCTAGTGTTACTGGTGGAAGCCTCACTCTGGTTTGGAGTGAGGGGTGGACGTAGGTCTGTTGACCGAACCACCTAAAAACCCTGGTGTCCCTTGTGGTTTGATCTTCTTATATGTTCACTTAGTTGCTGCGCATTAGATGCTTGCTTAGGATCGTTTGAGGGCCTCTTGAGTTGTTGTCTTGCTTTGATCCTTCTAAGGTTCCTCAGGCTATTTCTGCAACAGTTTTAATTCCGCATTACTGAGCTTTAGAGTTTTAATTAGGCTATATTTGTAGAGGGATACATTCACCCCCCTCTGTATCCGGGCCATACATTCTAACAATTGGTATCAGAGCGGTGTCTGCATACAAGGTCCAGCGACCTGCAGATTCGATCTTGCAGTCTTAGGTGCTAACTTATTTTTAGTGCATAAATATTCCTGGTGCCTTGATCTTACTCGCTATTTGTTTTTTCAATGGCTCTTCCACCCGTCTTTAGTGGTTCTGATTTCAGTCATTGGTACACTGGTTTACATGCTTATGTAAATTCTGCTAATCCTAATTTGTGGAAATTAATTTCACAAGGTCCTCACACCTTACCAACGAAAGTGTCCAAATGAACCGACAGACACAGATCAAAGGATGGAGAAAATCAGAAAGCCTTTAACCTGTTGAAAGCAGCTACTGACAGAGCCTTATGGTCTTGTCTTCATAATTACAGCTCAGCAAAGGACATCTTGGATAGGCTGAAGCAATTTCACAGGGTAAACGAGGACAACTGCATGATGGCTAACAGAAGTAATCCAAGTGGCAGCAATCAAGGCAGCAGTCAGACTGAAGATGATGATGATGAGGTAAATCTCTTCGAGAATTTTTCTCTAGAAGATTGGGAGAATGCATATGCTGAATTATTTGAATCTCATGAACTGTTAAGAAAACAGTATAAAAAATTGAAGAAGGGTACTGGTTTAGATAGTTCAAGTTCTCCTTGTAGAAAGTGTGTTGAATTGAAAAATATTCATGATGCCTGTATGTCTGATTTTCTAATGTTGAAGAAACAAATTTCTTTATTGAAAACTGAGAATCAAGATCATGTGAAAGAAATCTCTGAACTTGAAAAGAAGCTTAGTCTAGCTAGTCATGATTCTGTTCAGAGCAAGGATTTGCTGAAAGAAATTGAATGTGTTAAGTCTGAACTAAACAAGCTGAAATCTGAAAATGATTCTCTTAAAAAATTCTCCAATAAAAATGATGAAAAATCAGAGAAACTTAGACAGGAGAACAAATTGCTGAATGAAAAGCTTAATGCCATAAAATCTGTAAACATAGAATTACAGAAAGAGTCTGAAAAATAACAGGAAATGTTTCATGAATGTCAGTCTCTCTCAGATGAATGGGTGGTTGATGCTGATCTCCTAGAGCAGAATAGTAAACTGCAAGAGGAAATCAACGAGTTGAAACATCTAAACACCCAGCTGACAGATAGGCTAATGACAATTGAAAAAGGCAAGTGTGTGAGTGTGGATAATTCTGATAGGTTGATGAATGCTGAACAAGAAATTGAGAGTCTGAAAACCATCAACTTAATGTTAAATGGAAATGTCAGTTGTAGTGAACGAAAAATAGCTGGATATGAGCTTACTATCACATCCCTTCAACAAGAAGTTGATGATCTTTATAAGTCCCTATCTGAAGCTGACAATGAAACAAAACTAAAACAGGAAGTCGAAAAACTCAAGAGTCTGAATGATGCCTTGGATCAACAAGTCATTTCCTGTGAAACAGATTTGTCCAAATATGAAGCTAAAATTGCTGATTTGAATTCTGAGATTAAAGATTTGAAAAATTCTCTATCAAAATTTGTCAAGGGAAAGGATAATCTGAACAAGCTTCTTGGAAAGAGTGATAATTTTAAGAGAAAGGGACTGGGCTATAGTCCGACAAATAAAAGGAGTAATGGGAATGAAACATCTACTGTTTTTGTCAAAGCCACCAATCAGAACACAACCTCTGCTCCTTCTGTCTTCAAATTCACTGCACAAAAATCCACTGTGAAACCCAAAACTGTGGAACAAAATCAAAAACTGAAAAAGGGTGAAACTTCACAGAAGAAGGATAAATACACTCCTGTTACTATAAAGAAGGCTACACACAATTCACATGATCTCTCACACACTCACATTAAAAAGGGTTCATGTTATTATTGTGGGAAAGGAGGTCACATAATGGAGGATTGTGGATTGATGTTAAAGGATGAGCATGCTAGTGGAACTTTACATTCTAGAAACTCTTTTGATAGACACCATGTTGCTAGGAAGCCTGATGCCTCATGTTATTATTGTGGGAAGTATGGTCATCTCATGAATGATTGTTTTATCATGAAAGAAGACAACAAACTACATGCCAGGTCTTCCATGCACTTTCATGATCCATATGGATCTAAACACAATTCTAGTCAGCACATTGTGTGCTTCAACTGCAATAAGCCTGGGCACAAGGCTGCTGAGTGCTGGTTTAGATCTACTTGGGGTAAAAATGGTTTTCATAGAAGAAATTTTTCTGCATGCTCCCACTGTGGGAAAAATGGGCATACAGTCAAGGACTGTTGGTATGTTCAAAAGAACTATGTTAAACCCCATTTTGTCAAATTCCCTGCAAAACCTTTTGTGAAAATTTCATGCTATAACTGTGGGAAGCCAGGCCATAAATCTGCTGAATGTTGGATGGTTAAGAACAAGCATCAAACTGCTCATGCATATAACAGAAAATCTAATGAACATGTTTATAAACATCACCCTGCTGTTAATATGCATCATAAGAATCAAACACCAGCCAATTCATGTAGATACTGTGGAAAATTTGGACATTCTATAGATGACTGTTCAATGATGAAATTTGATGATAATGTTGCTATGAAAATGTTTAGAAAACCTGTTAGGGCTAACGCAGGACCCAAAGCTGCTTGGGTCCCTGCGGGATCAAGATGATCAAATACTTTACAGGTGTGCCTTGGAGGGAGAAATAAAAGGGGTTAACCAAGGCACTCAAAAAAAAAACCACAGGACTCAATTCAGGTCAGTTCTGAAATCTGTTTCAATTTCATTATCTGAAATTGTTGTTTTGCTTGGTTGATTTTTGATGCTCTTCTCATGCTGTTGTTTGCACTAAATAAATGAGATTGCTTTGCACTGCATATGTCATTTGCATGACCATCATGGTATATGAAATGGAACAGTGCTGGAGGGCAGATGGAGTATGTTTGGATGCTACTGCCATGTGTGAGGTGGTCCTTGGACCAAGTCCTCCGCTCAGTATCATGGGTCAAGTCATATAGAGCAGTGTATTGCATATCATGTCGATCTGTTGGTGCTAAACTGAAATTTTCTGAAATATGAATTGAACAATCATGCTTATAGTAATTCTCTTCTGTCTAATTTGCATGAATCATATCTGTATGCTAAATTTGATATCATGTGATGTGATTTCAATACATTTCATGCATATAGTCAGGGGGAGTCCAACTGTTTTTGATCAATGCATATCATAATAATCTGTCTGTGCTAAATTGAATTATCTTGAAAAGTTGATTGCTCCAGCATGATGCTCTCTGAATAAAGAATGCTCTGACGTTTGAATAATCATCTTGCATAAATTGCATCAATTCAGGGGGAGCTTGTTGAGTCTTATGTGAGTCACTGCATATAGACAAGGGGGAGCATTATTATATTGTTGTCACTATTTGAAATTCACACTCTACACTCTTTCAAATCATCAATTGACTATTTTGAGTTCATACCTTCTTGAATCTGAAAATTTGGCTGCTAATCCTCAATCTGTTGAAGAAGGAGTGTCTCATTTTGTCTGACTGAAATGACTTTAAACCTGTATTGAGTGATTGACTCTGCTAGTGGCTTTAAACCTTATTCTCTCTTGCTGATTGACTCTTCCACCAGCTTGTACTCTTCCTTCATATACCTCTTAGCTGGTGTGACTATTTTGGCTCCATTATTGAGTTGTTGGTCAGCTAAATTTATTGTTCTGATCTGAGGAACTTAAGCTGCATGTCATGCAATTCAGTCAGAGATTTTGGTAGAAACTCCTATCATATGGGTTTAAGAATTATCACTGAATCAGACTGATATAAGATTAATGTATTCTCAGCTTTGTAATTAAATGAATTGAAAATATCTGTTGATAAGGTTTAATAAATTTTAACCTCTTGTGTCATGTAATCCTTAAAGTCTCTCATCTGATATCTAAAAATTTGAAATCTAGGCTACTTTGGTAGAGATACATAGAGTGAGTGTTGTGGTTAAACATTAACTTGAAAAAGTTGACTAAATGAAAAATTATGAAATCAGAGCAATGACTCGGTCACTGAGAAACTGAGTTTTTTTATCAATGAAATAAAGTAACTCATGTCATGAGGTGCCACAGTTATCTCTGATAAAAATTTAGTGAAACAAAACCTGACAGAGCAATAGCTTATTGGTGTTGAGTAGCTGGGGAGTCTGGCCTCTGATAAAGGTGTCTTCTCATGTAAAAAGACACTCATATTGCTAACTCTGCTCTCAAAGTGAAAAGCAATGCCAGTTATCACACTGAGTAACTGGGTTAACTTCAACTAAGACTTGTTGTGCCCCATGTAAAATGGTGTTGATCAACTTAAATTGCTCAGGAAAAATATAATGTGCTTCAAATAAAATTATCTTGAAAAATCTGTCAACTCATGTTCTTGAAAAAGTGTTTCACTTCAGTACTAACCTGTGTATTTCTCAAAGGTGCAATTGAGATCATATGTGTAAGATAAAAGATGATTATTTTTGAGTGTTTTCTGACTATTTGGTTCACTTTTATTAAAACTTGGATTCAGATATGAGTATTGAGTTTAATTTGGCAAAGTTGGTATACATCAGAATTAGATCAGATTGATTAAGTTGCCACTTCATAACTCTTTATGATAGAAGAGTCTACACCTTTTAAGACTTATTGAAGTGATGTATGCATTCAAATCCCTCATGATCAGATTCTTGCATGATCAACAAAAACTGTATAGTCAACTCCTCTCTTATCAGTTGACTGATTCCTTCTGCATTTTTTTTTCTGACCATACAAATGTGAGGTGCCACTCCCATTATTACCTTGTTCTCTTGCAGCCCTCTGAACTTCAGAATCCTTATGGTAGTGGATTTCATATTGATTCCTGAGATGTATTTCTCTCCACACTGTTGGAATCTTCCATCTTGTTCTGCAATAAGTTCTGATTCTGTGGTATTTTCACCAGAATTCAGATTCTTTGTAATGGCTGATTTCAGATTGATTTATTGGATAACCAGAGTCCATTCCTGTGCTTCAGGGGGAGTTATGGTTTATTCACATATAAGGGGAGAGTAGTCAATCATGCATGTTGATAGGTGGAGAGCTGTTTCATTGTCATAAGGGAGATCTTCATTTTTAAGAACCATGACTCATTCTCTGCATTTATGTGCTGTCTTTGTGTGCTGCATTTATGTACTGCATTTGACTATCAAACCATTTCTCTTTTTTTTGATTATGTCAAAGGGGGAGAATAGTTTGATGAGTCAGTGTGACTCATTATGTTACCATCATCAAAAAGGGGGAGATTGTTGTGCCCCTTGTGCTTTGTTGATGATGTGGTGTTTTAATGATAGCAACATGAATGAGTCACCACATTGTCTTGAATATGTCTGATCTATTATGTGGGAGATTCCATGAGTGTGCGATGTCTGAATTGTGAAGAATGCATGTGTATGCTTGAGTCATGCTGTGATAAATTGGTTTGTGCTTGATTTCTGTTCTGTGCATTGCTTCTCTACTGATATGTTCATGTTGTAGTTCATCAAGTCTATACATCCGTCTCACTGTTCACATGCATCAAGTATGTACAGCGTCCGTCTCAGCCAGCGTCTCTTGCTGCGTCTTAAGGCTCCAAGTCTATACATTGTGAAGCCATTCGACAAGTCTGTAAATTAGCTTCAATTGCTCAAGTCTATACATTGGGGTCGGCTCTGCAAGTCTGTACACTGGTCGAGCATTCAAGTCTGAACATTCACAAAGTCTATACATCAGTTAGCATTGCATCTTGTTCACGAAGTCTATACACTGCTGGATGTTCATGTCTGCACATTCGTGCTTTTCCCTACGGTCTGGCCAAGTCTATACAGCCTCATCTTTACCTTCATTCCAAGCCAAAGTCTACACATTCGTTTCCTTGGGCAAAGTCTATACATCGTGGCCTTGAACTCTCAGTCTGTACACTCTTTATTTCAAAGTCTGTACATTGTTGCCTTGAAGCCGTTCCAAGTCTATACATCCAGTTGAATGCAAAGTCTACACATCGCCTCACATCATATGAAGTCTGTACGTTGGAAGTGTCTTTCTTGCTTTTTGACCACACTTCGTGTCAGTTTTTATTTTCGTCTTCGAGTTGTTTTCAGCCCGTGTCGTCCTCGTCTTAGAGTCGTTCGTAAGTTCGAGCAACTTTGTATTCGAGTCATTTTTTAACGTCTTCGTGTTGTTTCTGTGTTTGTGTCTTCGTGTTGTTGTTTTTATGTCTTCATGTTGCTTCTTTCTATCTTCGTCCAGGTTTCCTCTGATCGTGTGTTTTACTACCGTTTTACTCCGTGTTATTTCCTTCTCACCTCGTGTTGTTCTCATCTGACTTCGTGTCGTTCTCTTTGTAGTGTTAGCTTTGTTACTATATGTACCTCGTGTCGTTTTCTTTTTATCTCGTGCTGTAGTCATCTTATGTACCTCGTGTCGTTCTCTTTGTAGTGTTAGCTTTGTTACTGTATGTACCTCGTGTCGTTTTCTTTTTATCTCGTGCTGTAGTCATCTTATGTACCTCGTGTCGTTCTCAGTATAGTGCACATTTTGTTGTTCCTACACACCTCGTGCAGCTTTAGCCTGAGTGTCAATCGACTTATTTCAGGTATATATATATAGAAAGAGAGAGAGAGAACCGTGAGTATTAATGGTTTTAATCTCTTTGCAGAAGAAGAAGAAGGATTCTGGTTTCAGGATCAAATCCGAACCAGTTTGCTCTATTGTACTGTTCGTGGAGCCTATGCAGAGTGGGCACGTGATACGAGGCTGGCATCTGGCACGTGATCCGAGATACAGAGGAGTCTCCACGTGGACTGAAGCATTTGGGCGGGAATCGTGGAGAGCACACGCCGCCCTAATCTACTGCTGCTATATATATGTGTCTTCTTCCTCTGAAGAATGAAGCGAGGGCATAGAGTGACTGAAGTAGAAGCAGCCAGAGCTAAGAGAAGAAGTGCAGAAGAGAAAGAAGAGATAGAGAAAGCTAAGAGCTAGATCGAGAGAGCAGAAGAAGAAAAAGAAAGAGAGACAGTGAGATAGAGAGAGTGAGAAGAAGGAGAAGGCAGAAGCAGTGAGAAGAAGAAGAAGTAAGAAAGAAGAAGAAGAAGAAAAGAGAGTTCGTGCTAGGAGAAAGAGAGAAGCAGTAGAAGAAGTTCCTGCTGGACCGTGGATCAAATCCAGGCCAGCCAGCTCCTGCGTGAGCCACATTTGATTTTATCTTTTCAGCTTTCTGTTGCTGGGTTTTGTTTTCTTTGAACTATTCACTTGCTATATTTCCGATTCTCTGTAGAGAGGTCGGGGTCCCTCCTGTTGGTTCAGGAGAAGGGAGATTGCTATCTCTGGTTGCAAGTAGCTGGGTGCTACTTGTGGGTTCCCTCTGGTTAGAGGAAGGGAGGCTCGTCCTCCAGTTCTGGGCTTGTAAGTTTCAAGTCCAGGGGTCCCTCCGATTGGGAGGAAGAGAGGTCCGAGACCTCTGGTTTGCACGTGACTTAATGGCATTTGTGTTTCCCTCTGGGGTTCAGAGGAAGAGAGACTTGGGTCTCTAGGTTCCCCTCCGGTTTGGAGGAAGGGAGGTTTGTTCCTCCGGTTCTGGGCTTGTGGGTAGCAAGTCGAGGGGTTCCCTCCGGGTCTGGAGGAAGAGAGACCGTGTGTCTCTGGTTTCCAAGTGGCTGGGAGTCACTTGGGGTGTCCCTCCGGTTGGGAGGAAGAGGGGAGGTTGTTCCCCTGGTCAAGCTGTTTGGCAGCATTTGTTGCAGACTGAGTCTACTGTGCTAGTGTTACTAGTGGAAGCCTCACTCTAGTTTGGAGTGAGGGGTGGACGTAGGTCTGTTGACCGAACCACCTAAAAACCTTGGTGTCCCTTGTGGTTTGATCTTCTTATATGTTCACTTAATTGCTGCACATTAGATGCTTGCTTAGGATCGTTTGAGGGCTTCTTGAGTTGTTGTCTTGCTTTGATCCTTCTAAGGTTCCTCAGGCTATTTCTGCAACAGTTTTAATTCCGCATTACTGAGCTTTAGAGTTTTAATTAGGTTATATTTGTAGAGGGATACATTCACCCCCCTCTGTATCCGGGCCTTACATTCTAACAGCTCAGACTTGTGTATACACATGCTCAGACTTCATACAGGCTGGTAATGCATGTGCATAGACTTGAAAATTGCATATGCATAGACCTTAGTCACAGAAAATTCATGGACTTCTATACATGCATAGACCTGAATACCTAATGTGCACAGACCTATATGAGCACGGGCCTTGCATGTGCACAAACCTTGTTCTATGCAAAATTCAAATGTGCATCGACTTTCCATGCAGGATGCAAATTGTGCTCAGACTTGTAATAGAATCATAGGTAGACCTTGATACGCACGAATGAGCATGTTCATTGACCTTATATGCAAGATAGAAAACATGCATCGACCTTAGATGCTTGAAGGCTAAACTAGCATCGACCTTAGATGCTTGAAGGCTAAACTATCATCGACCTTTATTAATGAACAGTAATGTGCATAGACTTGTGTGAATGACTAAGACAGACATGCATCGACCTTAGTGTGCGCTACAGTGAATGTGCACCGACTTGCCTTTGCCTAGAAACGTAACATGCATCGACCTTAGTATGCACTACAGTGAATGTGCACCGACTTTCCTCCACTTAGAAATGTAACATGCATCGACCTTCATGCTAAATGCAAAATATGCACAGACTTTGTTCTGCGATGCCAAGATGTGCATCAACCTTGGTTTTTCATATGGAGCAATGTGCATCGAACTTATATACTATGCCTAGTCGATGTGCATCGACCTTTGTTATGTGCAGATGAAAATGTGCACTGACCTATATGAATGAAAGTTTTGAATGTGCACCGACCTACATGTATATGACATGAATGTGCACTGACCTAATGAATGAGACATTAAATGTGCATCGACCTAATGTAAGGTAAAAACACAATAGCCAATCATCAAAATTATGAACATAATGCATCGTTTACCAATATCAAATTTTAGCATAGTGTATACTATTGCCAGCATCAAAACAAATTAAATTCAGAGAATCATAAATCAGAGAAGACAAAACATTATTCCCCACAAACTCCCCTCAACAGAAAATAAGGCCCATTTCCGTCATGGGAAATGCTCATTGGTTCAAAACTTCCAAAATGCTCTTGATAAATCCAATGAACGCAAAATGAATGCAACAAGATGGGCATACAATGCCTATGTCATATGGATATCTTTTATTGGGCTAACAAATCTATTTTGCAGGTTCTCCAGATTTCGGTCAACCAAACGCACTTGGTCGATCTACCAATTTAACCAGAATTCAGGAACTCTATAGAGTTATAGAGTTCGGTCGACCGACGGCCCAAAATCGATCGACCGATTCTCCCAGAATTGAACCATCCTATTTTGCCCAGCGATCAGTCGACCGACCGCTGTACTTCGGTTGACCGATCCCTTCGAAGCAGCAATTGTTGACTTTGCACTTCCACAACTTAGGCAACCATCTCTTTTGGACTTTTGAGTCCCAAAGCCCCCTAATCTGCCAGGAAACATGGATCTCTGTCTTGGCATGTCCCTTGACCATCACAAGTGTTATAAAAACACATTTTTGGGTCAAGCAACCCTAATCATCCAAGGTGGTCAAAGGATGGCCATCAAGGGAGAAAGAAGGCTGCTGCAAGCACTGCGTGAACAGTACTCCGTCCAACAATTCTTCATCAAGATCCAAGCATTTAAAGATCATTTTGAAGCCAATCAAGTGGAAATCAAGTAGAGAAGCAAACTTTGCTTCAAGATCTGCATCTGTCATCAAGGGGGAACCTAGATCTGAGCTCTTTCATTTCATATTCTTCTTCTGTTTTGTCTTGAGCTTCAAGTGTGTTCTTGTTCTTAATCTGTAAACATCTAGTGTGTGTGTGTGTGTGGATCTTTTCAGACCTGCGCGTGTATGTGTGTGGATCTCTTCAGATCCATTTGTATGTGGGGAACTATTCAGATCCACAGTATGTGCGTGTGAGCTGGTGGATTTCAAATCCATAGTGTGTATGTGTGTGCTGTTGGATTTTGGATCCCGAGTGTTTCGGGTTCGTCTCCATTGTTGCTGTGTCAACAGCGTGAGGAGAGTTCTTATCGTGGGGAGGTTGTTCCCCGTGTGTGTGTAGGCGTCGACCTGTGTGTTGTTGGAGCTTGGCTCCATGTTGGGGATTTATCCTCGTGCTAATTTTCCAGCAATGAAGCCTGACGGATTGTGAAGAAGAAAATTGGTCGACCAACCAAGTGCGTTTGGTTGACCGAAATCTGAAGAACCTGCAAAACAGATTTGTTAGCCCAATAAAAGATATCCATATGACATAGGCATTGTATGCCCATCTTGTTGCATTCATTTTACGTTCATTGGACTTATCAAGAGCATTTTGGAAGTTTTGAACCAATGAGAATTTCCCATGATGGAAATGGGCCTTATTTTCATCCTTGTGTTTCGCTCTTGCAAGTATGCACGGCACGAGACGAAAAACACGTCCGGGGTTTTGTTATCATCAAAAGCACCTTGAGAAACTCAACAATTGGTATCAGAGCCAATTGAAGTCCCGCGATCAATGACACCCAAGAGGGTGGGTGAATTGGGTGGTTATAGATTTTAAAAAACTTTAACCTGATTTAAATAGATATGATGAAAAAGTAACTTAGAAATTCAGATCTGTTACAATACATATAAGATTTATCAAAATCAATCACCAAGATAGTTATTCGATACTAGGCGGAGGTATGAATCCAAAGATCCTACTCACACAAAGTGTTATTGTCCTGACAAGACTAGCCTTGTCAATTCAAACCCACCTTCGATATACCAAAGCTCTATTATAGAAAAGATCGATTATGCTAGATCTGAAAGATCAAACGCAGAAGAAATAATATGCATGAATAATCACACAGAATGGGGGTAGATGAAGAGGACCAAACCACACAACATACAACGATTTTTAGGTGGTTTGGGTGCAATGCTAGCAACCTACGTCCACCCCTCATAATCTGTGAGGCTTCACTGCTGGAAACCCAGCATGGGGATAAATCCCTAACACGGAGCCAAGCTCCAATAACACGCAGGTCAACGCCTGCACACACATGAGGAACAACCTCCCCACGAGGAGAACTCTCCTCACGCTGTTGACACAGCAACAAAGGGGATGAATCCCAAACACTCTGGATCCTAAATCCAACAGTACACATATACACACTGTGGATCTGAAATCCACCAGCTCACACGCACATACCGTGGATCTGAATAGATCCCCACACACAAACGGATTTGAAGAGATCCACTCATACACACGCACAGATCTGAAAAGATCCACACACATGTTGTGTCCCTGTGATTTTGATGATGTCAAACACTATGACTCATCAAGAGTAAGTGCATGGAATTCATGCCTTGATGATGTCATAGTGCATTGGTGCATTGGTTTTGAAGCATTAGTTTTATGCTATGTTGAAGTCACATGTTGGATGCATTTGATCTTACCATGATCTAATCATATACAGAAGTGTGTGTTTGAATACTAATAAGAACATGTCTCAAAGGATCTCAAAGGTCAAGCCAATCCAGCGGAATTCATGATTGCAATGCAGCAATGGCAGTGGCTCTCGAAGTTTAGTTAGAACAGTGAATAGGACCCCGGGATGCAAGTTGCCTGAAATTCTTTTCGTTTCCCTCCTGGTGTGGATTTAGCATCGCGTCCCTCATCGCTCTATCTTCCCCGCCGCGTACCCCATCCTTAGGGGGATGTGAAGCCCCCGTCCCCTCCTCTAATTAGGGAGGAGAAGGTGGCCAGAAGTCCTTGTCACGGTGGGATAATCACAAAACCCGCGTTTCTACTTCCCCCACCGTGAACCAGCATAGCTTTACCATATAAAACCCAAGGACTTTCAACCCCCTTTTCTCCACCTCTATAATCCATCAGAAGAGGGAGAAATTTATGGGAGGGCTGGCCCTACACGCCTGTGTGATCGCCCTCCCTCTTGGGCCTTCACACGGTGCTTCCATTGCTATCTTTGTTGTATATCCCTTTGATTTTGATGATGACAAACACTATAGACAAACACTATCACTCATCATGTCATCATGAGTCTACATGAGAATAGAATGATGATGTCATATGTGTTAATGGTGCATTGATCTTGGTGCATTGGTTTTGTAATGGTGCATTGGTCTTGGTGCATTGGTTTGGATGTTATGAAACTTAATGCAATTTACTCTATCATGTTCCCTTTATGTGTAGAAGCATATGTTTGTATGCTAAAAGGAACAGGTGTCAAAGGAGTCAAATAAGCAGAACTCAAGCTTAGAGTGAAGCCGTGGTAGTGATGTAATCAGTGGACAAAAGGAAGGATAGAAGCAGTTCAGCAACAGTCAGCGTTAACAGGTTGATGCAACTAAGCATCCTCACATTGATCAGGTCGATGCATTAAGTAGCTGCATCGACGCAACAGAAAGGTTTCATGAAGAAGTCAGGTCATAGCATGAGCTTCATGCCTCGATGCATCAAGACACTAAAATACTATATCGTTAATCAGGTCGATGCACTTATCAGCCGCATCGATGCAGCAAGACAAAATCACTGAAGCTCGATGCAATCATAACCGCAAAAGTTAATAAAACAAGATAAAGCCTTAAGCTAAGTTTGGTCGACCGAACTGATCATTTCAGTCAACCGAAATCACTAGAAGAGGTGTCAAGAGAACCAAGCATTCTCGCTGTTATCAGGACGTCAATGCAAGATTGACACTACATCGACGCAGCCATGCTCGCAGAAGCGATTTCCAAGTTCTGCCTCGATGCATCAAGCTTAAAGCTGGTTTGTGAATCACACTACGTCAAAGCACCAAGAAGCTTCCTCGACGCATCAAGTCAAAAAGCCAACATTTGATGATAGCTGCTTGAAGGACCTATCTTCCAACTACATCGATGCATCAGGCCAAATTAGAACATGATGAGAATATTGCATGCTGCAGGATGCCTCGACCTCATCTGTTAAACAGGTCGATGCATCAGAATATTTTAGTCCATCCAATGAAGCACGTGACTGACTTAATGCATTCAAGTGCCTTCAAACTCAATTATTGGCACGTGATCTGAAGACACCTGGCACCCTTCCAGAAGGGAATATTCTCTGGGACAGGTGGTCCAATGGTATTTTCAGTTTGAAGATAATGTTATTTCAGAAAAGGGGCTATTTTCTGCCTATATAATAGAGCCCTCTTCATAAGAAGAGAGAAGCAACTACAAGAAGAATTTGGTGGGCTATCTGAGAGCTACTGGGTAGATCAGTTCAAAGAGGAATGTGAGTGAGAGTTTGAGAGAAGAAGAAGAAGAAAGAGAGTAAGATTGAGAGCCCAGATCTGTAGCCCAGTGAGAGCTATATCAGAGTGTAGCCGAGCTTACTTGAAGATCTGCCTGAAGATTGGTCCCGTGGATCAAATCCAGAGCCATCCTGCTCCTTGGAGCTACATTTTTCTTTGGTTTTCGTTGTGCCTTCTTTTATTATTTTCTATTTCCCTAGTGTTCTTTTGATACCTTGTTCTGGGTTTGGGTCCCTTTTGTTGGGTCTCTGTGGTTTTGATGATGTCAAATATTATGTAAGAGATGTCAATGTTTTGCCTAAATGTCAATATTATGTCAGATATTATGACTCACTATGTTCAATCTTGATGAATGAATTAATGATCTCATCACATGTATAAAAGTATGAAAAGTCATGAAAATAACAGGTCAACCAAAGTCAACGCATGCATTAGGGCATAAACGTGGTCAAATCATCATTTTTTATACATGTGTCAGTTTGCATACAGATGCATTAGTGATTGAGTCTAGTCTGTATTAAGTGCGTATGTCTTCATGTAAAGTCGGTGTTAGTATGCATGATCCTGTATTTAGGTCTGTGCTAGTCAATGTTAGTTCAGCACGGTATGCAGATAAGGTCTGTGCTAGTACGAGTAGTCTGCACAGAGGGTCTGCGTTAGTTCAGTGTTGTTCTGAACACAAGGTCTGTGCAAGTGTTATTCGGCATATAACATCTATGCACATGCATGAACAGGTCCAAGCACATTTATACCCAGGGTCCGTGCACTTCACTGTAGTAAAGTCAGTGCACACTCTATTCAGGTCTGTGCATGTTCATATTAAGTTAGTGCATATTAGTTATGGCTTGCATCGACTAAGGTCGATGCTAGCTCTAGGTCGGTGCACGTTTCACTCTATACACATGCACACATAGTTGATGCTATTCCCGATAGCACACTAGTCAAAGTCGGTGCTAGCTTTTGTCTAAGGCACATGGAGGTCGATGTTAGTTAAGGTCAGTGCATGTTTGAGGTCAATGCACATTTGCCTTAGACTGATCTAAAGTCTGCACATTTCACTATAGCAGGTCAGTGCATATCCATCACATGTTCATAGGAAGGTCGGCGCATCCTCTACTGTATGCATATAGGTCTGTGCATATATGCTCACGAAGTCGGTGCATGTTTATTGCAAGGGTCCGAGCACATTTGCATGTGTAGGACTTAGGTCGGTGCTAGTTTCACATTGTGCATGCTAGGGTCAGTGCTAGCTGCATAATAGGTCTGTGCTAGTTGCACCATGTGCATGCTTTGCATCGCATTGCATATAAGGTCGGTGCAATATACTGTAGCACACTCAATCTTCCATATTAGGGTTGGTGCATGTTTCATTTCATGCAGGTAAGTCGGCACAACTTTTGTGTTGTGTATACCAAGTCGGTGCAGGTTCTATTTTGCGCATACACAAGGTCAATGCATGCACTGCCTACGCACACACAAGGTTGGTGCATCCTTGTTCATACCATCTAAAGTCTGTGCATGTTTCTCCTGAGATGCATTAGGAAGTCCGTGCACTTCATTGTTTAGGTCTGTGCACATTATCAGTGCTTATTTTTGAAAGGGATAACACTTATGACTGTGTTTCTGCCAGATGAGTTACACGGTCGAACACTTATCGAGCAAACTACACGCGTTACTTAAAGCACCAAGTCAATGGCTCGTGATCCAAGGCAAGGTCTAGAACAGATGATCCATCCACGTGGACTGCGACATCACCTCGATTATAACACGTGGAACCAAAGTGGATCAGATCTGATTGAAAGTTGGGCGGGAAACGTGATACCCACGTGCCCATCGTTTGCCTAAAAAAGGGGATCGAAGACTGGGAGAGAATGTAATGCCCTGGATCCTTGGTAGGTCTTGCTGGGTCTTCATTGGATCTTTTGGATTTGTTTCGGTGAGTTTCGGTTCGCTTTTGTGGCTTCCGAGTTGAGTTTTACGATCCGTGTGGGTTTTTCTCTCGTACTAGTTACGGAACCCTACGGTGAGTTTACTTGTCAGTTCCTCGACTCGTGGATGCTGCAGCAATGATGTACTCTTCGAGCCGGTCGTTTCGACTATTTTTACGTATTTTTCGGAGATAGGGCCAGAAATCAGATTTTTTAGAAATTAGGAAAATTCCTAATTTCTTTTCCTTTTTCTTTCATTTTCCTCTCTCCTCCTTCTCATTCGCCGTCGCCGTCTCTCTCTCTTCGTTTCTCTCCTCTCGAGCCTCCTCGGCTTCGGCTGCAGACGGGGTACCTAGAGGCATGTGTTGGGGATGCTGTGGAGCTGGCTGGGTGCTCGACGGGATGAGGATCGAGATGGTTCTGGCGTGATCCCGAACGGTGGATTCAAAGCCGGTGTTTGATCTCACGGCGTGGTTTTCGGCGCGGTTTAGTCTTTTCGGGCACGGTTTCTTTGGTGGAGGTAGGGAGATGGACCGCCACCTTGTTCTGCACGTTTCCTCTGTTTCCGTGGGTGATTTGGTGCTCGATAGGGGGAGATCGGGCCGGGTTTGTGAAAACCGTGGTTTTTGAGGTTTTCAGGGTTCGCCAGAAAACGGCAACCATTTGTAGCTCGGTTAGTGTTGAACTGACCGTGGGGATGTATGGATCCCATCCATGCTAGTTTCGTGTTGATCGGTGGTCATTCGAGGCCAGTAGGAGTCCGGGAACCTCGATGACTCGTTTAGGGTCGATTTGTCTAAATCACCCCGATCTAGCGTTTTAATGCATGCATGTGGGCTTTTTAGCCTCCTAGAGTGGTTCTTCATTGTCTAGTCTTGTTTCCCCTGCGCTTCGGCGTGAATGGGGCGTGGAACGGCTCGATTTGGCCAATCCACTGTTTTCCCGCAGTGACTGGTGTGGCGGTCGTTCCAGGGACCGTCACAGTCCCTGACGGCCCCACGATAGACCGTCACAGTGTCTGGGCGTTTTTAAGCTTTTTCGTGGTTTTGGGAATGTGACGGCCCAGGGGTGGCGCGTCACAGCCTCCTGACGCGTCCGGTGTGACGCGTTACGCCTATTTTGTCGTTTAGTAGTTTGGTTAAGTCGGTTCCCCTGACGTGCCTACCCTAGTGCGTCAGGTGTGTGTAACGCACCTGCAGTTGGCCGTTACGTTCTGTTTGACCAACGTTGACCGTTTGACGGTGGTGTCCTCGTGCGTCACAGCGTTGTAACGCGCCTGCCCCAAGCCGTTACATGCTATTTGGCTGAGTGTGGGTGGCTGTGTCGTTGGATTTAACGGCCGTGCCCCCATGCGTTAGGTGTCTGTAACGCGTCCGTTATGGACCGTTACATGCCTGTTGGCCAGTGGTTTCTTGACTTGAGCCTGTTGGCCTTGACGCGTCTGCCCTGATGCGTTAGGTGCTGTAACGCGCTCGTCTCGTGCGTTAGGCTCCAGTCGTGGTTTTTAGCGTGAGGTCTGTTGGCCCTGACACGTCTGCCCTGATGCGTTAGGTGCTGTAATGCGCTTGGCCCCATGTGTTACGTGCCTTGTGTGTTTTAGGTGTAGAGTAGGGCGGTTGGAATGTAACGGCCAGCGCCAGACCGTCACATTCGTGTAACGGTCTAGGGGTGGTGCGTTACAGTCCTTCTGCTTCGATTTCCATTGTTTCGGTTTCTGCTTGTCTTGGCTTGACCTTGTGGTCTGCCCATTTTCCCGTGGATGTCTCCTGACGTCCTATGAGGGCTGAGACTTCGTTGTGAGGTGGCCAGGAGTCTTCTTGCTTGAGGTAGGATTCTCTTTCCTACTGTTGAGTCGTCGTCGTTGGTTCTGGTCAACCTGGGGTGACCCAGTGGTTGACAGGCGACCTTGTGTGGGTGTCTTGGCAGTTCTGTCCAGTCTGAGACACTGGTTCTGGATGCCTCGAGGTGTTGCCTTACCTCGGTCTGTGTGTCCAGGTGTGCTGAGGGTCTCCTGTGCTCCCTCAGGTCTCCGTGAGTCATTTTCTGCGGAGCGTTGTTTCTCGTGGCTTAGGATTAGACCGATTGGCGGCTTGTCCCGCTGTCTGTGACGATCTTGCCCTTGAGTCGTTCGACTCAGGATCGTTACGTGGTAGGTCTAGTTGCCTAGTCCTGAGTTTGTTGGCAGTTGCCGTACTGTCGTTGGTGCTTCGTAGTACGTATGATAGCGTGTCTATCTGTCAGTACTCTAGCACTTGTGTTTCGGAGTTTTATGTTTTGTACGCCTCCGATTGCTTTTGCCCTGGGCCTTTGAGTGCCGACCCGCCTGGTGATGGCGGAGGGGTGTTCCCGAGATACGGTTTGTAAGCTAGTTCCGTGGGCTCCCAGCCAACGGTAGCGTCCTACCGAGGGAGAAAACTAGCTGGAGTACCTAGCTTAGGCTAGAGCCAGTGTGTGCACACGTGGTTAGGGGCTTTGGACTTACGTCGACGGGCGTGACCCTGACTGGTTACTTGATGCTGTTTGGTTCTGTGCGGGTGTCTGCGACTCTACCGTGGCTTCGGCGGTATTGCAGGAGAGACACCTGTGGCGCAGCACAAGACGTGTGTGGACGCAGCTGGCCGTTGCTCTGGTGGGGAGGTGCATCCGTCTGTGACGCGTGGCTCTCCACTGCTCTTCGCGTTTCTTGCGCGTCATGACCTTTCCGGGTTGGCCTTTCCGTGGCTGCACCCGAGGTCAGTGTCCTGTCACATGCATGATGTTCTGGTCATGCGTGGGGCAGTGTGCACGATGTTCTGATCGTGCGTGTTGTCGAGTCTGTTGGTCATCTGTGTGGGACTTTTCTAGACCTTTTGTCTGTTCTCGTAGGTCTTTGTCTTAGACCTGGTGTTCGGTCGGTAGATCGGTAACTTCTAACTTTATTAGATCAGAGTCGTCCTTCTGTCGTTGCTTGGAGTAGTTTGGGGTGCCGAGGTTAGTTCGGTCGCCGCTTGTCTGGCGCGGGTTCTTACCCTTTCTTGCTTGTTCCCTACTCCTACTTCCCGTCTGCTTACTACTGCCTGTAGCGTAGTTTTACAGCTTTGTAGTGTAGCTTTTCCTGCTTTGCTACACCTGCTATTTTCGTCGTTGTTGTTCCGTCTTACTACGTGTTTTTCAGTGGGGATCCGCGTGACCCCTACTGAGCCAGTGACACGTGGCTCACCCCTGCTTTTCAGGTGGGGTGGCATTGTTCATTCTACTTCCGCGTGGTTCCTGGTGCGCTTGCTCGTAGCGTGTCGTTGTGGCCAACTGGTACCTGCGTCGGGCTTCCCCCGACTTCTCGGTACGTCTTTCTTTTCTATCGATTGTACTGTGCTAGACTTGTTGTCTTTAGCTTTGGACTTGACTCTGGTGTATAATTGTTAAAATTGAACTGTTAATTAAAAAGTAATTTTATTTCTGCTACTTTAGCAAACCGATCTAATGAAATTTAATTGCTTCTGTTATATCTCTGTGGCTTCAATGTACTCTACACATGCCTTTTTCCCTTCGGAGCTTTCCCGCTCTTGGGAGGCCTCGCGGGTTCCAAATGGTATCACGTGTATTCGGTAGTTCTACCGGGTACGTCTGGTATCCGGGATCCGGGTCGCTACAGAGAAGGACGCTGAAAATAGAAAAAATGAAGTAGAGAAGAAAGGTGAGCATCCAGCAAAAATAGAAAGTAAGAATAGAGAGCAGAAGAAGAAGAAGAGAAAGTGAGAGTTTGAGAGGAAAGAGAAAGAGTGAGTGTTGCAGAGAAGAGAAGAAATTGAGAAGAAGAAAGCTATTGTCAGAGAGCAGAGAAAAAGAAGAAGAAAAAGAGTGAAGCAGTCAGAGCTAAGGAAGAAGAAGGTCTCGTAGTCTCTGGATTAAATCCAAGCTACGATAGCTCCATTGTGAGCTATAGTGCTTCTCAGGGAGCTATATTTTGAGCTTTAATTGTTCAACTTTCTGTTGCTGTTTTCTACTGTTATTTTTCATTTTCCATTTCCTTTTCCAAGCTGTGTGTCAACGGAGGTGAAGCTGTAAGGCCCAGCGAAGTTGTGTATCAGCGGTTGGCATAAGCTGTAAGGCCCAGCGGTTGAAGCTGTGAATCAGCGGTTGTAGGCAAGCTATGAAGCCCAGCCGTTTAAGCTGTGTATCAGCAGAAGCCACACCCTTATTGGAGTGTGGGGTGGACGTAAATCTCTGGATAGAGATCGAACCACCTAAAAATCCCTTGTGCACCGTGTGATTGTTGTGCTTCCAATCTGTTGATAGATGTATGCATAGGATCATCGAGATTGCATCCATATAGCTTTTCAGATTACATTATGAATAGAGATTTCATCTCTATTAGATCTCGTTGAGGTTCTTCTCTCAATAGATGAATGTTTAGGAACACTACTAGTGGGTTTCAATCTGAATTGATTGATATCTTCGATTATCTGAGTAAATGACATAAGTGTTTTCACAGTCACCTGAACTGTGATAGTTTATTAATCTGCCAAGATTTAGCTTAAGTTCTATTTTCGCGAGAATTTTTAAAAGGGGATTCATTCACCCCCCTCTGAATCTTGGTGTGCACCACCATATCGTTCCAACAATTGGTATCAGAGCAAGTCTCTGATTGTCCAGATCCAACAATCTGCAGAGGATCCTGCCATCTTTTGGTGTAATTTTTGGGCCGTGGTTTATCGGTTTGAATTCACTGCTTTGAATTGTCTTTGATCTGTGTTAATAAATGGCTCATCCTCTAGTATTCTGTGGTTCACGTATTAAATTCTGGCTATGTCTAATGTGCAAAAATGTTAACTCTGTTGGTCCTCAACTGTGGAAGGTTATCTCACACGGTCCGCATAAAATCCCTAAGGATAAGTCCAAGTGGACTTATGGTCACAAGATGAAAAACGATGATAATGTGAGAGCGCTAAATATAATGAAGGCTGCAATTAACCCTGATGATTTTCATTTTATCTCAGGCTGTAGCACTGCAAAAGAAATATTGGATGAACTGCTTCGTATCCACAATGGAGAGGATGAAGAATGTCTTATGGCAAGAAGAAGTGATCAGAGCAGTGATCAACAGGAGGAGACATCTTCACAGGTAAGCACTGAATCAGTAGAATTTTATTTTGATGAATTGGTAGATATGTATGATGATTTGCTTGAGAAGTATGAGAAAATGAAATCAGAAAATAAGAAATTAAAGAAAAAGATTAATCAAAACTGCTCCAATTCATCTTGTGAAAATTGTTCAAAACTGAAAATGTCTCATGATGCTTGTTTAATTGATATTTAGAATTATAAGAAACAATTAGAAGGTTTTGAAAATACTGTTTCAGAAATGAATGAACTAAAGTCTTAGAATGAAATCTACAAAAGACATATTGTAGAGAATAATGAAAATGCTAAAAGACTTCAAGAAGAAAATCAAGCTGAACTTGTCAAGCATGAAGAACAAATCTCCTTACTGAAAAATGAAAACAATGAACTTGTTGTTAAGATTTCTGAACTAGAGAATAAACTCAAATCATTAGGAGATGATCAAATCCTACTCAATGAACTGGTTCAGAATGAACAAATTGTAAAAGAAAATGAACAACTGAAGCAATTGAACACTGCTATATCTGAAAGACTTCTTGCATTAGAAAAGGGAAAAACTGCTTGCAAAGAAGAATCTGAAAAACTGAGCAATCTGGAACAAGAACTTGAGAAATATAAAACTGTAAACAAAGTGCTAAGTGAATGTGTTAATTGCAGTGAACAGAAGATTGCCAGTTATTAATTATAAATTGTTTCCCTAGAAAATAAAATTCATGATCTGAAAAACTCACCATCCAAATTTGTTAAAACTAAAGGAAAAATAAAAGTTATCATGGAAGGTGATGATGATAATTCAAGAAAGGGGATTAGTTGTAATTCTGAATTTAAGGGAGTGATTAGAAATCAGCTATACACCACCTTTGGGCAAAGCTCTGATGTAGCTGGTACTTCAAGTCAATCCCCAAAACAACTTGCTGCTCAGAAAACAAAATAGAATATAAATCAGAAAAATAAAAATTTAAAAAGGAAGAGAAATAAATTGCATGCTGAAAAATCTCAGGCCAAGACACTCTATATTGAAGGAAAGTATGTTGAATATTTTTATTGTGGACAAGTGGGTCATGAGATAGCTGATTATTTTGTGATGAAGAAGGATGATATGAAAACTGATAGAATTCATGCTAGGAATGCTCAGGTTAATAAATCCTCTTCTGTTCAGAATAAAAGGATTCAATGTTTTTACTGTCACATAATTGGTCATCTTATGCATGATTGTAGACTAAAGAAACAAGATGATCTAAATGCTAAAAAGTTTCATGCTAAAAATCATGCATACCTGAATGAGAATGCTCATTGTTTTAATTGTGAAAAATTAGGCCACATTGCTGATCAATGTTGGCAGACTCAGGGAAAGCGATTCAATTCTAAATATGTCAACTATCCTGCTAAGAAAAGTGTTTTTAATGGAATCACTTCTGTCTCTAAGGGAAAGCATATCAGATGTTTTGAATGTGGAAAGCCAGGCCACAGAGTTGCTAATTGCTAGATGACTGGTTTCAGTAAACAGAATGCTCATTTTGTAAACAGAAATTTTCATGAAAATGCTCATAGATTCCATGATTACAGTAATGTGCATAGAGAAAATTTTAAAATTACTGCATCATGCCATTATTGTGGTCAGTTTGGACATTCTATGTCTGACTGTTTCATGATGAAATTTGATGATTCTTATGCTCAAAAAATGTGGAGGGCACCATTCAGAGGTGCTACTGACCATGGAGGACCCAAGAATTCTTGGGTACCTCAATATACAAAATGCGGTTCTGTATTTTGCAGGAGTGCCTTGGAAGCTGATGAATAAAGGGGTAATAAACCAAGGCACCTAAGTTGGTAAAACCCCATTCTAGTACTTTTTAGGTAGTATCTGCATTCTTCACATTTGTTCAGTTGAACTTCTTAGAAATCTGCTTTTACTGCATATCATGTTAAATCTGTTCAGTCAAAGGTGTCATGCATGCAAGATCATTATATGTGTTGTCATTCGCATTAAGCTACATGAGCTCTGAGATGTGTGTGCACATATTCATTGAAGATATGCTGAATTCATTTCCAATCTGCATGCATTTATGTTTTAACTATGCTTCAACTGGTTGCATGTTTGAGAGGGAGATGAAATAAATTTTAATGCATGAAATTTCATGTCTACATACATTTTCACATATGCACATTCAATTGAATTGTCTTGCATATTCTGAAACCGTTATGTATTTTCATGCATGATTTCATGGTATATCAAATGGTTTGACACTTAAGATCAGATTAAGTCTGTCTAGAAGTTCTAATCATGTGTGAGATGGTCTCTGGACTAAGTTCTCCACCTAGTACCATGATTCAAATGTGCACATAAAAAGTTTAGAAACTCATTAGCAAGAGTATGCATATTTGTGCATAGGTGAGAATGAAAAAGAATTGGATATCTTTCATTGAAAAATCAGAATTGTCTGAATATGATGCATATAGTTGTCAATTGCATTTGTTTGATATTTGTCATCATGCAAAGACACTGAAAATAAATTGCTATTCTCAATTATATGTATACACATATGTTTGGCATAAGTCATTGAAAACCTATTAGGACTGCACTTGCATCACATTGACATGAATGACCCAAAGGTATATCAAATGGAAATTGCTAAAAGATAGATGCAATCTGTCTTGAAGCTCTGACCATGTGTGAGGTGGTCTCTAGACCAAGTCCTCCGCCCAGTACCATGAGTATTTTTGTACATAGGGCAGTCCAGTCATAAGACCCCATCCTTAACCTTCATTGCACATATTGCATAAAGTCATGGGGAGTCTGTCAAACAAATTTTTGCAATTCATGTATGGTGAATTAATGCATTCTGTGAAAAATAGACAATGCATATGCATACATAGTTCATTGCATATCATCATTATTGAAAATACCAAAAAGATAGAGTGATTGCTCAAATCCAATAGAAGATTTTCATTCCATCTCTGTGCAGTTCGGTCGACCAACATTTCCCATTCTGGTCAACCGATGCTCAGAGGTCTCATCTGAATAACTAATGGTTTGCTTCTTAAGTTTAATTCACATTTGTCGAACTCTGAATGATGACTCTCTCCAAACACTGCAAGCATGAACAAATTGATTATCTCCTGATCTCTCTCATCATTCATAAATCTGCTTAGTTGCATTTGCTGAGGGAGAGCATAAAAAATTCCCAAACTGTTTGGCTATTCTTTGGCATATTGATTATCCTTGCTCTTCCAGCAATTTCTTTCAAACATTGATATCAGTTAGTCTATCTTGACTTCATCTGATCTCAAGTCCATCAAACTATTGACAATTCAACTACAATTCTTTGAGAACACTGCTCCTGGACTTGCTGAAGTGCATTGCTCCCAGATCACTGATTCCATATGATTCTCAAAAACTTATAAATCAATTACTTTGTTGAATAATTGGTATCAAGTTTCATTGGCTGCTGCTAAATACTTCTGAGTGCTTTCCTAAAATTTTCTGACAGACTTGAAATTCAGTTTACTATTCTCCACACGAAATGTCTTGAAATCTCTGGTCATTGTGTTTGGAAGCCTTATTATTCCTATTATTGTTTCTGAACTCTCTGAACTTCAGGAACACTTCAATCTATATACCTTGCTCATAAATCTAAAAATTTAATTCAATGAAGAATATTCTATTATACAGATTCATGCATGTCTGAAAGATCAAATTGGTTTAAATTTAATGTATTCATTTAGGTTGGTTATAAATGCCTTGAAAATATCTGAATCAACTTTAATAAACCTTAACCAACTGGTTCATGATTAAGTCTTGTCAAATCTTCTGAAATCTGAAAATGTTAAAATCATGACTTTATTTGGCTAAAATACATGAAATCTGTATTGTCTTTAAACATCTGAACTTTCTAAAAATGTCCAAGGGTCAAATATGGTAAATCTTGCAAAAGCAATGACTTTGGTCACTGAGAAACACATGTCCAAAGGACTGTGTCATGAGGTGTCTTAGTTAACTCTACTTAAAATCATTGAAAAACAGGCGGAACAATGGCTGATACACTGAGAAACATATCTCACTCATCAAAGAAATGAGAAAAGGTATGTCATGAGGTGAAAAGTTAACTATGTTTAATTTTAAAGCATGATTGTTAGTCACACTAAGTACTTAGGGATATTGGCATCTAAACAACGTATATCCTTTAGCTACAAGGTGTGTACTGAACTAGATTGCTCGTAAGATTTAATAGCAAAAAAGTTATCCGCTTGATAAAATGAAAAATCTGAAAAAGAATGCTAAGGATAAATTGCTATAACTCTTGATAAAATTAAATAGTTTCATGATTGTTTAACCTCAATACTTATGAGTGTAATTCCTAAAGAAGTCAATGAAATTGATTGAGTAAGATGAAGGGAGGTTAATCAAGATGTCAATAAGAATTTTTGGTTCATTTTTATTAAATCTTGATTTCAGATATGAGTACATAACTTTATTGTCTAACCATGTATACATCAGGTCACGCCCCGAGCTTTTATTACATCAGAAGATGATCTCGAGAAACCTGAACAGCCGGCATGGTAAGCCTCTTGCAAGCAAGAATAATTAGAGCGCAATAACAATCACACATAAAATATAATTGCACAATAATTTAATCAAACTCCAACTTTATTTCATCATGATCATAATCCAAGTACACAAATTTCATTTAATCCACTAGACTCAATAAAAAGGAAGATTACATGGACTCGATCTAGACATTATTGACTCCTAAGTCTTCACTATCAATTTCATGTGACTTTCATTCGCTCTCGGACCCATCACTTGAATAACTCGAATCTGAATCCGAACTACTTGCATCTCCTAAAAAAGTTTGGAAATAGATAATGAGCACACTTGCCCAGTAGGTATCTTCGCATCAACACGATTGGCAATATTAAAGTGATTAGCATTTTAGCTCTAAGGAATAAGGTAAAATCATGCGAAATGCGGTAAATCACGTGAATAAAAACAAGTAACAAGATACGATCAAGTTAAGATATGATTGGGTAAGAATGATCAAGCATGAATGTAATATGGCCTTTTATGAACAAGAATGCACTAGCAAGTTAAGCAAGAATGTACTCTTCACTTAGTAACAAGTACTTCGTGAATTTCTGTGGATTACCACTTAGTGGATATCGTGATTTCCGTGATGCCGTGGATTTTCACTTATTTATAAAGAAAGTACTCCCAGCGCAATGCTACGCCAGTAGCATCATACACCATGATTTATATGTAGTGCCCTAGAATTTATAAATAATTTTTGAATTATAAAATAATTTTCTAAAAATTATAAAGGCTTAAATAAATTAATGAAGGGGTTATTGGATTAATAAGATAATATAAGGCTCAAAAAGGCTAATTAGTTAACCTAGCCTATCTAATAATTGTCCAAAAGGTTTATGGACCAAGCCCATCAAGTTTGGTCCATATTCTAGAAGGGTAATTTGATTATTCACGTATTTTAAAGATAAATACTAATTATATAAGATAATTATATGGATAAATGAATAAAAGAGTTTTATTAAATTGAAACTCCATACACGTTACATGTAACAGTCTATCGGGTGACCGCCACAGCCCTGTAACGCACCTAGACACGACCGTTACATCCTGCAGATTCCGTAAGGTGAGAAAATTATAAAAAGATTGGAACTTTGAAATCCTATCTACAAGAGATCAATTTGGGATAGATTATAACATTGCTAAGGACTCTTAGGGATTAGGTTCTGACAAATTAAGGACTCTAGAATCGATCTAATCTTCAAATCCTAACCAAAACCCTATAAATAAGACCTAGTTCTGAACTAAGCGACCCTTACTTTTGGCCCGTGAAGAATCAAGGTAAGGAGTCATAATTTCGGGTAAGTTCTTTAGAAGATTTTGTTCAGTATATTATAGACTAATAGTTCTCCAAATTTCGTGCTAGGAGACCAAGCAACCAAGAAGATAGAAGCTTCCAAAGTTGCTGATTCAACCTTAGCAACCCAAGAATCTGAACGCAAGACCCTAGAAGATCCAGAGATTAGGATGTCTAAACGAGGTAATTAGAGTTCAATCCTTTAGAACTTTTTGTACCCAATAGTCTCATCTCCTTACCCTCAAAATTTCACATCCTTAGGTCAAGAGGTTGAGGAAATAGAGCAGATTGAAGTTGCTGATTTATCACAAGAAGTACAAGGGTCTAAGGGTAGCACCTAGCATTAAATTTGAAGTTTGAAGGTCTTAAAAAAGGTAGGTTATCTCATGATTGGTAAAAATAACTTGTTAGGGATAAAAGCCCTCTGATTGTGCTTGATTTCATGCATCATAGACTAAGAATTTCATGATTTCATAGTTTTATACATGCATGCATCTCTAAGCCCTAAATGGAAATTAAAAGGTATTATCTTGTCTATTCACTAAACCCTTGCATATAGTTGGCCTATGCATCGTTATCATGACTAGAACAGTAGTAATATGTTGATTTCCAGACATGTTATGTTTTCATAAACCTTCACTTTAGTTTACTGCCAGCAGGTTCTCTGACGCACTAACGTAAGACCGTCACATGCATGTAACGGCCTTACGATAGACCGTCACATTCTGTTGTGTTTTTATTTGTTCTATTGTCTCTGACGCACCCTAGCAGGAGCATTACACCACTGTAACGGCCCCTCGATAAACCGTCACAATACTGTAACGCGCCTATCCTAGACCGTCAGGCACTGTGTTCTGCCAGCCCAAGGCAGAAAAATAACCAGTTAAGTTTACGTATAAATAAGCTTAGATAGCTAAGTTGGACATGTTATCATGACTTCAAGTTTAGTTACTGATTCATAATCAAATTGCATGATTAATGTATCTTAGGTTATTTTAAGTTATGCTAATTTCATTGGCTAAAACTCTATAGTTTTGTATTCTAAATCATGATTTTCCAAATGTTGTATTGACGGAGTTTTCTCATGGTTTCACATTGTTACACATTCTTTTCCATCTATAGAGTCATTTCTTTAAGTACATGGCGCATATTCCGGTATGTTGGACATGAGATCCTCTCTATTGGATATTCCTTCCAATGGACTAGGAAATCTTGTTTCAAGGTCTCCTTAATTCTCCGCGAGCTTGGGATTCCCACTAGGACGCCGAGTTGGTTGTACCATTAAAGCCCATTGATTAGATTACACTATCGATGTTTTTGGTTATCGGTAATGTAACGGCTCTACACTGGACCGTCAAGAGCATCTAACGGCCCAATGTACGACCGTCACATTGAACTGAGTCCGATTTCTTAGTTCTGGATTCAGACTAATGTAACGGCCCAATACTGGAGCGTCACATCATGTAACGGCCTAGTACACGACCGTCACACTACTTGAGTATTTTAACCCTAGGATTGACCAAGGGTTGATATTCCAAGGTTCTAAATAGACTCTTGATGATCTAGAACTTATCATATTGATCAAGGAACCTAATATAATGAATGAAAGATAAAGAATGTATCGTTATGCTGTCTATTTATTTCCATAAGCATAACCTTGCTTAAGTCATTCTTGATTTCTCATGATTCTTATTGAAGCAATCATTAATCGAATTATCGTTATCAAGAGCTTGTTGGAATTGTACATTCTTGGCCATACTTTATTGTTACATGCGTGGATAAAACTTGATTTATACTTGAAGATGCGACCGAGCACTGATTGTGTTCAAGGGCTCTATGCTAGTGCCCTCGGCTGATTGTTGGAAATATACTATTATAAATCATGGGGTATGATGCTACTGGCATCGAATTACACTGGGAGTACTTTCTTTATAAATAAGTGAAAATCCACAACACGATACAGCATGATTGATACTTGACTTTCTTGATATTCCACAGAAATTCACGAGGTACTTGCTCATAAGCAAAAGATACTAGAGTGATGATTATGTGGCTTGCTAGTACATTCTCGTTACATTCTTGTTCATGAAAGGCCATATCATGTTCTTGTTTCATTCTTGCTAGTTCATACTTGCTCTCATTCTATCTTACATGATCGTCTTGTTACTTGGTTTAAACTCGTGATTGATCGCATTCGCATGATTCTACCTTATTCTTTAGAGCTAAATTGTTAATTACTTTAATAGTGCCTTCATGTTGATGGGAAGATACCTACTGGGCAAGTGTGCTCATTACCTATTTCCAATCTTTTCAGGAGACGGAAGTGATTCGAATTCGGATTCCGGTTATACAAGTAGCGGGTCCGAGAGCGAATGAAAGTATTGTCAAGATGAGAGTGAAGACTTAGGAAGTCTAAATTGTTTAGATTGAGTCTGTGTAATTTTCCTATTTTCATGAGTCTGGTATATTGGAATAAGTGGAATTAATGATTGTATTTGGGTATTGAATTTGATTATTATGAAATAAAGTTGGAGTTTGAGTAAATATTGTGCAATTGCATTTATGTATGTGATTGTATTGCGCTCTGATCATTCTTGCTTGTAAGAGGCTCACCATGTCGGCTGTTCACGTTTCTCGAGCGAGTCTTCCGCTGTCATAAAGGCTCGGGGCATGACAGTTAAGTTGGTATTAGAGCCTAAGTCTCAAGACTTAGAAAGAAGAATCATGTCATAAGATAAGTCCAAGGTTTAAGGACTTCTACCTATGAACTAAGGAAGAAATTCCATACCCATGTGAGAATTGGGTAGAGCCCGGGATAAGATAATTAATTAGCCTTAAGATTGATTTTTCATTCCAATTTCATGAGAAATAACAAGTTGTTATATTTCTCTCATGTACCTTATGGCTCATCGTGTAGATTGGGAGGGCATGCAACAAACAGTTGTCGACCTTACTCAGGCATTGCAAACCATAGCGCAAGGCGGCGCAGGGGCAAGGGTTGGTGACCTACATCGCAATTTCCGGGGTTTAAATCCTCCGTGATTCTATGGCTCTTCCAATCCCGACGAGGCAGAGAACTGGATTGATGAAATGAATCGAATATTTGATGTCATCGAATGCACCGATCAGGAGAAGGTGCGTCTCGCAACCTTTCAACTTAACAAAGATGCTCGCACCTGGTGGAAGTTAGTTCCGGCACCTCCAGCCAATGCACATCATACATGGGATGGGTTCCTCACCCTATTTCGTGCCAAATACTTTTCGGGGCACGTAAAGGAATGAAAGGCTATGGAGTTCACCACCCTTCGGCAAGGAATGATGACGGTTGCCGAATATGAACTACAATTCTCAAGGCTAGCACCGTACGCATCACATCTAATTAGTACCGATTTATTAAAGGCGAATCGGTTTATGGACGGGTTACGTCCCGGTTTCATCCAGCAGCTCAGGATCCAAAACATCCGTACTTATGCGGAGATGGTTCAGCGGGCATACCTATGTGAAAGGACCTTAGAGAAGGTCGAAAAATTGAAAGGAAAGGGAGAAGAATCCAGCCGACGTTCTGATCGGCATTATAAGAAAGAGAAATTCAGCATCACGGAGCCTTACAAGAGCTGTGATAGTAAGAAGAGATCTAGGAATGGGAATGGTGGAAGTTCCCATAAGCAAAAGAAAGTCAAGGAGGAGAAGGAGTAGGTCGCCATGGCTTGCACATTTTGTGAAAAATTCGGCCATTCGGCTGAGGAGTGTTGGAAGTGCCTTGGCGCTTGTTTACGTTGTCGAAGTAGGGAGCATCGCATGCCGGAATGCCCCCTTATGAAGGACCAGTCATCTGGTAATGGACGCAGGAGGCAGGCTCGCCTCAATGCCGTTCTAGAAGAAGAGGAAGCGTCCAGGGATGATGGGCTTGTGGAAGGTACTCTTCAAATTTGTTCTTGTCCTGCATTCGTGCTATTTGATACTGGTGCCTCTCATTCTTTTATCTCCACTACTTTTGCTAAAACATTACCAATCGCATCAGTTCCCTTACCTTCAGATCTTGCTATTTCCACACCCTTAGGTTCTGGAACAAAGCTTACCGACTATTATCCTGATAGCGAAGTGATAGTAGAGGGTCAAAATCTCCCCGCAAATTTAGTATGCCTTGACATGAAAGGTTATGATGCCATTTTAGGGGTAGATTGGCTTGTAGATCATGATGCTTATATCAATTGCCGAAACAGGATTATATCCTTTCGAAAGCCCGGTCCTCCGAAATTCTCTTTTCTTAGCATCAAGTACAAGAAACACCCCACTATCATATCCTCACTTCACGTTTGCAAACTTATCTCGCGAGGATGTGAAGCTTTTCTTGCTTTTGTCATTATTACGGAGTCCAAAAAAATTATCATAGCAGACATCCCTATTGTAAATGAGTTCCCAGACGTGTTTCCATCCGAATTACCTAGTTTACCACCCGAAAGGGAAGTTGACTTCACTATTGAACTCATTCTAGGAGCGGCACCTGTTTCTATAGCCCCTTACGGGATGTCCCCCACAGAGCTTAAGGAATTGAAGAAGCAGTTGCAGGAACTACTAGACAAGGGCTTCATCAGACCTAGCACATCCCCTCGGGGTGCGCTGGTTCTATTTGTCAAGAAGAAGGATGGTTCTCTCAGGCTATGCATCGATTACCGGCGACTGAATCAACTCACAATTAAAAACAAGTATCCGTTGCCACGTATTGATGAGCTCTTCGATCAACTTTCGGGAGCAGAGTATTTCTCTAAGATAGACCTCAAATCAGGTTATCATCAACTTAGAATTAAAGAAGAGGATATTTATAAATCAGCTTTTCGAAGTCGTTATGGCCACTATGAATTCGTAGTGATGCCGTTTGGGTTAACTAATGTCCCAGCAACATTCATGCAACTTATGAACAATGTTTTCCAGCCATATCTGGACCAGTTCATCGTCATCTTCATTGATGATATCTTGATATATTCCAAGACAAAAGAGGAACATGAACAACATTTAAAAATAGCTTTACAAACACTTAGAGAACACAAGCTTTATGTCAAACTCAATACGTGTGAATTTTGGCTCGAGGAAGTTTCATTCCTAGGCCACATTATTTCAAAAGAAGATATTGCTGTGGATCCTTCTAAGGTAGAAGCTGTCAAGAATTGGAGTCGGCCAACGACTGTATCGGAAATAAGAAGCTTTCTGGGTTTAGCAGGTTATTATAAGAGATTTATTAAGGACTTCTCAAAAATTACGGTTCCTTTAACTAGACTGACAAGAAAAGAAAACCCTTTTGTCTGTTCAAAGGACTGTGAAAAGAGCTTTCAAAGTCTTAAGAATCATCTTACAACAGCTCCTATTTTATCACTACCAATGGAAGGTGGTGGATTCGAAGTGTATACGGATGCGTCTGGCATTGGCTTAGGATGCGTTCTCAAGCAGAGTGGAAAAGTAATCTGTTATTCTTCTAGACAACTAAAACGTCACTGGAGAGGGGGATTTCCGCAGCCCACCACAAAGGCAGCTCAACAAGACCCACGAGGTCCAACCAGGCGAGCCCACCCAAGTGATAGCCCACAGGGCCCACTTAGGGAGAAAAGCCCAATAAATAAAGACTCGAGGAACTAACTCTCCCCGGTGGCCTTCTAGGCTCAGAGGGCCCGAGACAACGGTCAGGTCCCAAGGAAGGTCCGGCCTAAAGCCCTCTCCCCATCCGAGAGAGATAGGCTCCAGCCGACCTATCCGACCCCACCCTCTCTGGGCCATGCCTATCGCTCGGACATGAGCTAGCATCCCCGAGGCTCGGTAAGACCGGTTGATTATCTGCAGGTGCGGCCGTTCAGAGTCCTCCGCCAGCGGGAGAGTCATGGGAGTTGTCGGACTCCAAGGGGATAACGTCCCCACGATCATGCCATGAAAGCCCCCGTTAAAGACGTAACTCCCGCCGGGAACCCCTCAGCTTACAGGACTCCTGAAGGCGGCGCACTATTTAAGCAAGGGATACCCTCCGGAAGATGGTAAGATGAACTGAGCATTCACACACCCTAAGCTCTTGAGCATAATTCGCTTCACCCCTTGGTGGAGAGGATTCTCGCGCATCAGCTCTCTCCTCCCCCCATTATTGCTTCCACCATAGCTTTACTGACTTAGCCATCGGAGGGTTTTGCCCCAGGGAGATCCCCTAGGCCCTCTGATACATTTCCCTCTCTTGCAGATTCATCTTCTGGTGATCCACAACCCGCTCAGGACCCCGCGCGAGATCTCGCCTCTTCATCTGGCGCCGTCTGTCGGAAACGCACGAAAAGTCGAGTTGGTGAGAAGAAGCTCAGGGAGGAGATCCGCCGGTGGGGCAGGTAAGGCTGTGGCGGCGGCGGGAGGCGCCCCCTCTAGGGTCTCGCAGAGCCCCCCCTCCAAAGCCAGCATCCCCACCAACAGGCCACCACCCCCCCCGGCGGAGACAGGGGCACCCCTCGACGGTGGCGCCAACGCCTTCCAGGCCCTCAACGAAAAGATGGACGTCCTCGTGGAGCTCATGAGGGCCCAGGCGGCCAGGGACGCAAGGTCCCGCGCCCCGTCAGGAAGTCCCCCTCGAAGGAGTGCGACTCAGCACACCGCCGGAGGCCGCTTCACCCTCCGCGACCGACAGCTCCTCCGCAACGACGTCGGAGGACCCTCGCATGCCCCGCCTGCGGAGCAAGAGGCTTCCTCCACGCCGAGGAGAGGAAAGCAGGGGGCGAGGCCGCCGCGCCCGGGCACTAGTGCCCCGTGAGATTGCCAAGATGACCCCCCCAACCCCACGGTGCGACTGCAGCCAGAGCTGTCCCTCCGGCTGCGTGATTTCGAGAGACGGTTCGCAGAGCAAGAGCGCTCCCTCCGCGCCCTGCAGAAGACCTCTCTCCCGGAGGACGAGGAGAAATCCCCTTTCTCCGAGTACATCTTGAAGGCAGAGGTCTCTCCCAGAGCCTCCATTCCAACCTTCAAGCTCTACGACGGCCAGGGCGACCCAGCCGACCAC
Organism: Amorphophallus konjac; assembly: GCA_022559845.1. Classification (NCBI taxonomy): domain Eukaryota; kingdom Viridiplantae; phylum Streptophyta; class Magnoliopsida; order Alismatales; family Araceae; genus Amorphophallus; species Amorphophallus konjac. Next base: position 371,531,744 of record CM040118.1, on the reverse strand, counting down.
TACGATAGCTTCGACGCCCTGGTGACCCTTCATGGAACGCCGGATCCCATCAAATGCCGAGCCTTCACGGCCACCCTGGTCCAAGGTGCTCAGGCATGGTTCCGGGCCCTCGCCCCAGGGTTCATTCAAGACTTCAGGCAATTCGGGCGAATTTTCAAGGAGAGTTTCGCCGGTAGCGCCCCCCCAAGGTCAGTAGCGGGGCTCCTGGCCCTCAAACAGGCGCAAGGGGAGAGGCTCCGGACTTACGTCCACCGATTTAAATTGGAAGCCCTCAGGATCCCCCGCCTAGATGTGGCCTCAGCCACAACCGCACTGACCGGGGGCACCCGGGACGAGAATCTCCACCGCGAGCTTGTCCTCCACCTTCCCTCGACCCTTGCCGAGCTAGTGACTCTGGCACTGCGCCACGCCGAGTGCGAAGAAGTACTCAGCGCCTGCCGAGACACAACCGGCTTGGGTCGGGAGGGGGACAAGAAGCGGACCTCCAAGCCAAACCCTGGCTCGGGTAAGAAGCGCGATCGAGAAGGAGAGCGCAAAAGAAAGTACGAGCGGTACACCCCCTTGACCGCGCCAGTCTACGAGATCTATGAAGACATCAAAGACTCGGGACTTCTCTGCCAGCCCGAGCCAATGAGGTTGAAGAACCGCAAGCGGGACAGGCATTGCCTGTTCCACGGCTACCACGGGCACCACACTGGGGATTGCCATCAGCTCCAGGACGAGATCGAGCGCCTCATCCGTCTGGGGCACCTAGCCCGGTTCATGACCGGGCACAAAGAAGACCGAGACGCCACAGAGGAGATCGACAATGCCCCCCGAGGGGTCCACATCAACGTCATCTCCGGAGGAGCGGCATCGGGCAGCGACACCAGCCGAGGAAGGAAACGTCATGCCGAGCGGGCCAGCCAAGCCTTAGAGCCCCCGAGAGGCCCGCCGATGAAGCCCCAGGTCATAGTCTTCTCCGACCAAGACCTGGAAGGGCTGAGCACCCCGCATGACGATGCCCTCATTATCTCGGCCACGATAAATCACTGTAATGTAGACAGGATTTTAGTTGATAATGGGAGCGCCCCCGATGTATTATCTTATGACTGTTTTCTCAAGATGGGGGAAGACCCATCCAAGCTCCGCCCGATCCGAATGCCCCTTTGTGGGTTTAATGGCCTGGCCACCTACCCCGAGGGAGCCCTAAGCCTGCCGGTCACTATCGGCACCCCACCCAAAACCGTTACGGTCATAGTGGACTTCATAGTGGTTAAAGGTATGATAGCGTACAACGCCATTTTCGGCCGAAAAATTCTCAGCCGAATAAAGGCCGTACCATCTACCTATCACCAAAAAATGAAGTTTCCCACCAAAAATGGGTTGGGGGAAGTCCGAGGTAACCAGGCCACGGATAGAAGGTGCTACAACATCTCGGTGGAAGCCTCAAGGCCGGACGGGAAGGATAAGGGCCCCAGGGGAGTCTAAGGAAGAGCCGTGACCACCGAGCCCGGTGGCGAGTTATTAACGGTATTCCTGAACGATGACCCGGCCCTAGGAGTAAGGATCGGCGCCGGCCTACCACCAGAGGAACAGCAACGATACAAGGAGTTTCTTTCTGAGTATGTTCGGGTCTTTGCTTGGTCCGATGATCAACTCCCTGGTATACCAGAGGAGACCGTGACGCACAAGCTCAACCTCGACACCACCGTGAGACCCGTACAGCAGCGGAGAAGGAAGCATGCGCCTGAGAAACAGGCGATCATCAAGGCGCAGGTCACCAAGGGACAAGAAACTGGTCTTTTCAGACCGGTCCTGTACCCAACGTGGCTAGCCAACATCGTCCTGGTGCCGAAGACTACAGGCAAGTGGCGAATGTGCGTAGACTTCACCGATCTGAACAAGGCCACCCCCAAGGACTGCTATCTGCTACCGAGCATCGACCAATTGGTTGACTCCACCTCGGGCAACGAGATACTCAGTTTCCTGGATGCCTATTCAGGTTATCATCAGATCCGAATGAGCCCTGAAGATGTCGAGAAGACCGCCTTCATCACCGACTACGGCGTGTATTGCTACACCCGGATGCCCTTCGGGTTGAAGAATACTGGAGCCACATACCAGCGACTGGTCAACCACATGTTCGAGGGACAGTTAGGTCGGAACGTCGAGGCCTACATCGATGACATGCTCGTCAAGACTCCGAGGGCCCAAGACCACTTCACCGACCTCGCCGAGACTTTCGGCACCCTCCTGAAGTACTGCATGAAGCTCAACCCCGCCAAGTGCGCCTTCGGAGTAAGATCCGGGAAGTTCCTGGGTTTCCTGGTCACTCAGCGAGGGATCGAAGCCAACCCCAACAAGGTCCAGGCCATCCTGGACATGCGCCCGCCCACGTGCATCAAAGACGTCCAGCGTCTGACGGGGCGTGTCGCTGCTCTCAGTCGTTTCCTGTCCCGTGCGGCCGAACGATGCTTGCCCTTCTTCAAGCTGATGAGGGGGCCCAAGATAGCATCTGCTACGTTCGCGTGGGATGGGGAATGCCAAACAGCGTTCGTCGAGCTCAAAGAGTTCCTGGCTTCGCCCCCGGTGCTTTCCATGCCCGTCCCGGGCGAGGTCTTGTTGCTCTATCTCTCGGTGACGCCATCAACGGTCAGCTCGGTCCTAGTCAGGAATGACTCGAGAATCGAGAGGCCGGTCTACTACACCAGCAAGGTGCTCAACAAGGCCGAGCAGAGGTACCCCGCAACCGAGAAACTCGTGCTAGCGTTGGTTACCTCCGCAAAGCGCCTCCGACCTTACTTCCAGGGGCATCCCATCACCGTGCTAACCGGCGAGCCACTGAAGAAGATTCTGGCCCACCCCGAAGCCTCGGGGCGACTTGTCAAGTGGGCCATCATGCTCGGGGCCTACGACATCTCGTATCGTCCGCGATCAGCTATCAAAGGACAAGCACTCGCCGACTTCATCGCCGAGAGCACCGTTCCAGTCGAGGACAGGCCTCCGACGGCAATCGGGCCAACTTGGGAGCTGTTCGTCGATGGATCGTCCAACTCGGTCGGTAGCGGCGCAGGGATCCTCCTAAGGTCCGCCGAAGGAATAGAGTTGCAATACGCCCTCAAGTTCAACTTCTCGGCGTCCAACAATACTTCCGAGTACGAGGCCCTTATCTCGGGAGCCCGCATGGCCCGACGGTTGGGGGCCGAGCGAGTCAGGATCCACATCGACTCCCAGCTAGTTGCAAGCCAGGTCAATGGCGAGTACGAAGCTCGAGAGGTACCTATGATCAAATACCTCCAGTTGGTCCGGAGCCTGGCCCAGCAGTTCGAGGAGTTCGAGGTAGTCCGAATAGCTCGGGAGCAAAACTCTCGGGCGGACGCCCTCTCCCGACTGGCCTCCTCCCTAGACCCGGAAGGTACACGATCGGTCCTCCTAGAAGAGCTAGAGCGCCCGAGCATAGACTCGGAGCTCCTCGCCATTGACTCGGCCACTCCCGGCGACTGGCGCTCCCCCTACCTGTCCTAGCTACGGGACTCCCGGGAGCCCTCCGACCCTCGGGAAGCCCGCCAAATGAAATACCAAGCTCGACGCTTCGTCATCCTCGACAATGCTCTCTACCGAAGATCGTTCTCCGGGCCCCTTCTGAAGTGTCTCGGTCCCAACGAAGCAAGCCAAGCTGTTAAGAGGTCGGTCGCTGGCCAGAATCCTGCTAAGGCAAGGGTACTGGTGGCCGACCCTGCAGCGCGACTGCACGGCTTACGTACAACATTGCGACCGTTGCCAGCTGTTCGACCATTTGGTCCATCAGCCGGCCACGGAACTTGTCACCCTTACCGAGCCCTACCCTTTCGCTCGGTGGGGGATCGACATCCTTGGGCCGTTCCCAGCGGCTCAATCCCAGAAGAAGTTCATCATCGTCGCCATCGACTACTTCACCAAGTGGATCGAGGCTGAAGCAACGGCAAGGATCACCAAGACAGTCATCTGGGGCTTCGTTTGGAAATCGATCATCTGTCGCTTTGGCATCCCCCGAGTGATTGTGAGCGATAACGGGCGGCAATTCGACTCTCGGTACTTCCGAGACAGATGCGCCGACCTAAATATCCGCAACCACTTCACTTCGGTCGCCCACCCTCAGGCCAACGGGCTGGTTGAAAATGCCAACAAGACCATCTTGAAGGGCATAAAAACCAGGCTCGGCAAGGCTAAGGGTAGCTGGCTCAAGGAACTTCCTAGCGTACTATGGTCGCACCGAACGACCCCCAGGGCGGCAACCGGTGAGACCCCTTTTCAGCTGGTATATGGCACCGAAGCCGTCGTTCCGTTAGAGATCGCCAATCCGTCTCTCCGAGTGATCAGCTTTTCGCCCGAGGCAAACGAGCAGAAGTTGCTCGAGAACCTCGACCTGGCAGACGAACTCCGAGAGATCGCGAACGTCCGAGCTACGGAATACCAGCGCCGCCTCACTCGGTACTACAACACCAAGGTCCAAGGTAGACAATTCCAACCAGGGGACTTTGTCCTCAGGAAGACCGAAGCCTCTCGACCACTGGAGGCGGCGGGCAAGCTATCCCCCAACTGGGAAGGCCCCTACCGAGTGATCGAGACGCTCGGGAAAGGTGCGTACAGGTTAGCCACAATGGAAGGGGAACCCATTCCCCGGACATGGAACGCAAACACACTACGCAGATTTTATTTCTGAAAACTGTATCGACAAATCGGGTAAAGTAAACCCCCTTTTTTGCATTCATTCAAGATAACTGTTCGTACATCAGAAAGGCAACTGCCAGTACATTACATAGTGAAAAGCAAAAATCCATCTAGCCCCGCGGCAAACGGCCATCGCCCGACCGACCCGGTCTTAACCTTCTCGCATCTAGGCACTGACTCTGCCTCGCGTAGAAACTGGCTCGGACAAGAGATGGTCGACCCAGTTGGCTCGGGTGGACCGTGACAAAGGTGACAGAGGGACAGCAAGGAGAAGGCCACCTTTCACGCGAGGAAGGCTACCTTCCAAGTTGGCAACAACCTGGAAAAAGGAGCGCCGTGAAGGTCCCCTCTCTACCAAACTACCAACTCTTTGGAGGCGAACAGAAAGCAAGCAGCCCCCGAAGAGTGAAAGAAATGAAGAACAAAAGAGAGAGAAAGAGGCTGCGGACAGGGGTGAGGAAGGGACTGGAGCCGCCTCCTCCCCTCCCACGGAGGGGAATGGCGGCCGGCATCCCTGACTCCCCCATCCGCCCTCCATCTCGGCGTCCAACCGGAAGCCTTGCCGGAGCCAAGAGGGGGCAAACGGCGTGCCCCCGCACGTCGAAGCCCTCTCCAGATCCGCGCGGCGACTGTCGGACCCGTCTCATGCACGCTCGGCGACCGTGGGACCCGACCGATATTCCAGGACAGCTGGAACCGGCCGCTCCCCGTAGTCTGCAGCGTCATCTTCTGAAGGGTCCTCCATGCTCCGATCGCGGCGGCGCAACGCAGAGCAAAAATGAGGGAACAAGAGCAAACCGCCGGCGAGAGTCCTAAGTGTTAAGAGGGAAAGAGCACCCTTCGGTCCTTTTTATAGGCCAAGGGAAGCCACGCGCCTTAAATGACTCCCCCCTCGAAAACACGCTATAGGACCTCCCTTGGAAGGTCACCTCCAATTCCTCGGCCCCCGCCCTAGCGGGATTCGCGAAGCGCCTCAACTTTCAAAGCATGGTGGAATGAAAGGACACCCCGCCAGAAGTCTCCCGAATCGGCATGCGAGAACGGTGCAGAAAATATCGGCACCTTCCAACTGCCCCCGATACGCCAGCCAAATCATGGCAAAGATAACAATCAAACGAAGTAAGTCCGTTATTGCCTCCCATAAGGAAATCCTCTTACAAAAGGAAAAACAGACAAAAAGGGGAAGGGGCAAAATAAAGCATAATACATCAGGCCTCGGGCCCACTTTGAAGCTCGGGAACAGCAGTAGGGGAAGCGTCACCCCCGGTGCCTTCGGTGACGGCCGGCCCGGACACTGACCTCGCCTGTGCGAGAACTGTCCCGGTCGTGAGCCCTCCTGGAGCCTCCGGAGTTGGTGACCCCGCTGGAGGTGACTCCTCCGGTTCTTCCCCGGCCGAGGATGAGGAGCTGGAGACCGACTCATCCGAATCATAACTCTGGCCGTAAGGAAAATCGCCCCCGGCAAGGTGCTCGTTGGCATAGCTCATCGCCCGGCGGTAGCCCTGCCTGAATCCCTTTCGGGCACCCCGACGGAGCGCTACCTCGTAGTAGGGTAGGGCAGCTTCAATCAGGTCGGCCGAGTAAGCTTCCGAGCCTTTGTAGCGCTCGATCGCCTTCGCCTCGACCTGCCCGTCCCGAGCTCGCTCCGCCTCGGCCGCACGCTCTTCCGCCCTCGCCAGACGCTCCTCTAGCTCAGTCATCCTCCGCTCGACTTCGATCGCCCGACCCTCCGCCCGGGCTCGGTCCGCCTCGGCCTCAACGCGAAGGCGCTCCGCGTCCTCTGCCCGATCCTACAGCTCGCCGCGCTCAAGCTCCCAGAGACCGTCCAGCTCGATGTGACGTTGACGCTCGTCTTCTAGACGTTTGCTCTTCCTCTCGAGCGATTCTCGGGCCCTTGCTAGCCGCTCGGCCAGCGCCTCGGCTTCCCGTCGGCTCGACCGCGCCAACTCCCTGAATGCGAGGAACTCCCGCCGGAGCCCCTCATGCTCCCCCTCGAGCCGGACTAGTTTCCCCTCGCATCCACCAAGGGTCCAGGCGAGCTTCGACCGCTCCGCCTCCGTCCGGGCGTGCGCCTCTGCCATCACGGCCGATGTCCGAGCTATGACCAGGCCGCCCTCCATCAGGATATCAAGGACCCCGGCGGGAGTGCTGCGCCTTGCTCCCCCCTTCTCGGTGATCGACCGGCAGAACCGGTACAAGTCGCCCGAGATACCGAGCCTGACCAGAGGTTCCGGCAAAGGGGACTGTTCCACCCTGGGCACCCCACCAGAAGACCTTGCTTGGGCAGCGAAGCTGACCGCCCTGCTCGCCACGGTCGGTTGGGGTTGCAACGCCTCCTCGGGCGAACCCCCAGCCTCTACCGGCGCCGCGGGATCCATCGCACCAGAAGCTGCCGGCACTTGGGGTTGCGACGCCCTCACGGGCGAACCCCCATCCTCGCCGACCAATCCCTCGGTCCCAGCGCCGGCCACACCGGCATCGGCCCCCTCTGCCCCCACAGAGGGGAGAGCCGACCCATCACCTCCCTTTGCGGGGCCCCTGGTCTCCTCGGCCCCCTCTCGCCCGGCGGATGGGAGAGCCAGCCCGGAGGGGTCGGCCCCATCCTGCCCCCGAGGGGGGAGCGCCGCCGAGCCAGAATCGCCCCCGACGGTGGTAAGAAGGCCGGCTTTCTTGGCCCTTTTCCTGGCCTTCGCGGCCGCCCGCAACTTCCCCGCCAGAGGATCCTTGCGCTTCAGGCCGGTCGATCGAGAAGTCCCCTCGGGGGCCGCCCCCTTGCCCTTATCTCGGGCATGGACGCGACCCGTCGAGACATCGGGCTCATCAGCTGCCGAGTCATCTCCCAGATCGATGACCTCGGCCGCCTCCTCCAGAGGCTCCCGCCTCACGTCTGCCACAAGAAGAAGCCCCAGTCAGGAGAAGGAAAAGAGCTACCACCCCCAAAAAAGAGCCTCAAGAGCCGTACCTGCCGACGTCAACCGCGAGAGAAGATACCGTTCGATGTTCTCCGGCATCACCAGCTCCTCGGTCGATTGGCGGTTCTCCAGCAGACGGGCAGCCTGCTGCTCCACGTGGGGAGGGAACTCCTCCTGGCGAGGGGGCAGGTTCGGGTGAAAGTTGGGCGAGGTCCGGCATCTCCAGATCTCGTCCGTCGCCACCGCCTTCACCCAGAAGAATTGGGTCTTCCACCCCTTGTGCGAGGAGTCCTTCGCCGCGAGCGAGATGCAGCTCCTATTCCTCCGCGCCTGGATGAAGTAGAAGCCTTTCCCCGCCGACTGGTGCGCTTTTAACTCAAAAAAGAAGTGGAAGAGGTCCAAAGAAGGAAAAATGTTGTGCTGACGACAAAGAATCCCGAAGGCCGAGAGCAGCAGATACGAATTGGCCACCAACTAAATAGGCGCCAACCGGAAAAAATTAAGAAGCTGCAGCACATAAGGATCGAAAGGAAGCAGAAATCCACACTTCCAAGCCAGAAGGAAGGTGCAAATGAGCTCGTCACGATCATCCAGACTCGTCTCGTACGGAGTAGCGGCGACGAAGCTGTATCTGAGAGGTAGGCGGAAACGATGCTCCAGCCTCCGCACCTCCGCTTCCCCCAACTCACTACAGTTGGGGACGGGTTCCGCCTCACCGGCGCAAGCTCCGGACTCTGATCCACCATCGAGTTGGGATGAGATCCCTCGTACGAGCTTGAAGACTCCGGGGGAGAAGGAAGTTGCCGGACCGCCTCTGCGGTTATCCTCGCCAACTCCTCGAACGCCGCCGCAAGGCTCCGCGTCTCCGCTGTGCTCTCACGGCGCATCAAGAAGCAAGGAAAGCCTAAAACCCTGGAAGCCTAGAACGATGAACAGCGCCCCCTATAAACCCCTGAGGGTGGCGGCGCGCCGTTCCGTGCTCCGAGAAAAAGGGGGGCCCCTTCGTTTCGAATCTATCAGGATCATCATTACGGGCCTCGGCGACTGCTATAAGCGGCTCCATAATGCCAACGGAATTCCACCCACCTGAGCCACGCCGGTCCAAAGCCTCGAAAAAATACTCATCCGAGCCTCCTTGGCTCGGGAGTAGGAGGGGGACAAGTGGAGAGAGGGATTTCCGCAGCCCACCACAAAGGCAGCCCAACAAGACCCACGAGGTCCAACCAGGCGAGCCCACCCAAGTGATAGCCCACAGGGCCCACTTAGGGAGAAAAGCCCAATAAATAAAGACTCGAGGAACTAACTCTCCCCGGCGGCCTTCTAGGCTCGGAGGGCCCGAGACAACGGTCAGGTCCCAAGGAAGGTCCGGCCTAAAGCCCTCTCCCCATCCGAGAGAGATAGGCTCCAGTCGACCTATCCGACCCCACCCTCGCCGGGCCATGCCTATCGCTCGGACATGAGCTAGCATCCCCGAGGCTCGGTAAGAACGGTTGATTATCTACAGGTGCGGCCGTTCAGAGTCCTCCGCCAGCGGGAGAGTCATGGGAGCTGCCGGACTCCAAGGGGATAACGTCCCCACGATCAGGCCATGGAAGCCCCCGTTAAAGATGTAACTCCAGCCGGGAACCCCTCAGCTTACAGGACTCATGAAGGCGGCGCACTATTTAAGCAAGGGATACCCTCCGAAAGATGGTAAGATGAACTGAGCATTCACACACACTAAGCTCCTGAGCACAATTCGCTTCACCCCTTGGTGGAGAGGATTCTCGCACATCAGCTCTCTCCTCCCCCCATTATTGCTTCCACCATAGCTCTACTGACTTAGCCATCGGAGGGTTTTGCCCCAGGGAGATCCCCTGGGCCCTCTGATACGTTTCCCTCTCTTGCAGATTCATCTTCTGGTGATCCACAACCCGCTCAGGACCCCGCGCAAGATCTCGCCTCTTCAGTCACGAAGAAAATTATCCTGTACATGATTTGGAATTCGCAGCATTTATTTTCGCCTTGAAAATTTAGCGTCATTATCTTTATGGAGAAAAGTTCACAGTTTACTCGGACCACAAAAGCTTGAAATATTTATTCTCTCAAAAAGAGCTTAACATGAGGTAGAGGAGGTGGTTAGAATATCTCAAAGACTTTGATTTTGCTATTCAATATCATCCTGGCAAGGCTAATGTTGTAGCAGATGCACTCAGCAGAAAACCAATGGGTATGCTATCAAGTCTTATGATTAGTGTTACTAACCTTGTTCTCCAATTTGCTCAATTGAACTTAGATATAGACATAAAAGAAGAAGATTGTTTTATAGCTAATATCCGAGCTCAACCTACATTGATAGAAGATCTGGTCAAACTGTAAAATGATGATCCTATATTACTGGAAGTTAAGGCCAATATTGAACAAAGACCGGATTTTTCTATTTCCAATGACGGAAGATTGTTATTCAAGGGCCGAATATGTGTACCAGATCATGAGGCTATGAAGAAACTGATCCTAGATGAAGCACATAATTCCAAATACACAATTCATCCAGGAGGAACAAAGATGTATCAAGATCTCAAAAGAAATTTCTGGTGGCCCAACATGAAGAGAGAAATAGCTGATTTCGTATCCCGTTGTCTCACCTGCCAACAAGTAAAAGCAGAACATTTTAGACTCGCAGGTAAATTACACCCCTTGAGTATTCCCGAATGGAAATGGGAGAGTATAGGGATAGACTTTACTATGGGTTTACCTAAGACAAGAGGTGGATACGATGGAATATGGGTAATCATAGACCGATTGACTAAATCCGCACACTTCATACCAATAAAGAGTCGATGGTGGTCTGTGGATATTCTAGCAGCATTATACATAAAGGAGATTGTCAAACTACATGGTGTCCCAGTCACTATTATATCTGATAGAGATCCTTGATTCACATCACAGTTCTGGAAGGGTCTACAACAGTCACTAGGGACTAGATTAAATTTCAGTACAGCTTTTCATCCACAAACAGATGGTCAAACGGAAAGAACAAATCAAGTAGTAGAAGATATGCTCAGGGCTTGTACTATCGACTTTGGAGGTAGTTGGCATGATCATCTGCCTCTAGTAGAGTTTGCATATAACAATAGTTACCAGGCCAGCATACAAATGGCACCTTTTGAAGCTTTATATGGAAAAAGCTGTCGATCACCAATATGTTGGAGTGAAATAGGGGAAAGACAATTCCTAGGCCCCGATCTCATCAGGGACTCTAAAGAAAAGATCAAGCTCATTCAAGAAAGAATGAAAATGGCACAAGATTGGCAAAAGTCTTATGCTGATAATCGAAGACGTGACTTGGAATTTCAGGTAGGAGATCATGTATATTTAAAGATTTCTCCAGGTCGTGGTATTCGAAGATTTGGCATTAAAGGGAAGTTAACTCCAAGATTCATTGGCCCATTTGAAATTCTCGAACGGATTGGTGAAGTAGCTTACAAATTGGCTTTACCTCCACAATTAGCAGGAGTTCATGACGTATTTCACGTCTCTATGCTGAAGAAGTATGTATATGATTCTGACCATATTATTACTTATGACAATCTGAAAATTCAGAAGGATATGACGTACGAGCAAAAGCCAATAAAGATTCTGGAACGGGAAGTGCGTCAACTAAGAAATAAAGTTATTCCTATGGTCAAGATTCAATGGAAGGAAACATGGCCATATGAAGCAACATGGGAAACCGAAGCAGCCATGCGAAAAAGATTCCCAGAATTATTTAACTGTAAGTACACTCTCCGAAATCCATATATCGAATTTGGGGACCAAATTTTCTAAGTGGGGGAGGGTGTAGTGCCCCAGAATTTATAAATAATTTTTGAATTATAAAATAATTTTCTGAAAATTATAAAGGCTTAAATAAATTAATGAAGGGGTTATTGGATTAATAAGACACTATAAGGCTCAAAAAGGCTAATTAGTTAACCTAGCCTATCTAATAATTGTCCAAAAGGTTTATGGACCAAGCCCATCAAGTTTGGTCCATATTCTAGAAGGGTAATTTGATTATTCACGTATTTTAAAGATAAATACTAATTATATAAGATAATTATATGGATAAACGAATAAAATAGTTTTATTAAATTGAAACTCCATACACGTTACATGTAACGGTCTATCGGGCGACCGCCACAGCCCTGTAACGCACCTAGACACGACCGTTACATCCTGCAGATTCCGTAAGGTGTGGAAATTACAAAAAGATTGGAACTTTGAAATCCTATCTACAAGAGATCGATTTGGGATAGATTATAACATTGCTAAGGACTCTTAGGGATTATGTTCTGACAAATTAAGGACTCTAGAATCGATCTAATCTTCAAATCCTAACCAAAACCCCATAAATAGGACCTAGTTCTGAACTGAGCGACCCTTACTTTTGGCCTGTGAAGAATCAAGGTAAAGAGTCATAATTTCGGGTAAGTTCTTTAGAAGCTTTTGTTTAGTATATTATAGACTAATAGTTCTCCAAATTTCATGCTAGGAGACCAAGCAACCAAGAAGATAGAAGCTTCCAAAGTTACTGATTCAACCTTAGCAACCTAGGAATCTGAACGCAAGACCCCTAAAGATCCAGAGATTAGGACGTCTAAACGAGGTAATTAGAATTTCACATCCTTAGGTCAAGAGGCTGAGGAAATAGAGCAGATTGAAGTTGCTGAATTATCACAAGAAGTATAAGGGTCTAAGGGTAGCACCTAGCATTAATTTTGAAGTTTGAAGGTCTTAAAAGAGGTAGGTTATCTCATGATTGGCAAAAACAACTTGTTAGGGATAAAAGCCCTCTGATTGTGCTTGATTTCATGCATCATAGACTAAGAATTTCATGATTTCATAGTTTTATACATTCATGCACCTCTTAGCCCTAAATGGAAATTAAAAGGTATTATCTTGTCTATTCACTAAACCCTTGCATATAGTTGGCCTATGCATCGTTATCATGACTAGGACAACAGTAATATGTTGATTTCCAGGCATGTTATGTTTTCAAAAACCTTCACTTTAGTTTACTGCCAGTAGGTTCTCTGACGTACTAACGTGAGACCGTCACATGCATGTAACGGCCTTATGATAGACCGTCACATTCTGTTGTGTTTTTATTTGTTCTATTGTCTCTGACGCACCCTAGCAGGAGCGTTACACCACTATAACGGCCCCTCGATAAACCGTCCCAATACTGTAACGCACCTATCCTAGACCGTCAGGCACTGTGTTCTGCCAGCCCAAGGCAGAATAATAACTAGTTAAGTTTACTTATAAATAAGCTTAGATAGCTAAGTTGGAGCTGTTATCATGACTTCAAGTTTAGTTACTGATTCATAATCAAATTGCATGATTAATGTATCTTAAGTTATTTTAAGTTATGCTAATTTCATTGGCTAAAACTCTATAGTTTTGTATTCTAAATCATGATTTTCCAAATGTTGTATTGACGGAGTTTTCTCATGGTTTCACATTGTTACACATTGTTACACATTATTTTCCATCTATAGAGTCATTTCTTTAAGTACATGGCGCATATTCCGGTATGTTGTCCATTTAGTTCACTTTGCACTATATGTTGAGTCTTGTTGAATCTTTACATGTTTTGATGATGACAACACTATAAGTCTTAGTGGTGTTCAAAAATATGTCTCTGTGAAAAATTAACAAAAATATTTTTCTGTGAAAGTGAACAAAGAATATTTTTATATGAAGAATAAACCTTCATTTCACTTCAGGTATTTTTCAGGGACTGTATTCGTGTTGGTTGGCACTTCGTCTTGTTTGTGTATAACACCTCGTGTTGTACTGTTTGTCTTCGTGTCGTTTTTGTTTTAGTATTGTTTGTGTTTTCATTATGCCGTGTCGTCCTCTCGTACCTCGTGTTGTTTTAAAATGTGTTCTGTTTGACCTCGTGTCGTTAGCATTCATGTTGTTCATCTCGAGTCATTCTGTATGATTGCTCTTGTGTTTTCATATCACTTAGTGTTGTTCCTCGAGTCGTTTCATGTCTGGGTTCACTGCTTCATCACGTGTCGTGATAGCCGTGTCTGTCTTTCATCCCGTGTTGTTGAAGACATGTCTAACTCATGACTTCGTGTCATGGTTGCTAGACCTCGTGACTTTGTCGCTTTGTGACTTCACCTCGTGTCAATTCTTGTGTTTCGTCTTCGTGTTGTTTTCAACTCATGTCGGTTGCTGTTTCGTCTTCGTGTTGTTTGTATTCATGAATTCGTGTTGCTTTTGTATTCGTTCTCTTCGTAGTGTTTTGGTTTGTTACAGTGACTTCGTGTCGTTCTCCTTGTTATGACTTCGTGTCGTTCTCCTTATTGTGTCTTCGTGTCGTTTTTGATCCACTGCGTCCAGAACATTGCTGCACCTCGTGTTGCTTTCTGTGCCACCTCGTGTCGTTTCTGTGTGAACCTCGTGTCGCTTCTCTCTGTCCTCTAGTTGCATCTCGTGTCATCTTTTATGTCTTGCTTGTTGTTGCAACCACTTCATGTCATTCTTCTTTCTACTTCGTGTTGTTTTTCTTTCTACCTCTTGTCGTTCTCTTAGTAGTGTTCATTGTGTCACCACTGTATCTCGTGTCGTTCTCTGTTTAGTGCACCTCGTGTCGTGTCCACTTACCTCATGCAGTTCTAGTTCTTGTGGCACTCAAGGTTAATGGTTTTATCTCTTTGCAGGTCCGAGGAAGAACATTCATCGGTGTCTGGCTGCACATGATCCGATACTGAAGGGACAAATATGAAAAGGGCACGTGGCAGGAAGGTTCTGGATCAAGCGTGTGAGGCACACGCAATTTGTATCCCATCCTCCTGCTGGCTGCTGATATAAAAAGAAGAAAGGCTGGTCGAGCAGAACGGAAGAAAAAGATGAGCCAAAAAGAATAGCCGAGCAGAGATTGAGAGAGTAAAAAGAGCAGAAGAACAGAAGAAGAAAAAGGGAGAGAGAGATAGTGCTGGTGTGAAGAGAGAAGAGAGAGTGAAAGAGGAAGAGAGCAGAAGAGAAAGAAAGAGAGATAGAGAGTGAGCGAGAGAGCTCTTGGAGAAGAAGGAAGAAGCTGCTTGAAGATCTGTCTTCACTGGACCGTGGATCAGATCCAGGCCAGTCAGCTCCGTTGGGAGCCACATTGTGCATTTCATTTTTCAGCGTTTTGTTTGCTGAAGTTATTTTCATTTCATGTTTTTGTTTTTCCATTTTTCATCTAGTTATCTTGTTCTTCCGATAGCCCTGTTGGGCATCGGGTTCCTCCTGTTGGTTCAGGAGAAGGGAGATCTGATCTCCGGGTTGCAAGTGACAGGTTGTCACTTGTGAGTTGCCCTCTGGTTAGAGGAAGGGAGGCTAGTCCTCCGGTTCTGGGCTTGTGGTTGCAAGTCTAGTGGTCCCTCCTGGTCTGGAGGAAGAGAGGTCTTCGATCTCTAGTTTCCAAGTGGCTGGGAGTCACTTGGGTGTCCCTCCGGTTGGGAGGAAGAGGGGAGGATGTTCCCCTGGTCAAGCTGTGTGGCAGCAACTGTTTGCAGACTGAGTCTGCTGGGTTCTAGCATTTGCTAGTGAAGCCTCACTCCGGTTGGGAGTGAGGGGTGGATGTAGGTCTGAAGGACCGAACCACCTAAAAAATCTTTTGAGCAGTGGCTTGATTGTCTGATTTGTTTCCGCTAGATGCTTGAATAGGCGCGCTCCATGTGTTTGTATTTGTGTTGAATCGAATTAGTTCTATTCTGTGTCGTTATCTAGCATCCTAACTTTAATTTGGCCATTATTCGTAGAAGGATTCATTCACCCCCCCCTCTGTATCCGGGCCAAGCACCCTAACAGTTGGTATCAGAGCGGGTGTCTGCATATAAGGTCCAGCGACCTGCAGATTCGTTCTTGCGGTCTTAGGTGCTTATTTGCCTTTTGTGCATCAATATTCCTGTTGCATTGAATTTATCTGCTATTTGCTTCAATGGCTTGTCCACCTGTCTTCAGTGGTTTTGATTTCAACCAGTGGCACAGTGCTTTACGTGCTTATGTTAAATCCGTTGATCCAGACCTGCGGAAAGTGATTTCACATGGTCCTCATAAACTACCAAAGAAAAGGTCCAAATGGACTGACAGTCACGAATCAATGTATGAGGAGAATCAGACAGCTATAAATCTGATGAAAGCAGCCACTGACAAAGCTTTTCACTCATGTTTCTTTGATTGCAGATCTGCAAGGGATATGTTGGAAATGATGAAGAGAGCCGGGAAAGGAAATCAAACAGGCTGCATGATGGTCAACAGAAGCGATCAAGGTAGCAATCAAACTGAAGAAGATGATGATGATGAGATAAATCTCTTCGAGAATTTCTCTCTAGAAGATTGGGAGAATGCTTATGCTAAATTATTTGAATCTCATGAACTGTTAAGAAAACAGTATAAAAAATTGAAGAAGGGTACTGGTTTAGATAGTTCAAGCTTTCCTTGTAGAAATTGTGCTGAACTGAAAAATACTAGTATGTCTGATAATCTAATGCTGAAAGAATTTGAACACGTTGAATCTGACTTAAACAAGCTGAAAAATGAGAATGACTCTCTCAGAAAGTTCTCTAAAGAAAATGAAGAACAATTAGAGAAACTTAAACGAGAGAATGATTTGCTGATTGAAAAGTTTAATGCCATAAAATCTGTAAACATAGAACTACAGAAAGATTTTGAAAAACAACAAAAGAAATTGAGGGAGTTTGAAGCTAGGAGAGAAAACATGGTTGACTCAGAAGATCAGCTTCTAATAAATGAGTTAATTCAAAATGATAAGCTTAAAGAAGAAGTTAAAAAATTAAAATTGTTAAACAGTGCCATGTCTGAAAGACTTCTCACATTGGAGTAAGGAAAAGTCATATGTACTAACGCAACTGATGAAGTAGATGAGCTGAGAAAGGAAATTGAAGAATACAAAACAGCTAATAAGGTTTTCAATGAAACTGTCAATTGTAGTGAACAAGAGATCGCTAGTTATGAAATACACATTGCATCTCTTGATAATGAAATTCAGGATCTGAAAAACTCCTTGTCAAAGTTTGTGAGTGGTCAAGAAAATCTGGACAGGTTGTTAGGAATTAAGGTCAATACTCAAAAGGAAGGGTTGGGCTACAACAATGTCAATAAAAAGGTTTTTGAAAACAAGCTGACGACATCCTTTGTCAAAGTTTCTGATATAGCCACAACCTCAGAAAATAAACAACCAAATGTTCAGAAGAATCAGAACCAAACTGAAAAGTTGAAAGAGGTTGATGAATCCAAGCTAAAAATTGTTTTCATTAAATCTTCTGAACAGGAAAAGCCTTCCACTTCATCTCCAATTCAGTACAAGGCTAAGAAAACAGGAAAACAAGATAAAAATCAGAAAAGGACTGAAAATTAGAAAATAAATAAAAAGGGCCCATCAGCATTTGCTGATCATAGTCCTCACACACACTCACATGCATCTAAAAGGAAGAATATCTGTCACTACTGTCATAAAGTTGGACATCTGATGCATGAGTGTAAGTTGATGGAGAAGGATGATAAGAATGTTAGGAGATCTTATGATAAAAATCCATCACCTCAGAAAAGAAATGCACATGCTCTAATTGTGGCAAATTAGGACACTCTATTGCTCATTGCTGGTTTGCTAGTGGTAAGAAAACTTTTTATTCATATCATGCTAAATTCCCTACAAACCAACTTGTTTTTAATAAAAATAAATCTGTTTCAATGAGCCAGCATATCATTTGTTTTAACTGCAACAAAATGGGTCACAGGGCCTCTGAATGCTGGTCAGGTCCTTTTAGAAGAAATTCTCTCATTTGCTCTCACTGTAGAAAGCATGGCCATACAGTCAAGGACTGTTGGCATATTCAGGGTAGAAATGTGAATTTCAAACATGCTAAATTCCCTGTAAGACAATTTGCAAAACCTTCATGTCATCATTGTGGGAAGCCAGGTCACAGGGCTGCAATCTGTTGACTGGCAGGATATCAAAACCAAACCAGTTTTGGTAAACAGAATTTTTACCCTGTTAACAGAAAATCTCATATGTATGCACATAGAATTCATACTAATAAGAATGTGCATAAATCAGATCTGAAAACTACTCCTGGAAATGTGCTGAGAAAACCTGCTAAAAATAATAATGTCATGTCAGGACCCAAGACTTCTTGGGTACCTGTTTGTGCAAAATAAACTTTGTTTTGCAGGTGTGCCTTGGGACTGGAATAAAAGGGGTAATGATCCAAGGCACTCAAGAATGAAAACCCCATTCTCACACTGTTCAGGTAATCTCTCTGCATGTCCCATTTTGAAACCTATTG
The DNA here is from genome assembly GCA_022559845.1 of Amorphophallus konjac. NCBI lineage: Eukaryota > Viridiplantae > Streptophyta > Magnoliopsida > Alismatales > Araceae > Amorphophallus > Amorphophallus konjac. Next base: position 371,513,812 of record CM040118.1, on the reverse strand, counting down.
CATATCTGGTTCGATGTATTCTTGCTTATCCTGCTCTTAGTTTCATCTAGTGCATACATATTGAATCTGTTCTTGCATATTCATTCATCATCTGCAAGTTGCATTATTTTCTGAACATGCACTCTGAAAATTCTGAAAATCTAAACTTAATGTGAATGCTGTTTGAAAACTGTATGTGCATAACTCACAAACACACATGTTTAATTTTCATGGCAAACACTGCATTCAACAAATAATTAATACTTCCAAGAGTCGTGTGTGAGATGTTCTTGAGTGGGCTGAAAAGGAGCTTGACAGGCCATTTGGTTTCTGAGGAATTGTGTCAGCCGATGCAGTTTATGTGGTGTTAAGATCTGTTATCTCATGAGGTTGCGTTTTGTTGCCCAAGTGCTTCTCTGGATGTGAGACAGAACTTCTTCAAGAATACTATATTTGGATGTGTCCTTAGTGCCTAATGTTTTGAGTGATCTCTCACTTGTTGGCTTGCTGATAGGAGTGCTGCTCATCTCATCTCATCTCTCTCTATTCGGTCAGCCACCTTCTTATCTCTCTCCTATCACTCTTGGTTCAGATATTCTCTCGAAGAAATTATGTTTTCAGTCTTCTTGCTCTTATCAGATGTGTTCTGTATACCTTAAACCACCCAATATCTAGTGTAACAACTTACACCTATTAATAAAGAACTTCAATGTATGGGGGTTATATTTGGTCCTTGATCCTTCTAAGTTATCCTCTCAAGTGTTGGTCAACATATTATAAAACTTCCTGTTAAATGAGAAAAACTTGTTGAGGATCTCGACTTAACTGAAACTTATGTGGAGAGAGCTCTGAGATAAAAAATTGTGTTAAGTAAGATATCTGACTTTTTTCTAAAATCATGAGAAGTGCTACCAGGGAATACGCCATTATTTGTGGCAGAGCAATGGCTTTTGTGGAGAAATAGACACTCTAGATCAGAGAAGTCCAGAGTGTCTGTCATGATACAATTAGCTATCTCTGTGTAGAAATGTTAAAATAAAAAAAAGGGGGGGGGGAAAGTCCTCAAAGAAAATTTCATTGGCTTTGATTGGCATAAAGGTAGTCCGTCCTGAGTAACCAGGGTTTCTGGTGTCTGATAAACATGTCTCCTTGTGTAAAAACGGACTATTCTACCTTGTGCTCAACAAATTGGTTGACCCTGTATGCCTTCTCTTGTCCATTAAATGAAGAAATGAAATCTGCTTGACATCGATGTGTTATTTCGTTGCTTGACAAACATAAGGAGCAATTTAATCGTGACTCTCTCTAGTTTAAGCAACTTTAACAGCTAATTTTGTGATTATGCTGATTTAATATCTTGAGTTAACTGACCTTGGAATTTGGAAGAATATAACCCGTCCACATATTGAAGGGCTAACTTTAACAGGCAGTAGCTGCGTTACATTATGACTAAGGGTAATTTGGGTATTTCCAGAAAAAGTTTGATAAGAGTAAAAAGCAACCCGACAAAACCCTTCTTGTTTCACACGCCTTCAACCTCAAACCCTCATTTCCCCTTGCCGCTTCCTATTCATCCTCGTGCCGCTCCACCTTGAGCGTTTTTCTTCAAACTCATCTCCATCTCTTCCCGCTCACTTTCTTTCCCCACAGAGGTCTCTTCCTCTCTTGGGTCTAGCTTCACTTCCAATAGCAGCCTGCAAGAGAGAGTTGATACTCTGGAAGTTACGGCAGATGGATCAGCAAAGGTCAGCAGCTCCTGGTGAAAGGAAGAGGAAGGGAAAAGAAATAGTTGAAGAGCCTTCATCTAAGCAACAGAGATGTCTTGAGCCAGAACCTGCTGCGAATGTATCTTCAGAACAAGGTACCAGGATTTCTCAGTCTACCGTGTTCTTAGAAAGTGGGAAAATCATTCCTCCTAGAATAATAGATTTCGGAGATGAAACCATGGTCTCGAAGTTTCCAGAACTGTTGAAAATTTTTGAGTTTTAGGAGTGGAGAAATTTCTTAGAAAATCACCGTGTCTATTACCCTAGGCCGGTAATGGAATTTTACAATAATTTGTCCTTGAGCCGAGACAAGTCTGCCTTGTTATCATCTGTTAAAGGGGTCGAGATAACTGTTACATGTGACTCCCTTCACAAAGCCCTCGGTGTTCCAGATAAAGGGGAGGTAGAGGGAAGCTTTCGATACAGTCTCCATGAAGCTTTCTCAGTCATTACTGGTAAACCCAGTAATATTCATGATAAGGGGCAGTTGAAGCTAAAAGCTTATCAGACATCGTCATTTCCTCCTCTTCACAAGCTCCTTCAGAACGTCATTGCTTCCATTATCACCCCACAGACTGGGGCTAGAGGAAGAATTACAGACACACAGAGATTTCTACTGTTTTGTCTGATTCAAAATGTAAAGATATGTCTGCCAGAGATCATTTTTACTGTCATGAAGGGATGCATTGGATCCAAGAGACACCTTCCCTATGTCGCCCATCTGACAGACATCTTCAAGCATTCAGAGATTTGCTTGGATGGAGAGGCCGCATCTAAAGTTAAAGCCCGAAACATATTTAATATGAATTTTGTTTCAGTATTTTTGGGCTTAGAGGGCTCTTCTATGGTGGGGCAAGTTAAGGCCCAAAAGGTCAGGGAATCACATACTCAGGGGGAGCATTTGGAACAATTTCAAGACTTAGCCCAAACTGGTGTGCAATTAGTTTCTGAGATTGCTCAACAGGAAACACCAGCTGAACAACCAGAGTCTACTTTGCCAGCTGCACCCACCGAAGTACCTTTTTCCTTTCAGAGGCTAGTCGAGGTTGCATCTGAGGAAATCAGGTTGTCTGACGAAAGCATTCAGATTGATCTAGATGCAAATATTGCTGGTCTATTTGATTCTTTTGGGAAGACATCTGAAGAGGTAATAGTGCTTGAGGAACAGCCAGCTCAAGAGCAAGACTGTACTGATCAAGAACTTGTTGTTTTTATTAATGTAATTTTAAGAGAAACTGTAGAGAGAAGCTTGGAAGAGGCTACCAACTTGGTTGCATCTGAAAGTCTTGAACAGGCATCTGTTGACAGCCCTGCAGATCAGGAACTCATGGAAGATAGAGGGGATAGCAGTCAAGAAAAGGTTCCTGTCATAGAACTAGATTCAGAATCTTCAAGTGAAGAAGAGGCACCTGAAGGTGTAATTCCTCAGAAAGAAACTCAAGCTGAAGATGAAGATCATGTCCCAGCTGAGAGTAGTCAAATGCCAGTACAAGAGGAAGCAGCTGAGAGAACAGTACCTGGCAGTGAATTTTTTGGTACACCTCTAGGTCCACCTAGACTTCTATCTGCACAGGCGCCCAACATTGAATCTGCTCGGGCACCCAACATTGAAGAACTTCTTATAAACCTGACTCAGCAGATGCAGAAACAAGATAAGAAATTAGATGACCTGCTCACATATTTCACCCTCAACATAAATCAGGTACATTCCAGGCTACTGAAGCTCGAGATATCTCTCCTCACTGAATGGAAACGATTCCTTCTCAACAAAAAGGCTTCAGATGATGCCAACAGATCCCTGATGCAAGGTTTGCAGGAGGTGTGTTCAAAGATAGCTAAAGCACTGAGTGACTTGCAAGATGTTCAAATTTCCTCCTTCAAAATGTCTACCAACATTATAGATCGCTGCTATGAGATCAGAACATCTTTAGAACTTTTGAAGAAGTCATCCAGTGCCCTAGGTCCAGGTTTTCAGCAGGTCTATGATAAATTGGCCGCCTTTTTAACAGAAATGTCAATTCTGACTGACAGATATGAAACTGTCAATATTCGCCAAGACGACATCATTTCTGAAGTGGCAAATGTCAGAAGCGCTGTGGTGTATTGGCTAGCTGAACTGTCAAATGACCTAAAGGAATTCCAGTCAACCTTGGGTTTAGCACCTGGTCAAGCTTCTTCTAGCAGAACTACACCTCAAGAATATACTTCTACTTCTCCAAGGGGGAGACCACCACATGGCAGGCCGCGTGGCCCTTCTAGCAGACAAGCCAGATATTTTTCTTGAACAGTCAATGCTCTGTATCTTGTTGCCCATTTTGAGGCTTTCTCTCTCATACTCTTGGACTTATTAATTAAAACTCATATCCTTTGCATTGTTGCATTCTTATTGTTTCATTCTTTTTGATGATGTCAAAGGGGGAGAAATCAGGCCTTTGCTAGCTCGTTGAAAATGTTTAATGTTTGTTTTTCATTGAGAATGGCTATTTAGTGATTTTCTTTCTCTGCAAAGACTCAAGACTCATAGTGTTGCCATCCATCAAAAAGGGGGAGATTGTTGAGTCTTGTTGAATCTTTACATGTTTTGATGATGACAACACTATAAGTCTTAGTGGTGTTCAAAAATATGTCTCTGTGAAAAATTAACAAAAATATTTTTCTGTGAAAGTGAACAAAGAATATTTTTCTATGAAGAATAAACCTTCATTTCACTTCAGGTATTTTTCAGGGACTGTATTTGTGTTGGTTGGCACTTCGTCTTGTTTGTGTATAACACCTCGTGTTGTACTGTTTGTCTTCGTGTCGTTTTCGTTTTAGTACTGTTTGTGTTTTTATTATGCCGTGTCGTCCTCTCGTACCTCGTGTTGTTTTAAAATGTGTTCTATTTGACCTCGTGTCGTTAGCATTCATGTTGTTCATCTCGAGTCATTCTGTATGATTGCTCTTGTGTTTTCATATCACTTAGTGTTGTTCCTCGAGTCGTTTCATGTCTGGGTTCACTGCTTCATCACGTGTCGTGATAGCCGTGTCTATCTTTCATCCCGTGTTGTTGAAGACATGTCTAACTCATGACTTCGTGTCATGGTTGCTAGACCTCGTGACTTTTTCGCTTTGTGACTTCACCTCGTGTCAATTCTTGTGTTTCGTCTTCGTGTTGTTTTCAACTCATGTCGGTTGCTGTTTCGTCTTCGTGTTGTTTGTATTCATGATTTCGTGTTGCTTTTGTATTCATTCTCTTCGTAGTGTTTTGGTTTGTTACAGTGACTTCGTGTCATTCTCCTTGTTATGACTTCGTGTCGTTCTCCTTATTGTGTCTTCGTGTCGTTTTTGATCCACTGCGTGCAGAACATTGCTGCACCTCGTGTTGCTTTCTGTGCCACCTCGTGTCATTTCTGTGTGAACCTCGTGTCGCTTCTCTCTGTCCTCTAGTTGCATCTCGTGTCATCTTTTATGTCTTGCTTGTTGTTGCAACCACTTCGTGTCATTCTTCTTTCTACTTCGTGTTATTTTTCTTTCTACCTCGTGTCGTTCTCTTAGTAGTGTTCATTGTGTCACCACTGTATCTCGTGTCGTTCTCTGTTTAGTGCACCTCGTGTCGTGTCCACTTACCTCATGCAGTTCTAGTTCTTGTGGCACTCAAGGTTAATGGTTTTATCTCTTTGCAGGTCCGAGGAAGAACATTCATCGGTGTCTGGCTGCACATGATCCGATACTGAAGGGACAAATACAAAAAGGGCACGTGGCAGGAAGGTTCTGGATCAAGCGTGTGAGGCACATGCAATTTGTATCCCATCCTCCTGCTGGCTGCTGATATAAAAAGAAGAAAGGCTGGTCGAGCAGAACGGAAGAAAAAGATGAGCCAAAAAGAATAGCCGAGCAGAGATTGAGAGAGTAAAAAGAGCAGAAGAACAGAAGAAGAAAAAGGGAGAGAGAGATAGTGCTGGTGTGAAGAGAGAAGAGAGAGTGAAAGAGGAAGAGAGCAGAAGAGAAAGAAAGAGAGATAGAGAGTGAGCGAGAGAGCGAGAGAGCTCGTGGAGAAGAAGGAAGAAGCTGCTTGAAGATCTATCTTCACTGGACTATGGATCAGATCCAGGCCAGTCAGCTCCGTTGGGAGCCATATTGTGCATTTCGTTTTTCAGCGTTTTGTTTGCTGAAGTTATTTTCATTTCGTGTTTTTATTTTTCCATTTTTCATCTGGTTATCTTGTTCTTCCGATAGCCCTGTTGGGGATCGGGTTCCTCTTGTTGGTTCAGGAGAAGGGAGATCTGATCTCCGGGTTGCAAGTGACAGGTTGTCACTTGTGAGTTGCCCTCTGGTTAGAGGAAGGGAGGCTAGTCCTCCGGTTCTGGGCTTGTGGTTGCAAGTCCAGTGGTCCCTCCTGGTCTGGAGGAAGAGCGGTCTTCGATCTCTAGTTTCCAAGTGGCTGGGAGTCACTTGGGTGTCCCTCCGGTTGGGAGGAAGAGGGGAGGCTGTTCCCCTGGTCAAGCTGTGTGGCAGCAACTGTTTGCAGACTGAGTCTGCTGGGTTCTAGCGTTTGCTAGTGAAGCCTCACTCCGGTTGGGAGTGAGGGGTGGATGTAGGTCTGAAGGACCGAACCACCTAAAAAATCTTTTGAGCAGTGGCTTGATTGTCTAATTTATTTTTGCTAGATGCTTGAATAGGCGCGCTCCATGTGTTTGTATTTGTGTTGAATCGAATTAGTTCAATTCTGTGTCGTTATCTAGCATCCTAGCTTTAATTTGGCCATTATTCGTAGAAGGATTCATTCACCCCCCCTCTGTATCCGGGCCAAGCACCCTAACACTATAGGAACACTATTCTTGGACATGATGACCTCTCTATTGGATATTCCTTCCAATGGATTAGGAAATCTTGTTTCAAGGCCTCCGTAATTCTCCGCGAGCCTAGGATTCCCACTAGGACGCCGAGTTGGTTGTACCATTAAAGCCCATTGATTAGATTACACTATCGATGTTTTTGGTTATCGGTAATGTAACGGCTCTACACTGGACCGTCAAGAGCATCTAACGGCCCAATGTACGACCGTCACATTGAACTGAGTCCGATTTCTTAGTTCTGGATTCAGACTAATGTAACGGCCCAATACTGGAGCGTCACATCATGTAACGGCCTAGTACACGACCGTCACACTACTTGAGTATTTTAACCCTAGGATTGACCAAGGGTTGATATTCCAAGGTTCTAAATAGACTCTTGATGATCTAGAACTTATCATATTGATCAAGGAACCTAATATAATGAATGAAAGATAAAGAATGTATCGTTATGCTGTCTATTTATTTCCATAAGCATAACCTTGCTTAAGTCATTCTTGATTTCTCATGATTCTTATTGAAGCAATCATTAATCGAATTATCGTTATCAAGAGCTTGTTGGAATTGTACATTCTTGGCCATACTTTATTGTTACATGCGTGGATAAAACTTGATTTATACTTGAAGATGCGACCGAGCACTGATTGTGTTCAAGGGCTCTATGCTAGTGCCCTCGGCTGATTGTTGGAAATATACTATTATAAATCATGGGGTATGATGCTACTGGCATCGAATTACACTGGGAGTACTTTCTTTATAAATAAGTGAAAATCCACAACACGATACAGCATGATTGATACTTGACTTTCTTGATATTCCACAGAAATTCACGAGGTACTTGCTCATAAGCAAAAGATACTAGAGTGATGATTATGTGGCTTGCTAGTACATTCTCGTTACATTCTTGTTCATGAAAGGCCATATCATGTTCTTGTTTCATTCTTGCTAGTTCATACTTGCTCTCATTCTATCTTACATGATCGTCTTGTTACTTGGTTTAAACTCGTGATTGATCGCATTCGCATGATTCTACCTTATTCTTTAGAGCTAAATTGTTAATTACTTTAATAGTGCCTTCATGTTGATGGGAAGATACCTACTGGGCAAGTGTGCTCATTACCTATTTCCAATCTTTTCAGGAGACGGAAGTGATTCGAATTCGGATTCCGGTTATACAAGTAGCGGGTCCGAGAGCGAATGAAAGTATTGTCAAGATGAGAGTGAAGACTTAGGAAGTCTAAATTGTTTAGATTGAGTCTGTGTAATTTTCCTATTTTCTTGAGTCTGGTATATTGGAATAAGTGGAATTAATGATTGTATTTGAGTATTGAATTTGATTATTATGAAATAAAGTTGGAGTTTGAGTAAATATTGTGCAATTGCATTTATGTATGTGATTGTCTTGCGCTCTGATCGTTCTTACTTACAAGAGGCTTATCATGCCGGCTGTTCGCGTTTCTTGAGCGAGTCTTCCGCTGTCATAAAGGCTCGGGGCGTGACATTATAATAGTATGTTTCTGGTAATCAGTCGAGGGGACTAGCATAGAGCCCTTGAACATAATCAGTGCTCGATCCGCATCTTCAAGTATAAATCAAGCTACTTCCATGCATGTAAATAATGTGGACAAGAATATACAATTTCAATGATATATTCATGATAAAGTAACCAAAAATACGAACGCTTATACGAGGAAATAAGGAATTTCAATAAATACTTTAATGACTAGGTTATGCCATGGAAATAAATCGGCAACATAACGGTACGTTCTTAACTTTCTTAATTTAGTTAAAGTACTTTGATTAAGGTGATAAGTCCCGGAAATCAATAGTCTTTCTAGGATCATAGAAATATTAACCCTTTGGGGTCAAAATAGATACTCAGAAAACTTAGCGGTCTATAACTGGGCCATCGCATGACTATAGCGGTCTAGTTCTGGACCGTTAAGTACAAGACTATTCGATATTTGAAAACATGTTCTCTGGAGTCTTTGGCGGTCAAAGGTAGATCCGTCAAGGTCCCTTTAGGGGTCTAAATAAGGCACGCTATCAGACTATGGTGGTCAATTATTAGTCCGCTAAGGTGCAGAAATAAAGCATCGGTATAAGTGCATTCTAGTCAATTGGGCTTTAATGGTACAACCAACTCGGCGTCCTAGTGGGAATCCCAGGCTCGCGGAGAATTACAGAGGCCTTGAAACAAGATTTCCTAGTCCATTGGAAGGAATATCCAAAGGAGAGGTTATCATGTCTAAGATTATGTTCCTATAGTGCAAAGTGTGTAACTAATGGTCATATACCGGAATATATGCCATGAACTTACAGAAAATTGACTCTGAGATAAGAATAAAATATGTAGAGTGAGAAATCAGCATTAAATCTCGTCAATATAAGCATTCAAATCATAATTTAATACAAAATTATATAGTTTTTGGCACAAAATACCTTATGCTTAAAATAATCCTAAGTACCATAAAGAAACATGAACTCACTATCTATGAATCAGGAATTAAAACTCAGAGTAATAAATACCATTAAAATAAGTTATTATATAGTTAACTAGGCTTAATTATAAGTTATATGGCCGTTCATAAATCTATCTCGGGTTGACAGAAAATAGCACAGTGGCGGTCTATCATAGAGTCGTTATATGACACTGGCGGTTTATCGTAAGGCCGCCAAAGTAACTTTAACGGTCTATTTCCAGTCCGTCAGAGGTTTCATGAAAATGAGATTACCAAGTGTCTAGCGATTCATCGTAAGGCCGCTATAGAGAGATGGCGGTCAAATTCTAAGCCGCTAGAGCACGACAGACAGTAACTTAAATAAGAGGGTTCTAAGGCTTTTAACTCACAACATGTCTGAAAATCATATATAAACTTTCCCTATTCAGGATAAAACGAAGGTTAAGCTAACAATATGCATGGGTCTTCTGTGAATTTACAAGAAAGTTCCTTTTTAACTTAGTTAGGGCCAAGAATATGCATGCATAATATACTAGATGCATAAAACATGACATTGACGATCTATAAAGCATGAAATCAAGTGCAATAAGAGGGCTTTTATCCTTAGAATGAAGTTTTAGCCGTTCATGAGATGACCTACCTCTGCTAAAGCATTTAAACTTCGAATTTGATGCTAGATGCTACCCTTAGTCCCTTGCACTCCTTGTGACAAATCAGCAATTTCAAGCTGCTCTAACTCCTTACTCTCTTGACCTAATGATGTGAAATTTGGAGGGTAAGAAATAGATACTAAGGGGAACAAAAAGTTCTAAAGAGACTTAGGCTAAATACCTTGATTTTGTTCTCTAATCCTTTGATCTTCACCGGACTCTTGCATAGTTTCCTTGGTCGCTAAGGTCAAACCAGCAACTTTACAGGCTTCTATCTCCTTGTGTGCTTGATCTCCTAGCACGAAATTTTGGGAGATGTTAGTCCTATATATTGGCAATAAAAACTTCTAAAGAACCTACCTGAAATAACGTCGTCTTACCTTGATTCCATGCGAGCCAATGTAAGGGTCGCGCAGGTCAAAACTAGGTCCTATTTATAGGGTTTTGCTAGAGTTTGAGAATTAGATCGATTCTAGAGTCCTTGTTAAACCTTAGATCAACTTCTGGGAGTCCTAAACATGATTACTAGTTCTTCCATCTCGATCTCTAAAGGATAGACTAGCAAAAATCCCATCTTTTTGCTCTTTCTTCAATTCACGGAACTGACAGGAAATAGCGGTCGAGGCTTGGTCCGCCAAATGACTTGTAGCGGTTTTACGATAGGCCGCTACCTGTCCTGGGCGTCGAATTTGAAACTAGTTCAAACTCTAATTTCGTCTTATCTACTAATTTATCTAATTAATGGGTATTTATCCCTATATTTCGTGAATAGGCTAATTAGCCTTCTAGAATATAGGCCAAACTTCATGGGCTTGGTCCTTAAGTCCTTTAGGTTTCATTTAAATAGGCTAGGTTAATGGTTTACCATAATTGGCCCCCAATATTTATTTATTAATCCATTTTGGTCTTTAAAATTTTAAAAAAAATACTTAAATATTCCTGAAATAATTTATAAACGTTCTGGGGCATTACACCCTCCCCCACTTAAGAGAATTTAGTCCCCAAATTCAATATACGGATTGTGGAGAGTGTACTTACATTCAAATAATTCTAAAAATCTTTTGCGCATAGCCTCTTCAGTTTCCCATGTTTCTCCCGATTTTGTGCACCGGATTTTGACTACAAAAATAGTCTTATTCCGAAGTTGACGTACCTCTCGTTCAAGGATTTTGATTGGTTTATGCTCATATGCCAAATCCTTCTTAATCTTCAAATTGTCATAGGTGATGACATGGAAAGGATCAGGAACATACTTCTTGAGCATCGAGATGTGAAATACATCATGAACTTCAGATAGTTGAGGAGGTAAAGCAATTCGATAAGCTACTTCATTGACTCTTTCCAGAATTTCTAAAGGACCAATAAATCTTGGAGTAAGCTTGCCCTTAATACCAAATCTTCGAATTCCTCGACCTGGAGAAACCTTAAGAAATACATGATCTCCTACTTAAAACTCCAAGTCGCGTCTTCGATTGTCAGCATATGATTTCTGCCTGTCTTGGGCCATCTGAAGTCTTTCTCGAATGAGTTTAATCTTCTCGGTAGTATCCCTAATAATATCGAGACTGAGAAAATGCCTCTCTCCTACTTCATTCCAACAGATAGGGGAACGACAACTCCTTTCATAAAGAGCTTCAAACGGTGCCATTTGTATACTAGCCTGATAGCTATTATTGTATGCAAATTCCACTAGAGGCAAGTGATCATGCCAACTTCCTCCAAAGTCAATAGCACAAGCCCTGAGCATATCTTCCACCACTTGATTTGTCCTCTCCGTTTGACCATCAGTTTGTGGATGGAATGTCGTGCTAAAGTTTAGTCGGGCCCCTAAAGAATGTTGAAGACCCTTCAAAAATTGTGACGTGAATCGGGGATCTCTATCAGATATAATAGTGACAGGGACACCATGCAATTTGACGATTTCTCTTATGTATAAGGCTGCGAGAATATCCACAGTCCATCTACTTTTTATTGGCAAAAAATATGCAGACTTAGTCAATCGGTCTATGATTACCCATATACCATCGTGTCCTCCTCTTGTTTTAGGTAAACCCATAATGAAATCCATCCCTACACTTTTCCACTTCCATTCAGGAATATTTAAGGGGTGTAATTTACCTGCGGGTCTTAAATGCTCTGCCTTTACTTGTTGACAAGTGAGATAGCGGGACACGAAATCTGCCACTTCTCATTTCATGTTAGGCCACCAGAAGTTCCTTTTAAGATCCTGATACATTTTTGTACCACCGGGATGAATGGTATATTTGGAATTGTGAGCTTCTTCCAGAATCAGTTTCTTAGTATCAACATGATCTGGTATACAAATTTGATCCCTGAATAATAATCTTCCATCGTCGGCAATAGAGAAATTCGGCCTTTGCTCAATATTGGCTTTAATCTCCAGTAATACTGGATTATTGTCTTGTAGCTTGACCAGATCTGCTATTAATGTAGGTTGAGTTCGAATACTGGCCATAAAGCAATCTTCTTCCTTCATGTCAATATCTACATTCAACTGAGCAAATTGAGGAATGAGATTAGTCATACTAATCATGAGACTTGATAGCTTTTCCATTGGTTTTCTGCTGAGTGCAACCGCTACAGCATTAGCCTTGTCAGGATGATATTGAATAGCAAAATCAAACTCCTTTAGGTATTCTAACCATCTTCTTTGCCTCATATTCAGCTCCTTTTGGGAGAACAAATACTTCAAACTTTTGTGGTCTGAATAAACCGTAAATTTTTCTTCGTAAAGGTAGTGACGCCAAATTTTTAAGACGAATATAATAGCCGCCAATTCTAAATCATGCACAGGATAATTCTCTTCGTGACGTTTCAATTATCTTGAAGAATAGCAAATTACTTTTCCATTTTACATAAGAACGCACCCTAAGCCAATACCAGATGCATCTGTATATACTTCAAATCCACCGCCCTCCGTCGGCAGTGTTAAAATTGGTGCAGTAGTGAGGTGACCCTTAAGAGTTAGGAAACTCTCCTCGCATTCCTTCGACCATATAAAAGGATTTTCTTTTCTTGTAAGTCTAGTCAAAGGAACAGCGATCTTGGAGAAATCCTTAATAAATCTTCTGTAATAACCAACCAGGCCCAGAAAACTTCTAACTTCTGACACGGTCGTTGGCCGGCTCCAGTTTTTGACAGCTTCCACTTTAGAAGGATCCACAGCGATTCCTTCCTTTGAGATAATATGTTCAAGAAATGAGACTTCCTTAAGCTAGAACTCACATTTAATGAGTTTGGCATAAAGCTTATGTTCTCTTAAAGTTCGTAAGGCTATCCTTAAATGTTCTTCATGTTCTTCCTTTGTTTTGGAATATATAAGAATATCATCAATAAATACGACCATAAATTGGTCGAGATAAGGTCTGAAGATGTTATTTCATAGTGGCCATAACGACTGTAACGTCCCGTGATCCGATTCCCAGATTTATGGGCATAATTTTTTTTCCTTCTTTATCGGATCCCGAAGCATTACTTCGTACGTATCGCGGAAGCACAATTATGTAACATGCATTCACACGCATGAGAGAAAGAGAGAGAAATCACAATTACACGAGATGTAATCAACATTTCAACCATTCATAATTTCCAAAAGGAGTACAGTTACATTATTCCAGATTGAACATGAGTCCACATAGGCTCACCCACCTGTTGGGTTCGGTGCAGTATTTAGAGGGGGGGTGAATGAATATAACCCTTTAAAAATCTTTCGCCCAATTAAAATATGATGCTCACTAGAATTACTAGTTCGCAAACTAGACAAGCTTAAATGCTAATGGGAAGATGCGGAACTAAACAAACACACATTAAGATCACTAGAGTGCTAACAAGACAGATTTAGACAAAATATAGCTCAACTAGAATTTCGCTCTCTTGACAAATTAAAACACTCTAAGAAGACTAATTAACTCTTCTGCTCAACCAGAAGCCAAACACATGGAGCGCCCCTATGCATTCATCTAGCGGAAGCACAATAGAACAAAACAAATCACAATGCACAAGGGGTTTTTAGGTGGTTCGGTCCAGTAGACCTACATCCACCCCACACTCAAACCGAGTGTGGATTCCGTTGACTCACAGCTTGAACAGCTGGGCATCACAGCTTGCCATACAACCATTGGGCAACACAGCTTGCCGTCCGAGGAATCCTCCTCACCCCGCTGAGCAACACAGCTTGCTATCCAGTGGAATCCTCCACTGCAAACCGCTGGACAATACAGCTTAGCCGTCCAGAGGTAGCACCTCTGCAATCCACTGACTAACAGCTTGAACAAGATGTAAAATAGAAAATAGAAAATGGAAATAAACAGCAATCTGAAAGCTGTAAACAATGAAGCACAATGTGGCTCTTAAAGAGCTGGATGGCCCGGATTTGATCCACGGTCCATCAAGAACAGATCTCCCTTGATCTCACTCTCTTTCTTCACTTTCTCTCTTTCTCTTTCTTCTCTGCTGCACTTCTCTTCTTCTCTCGATCTCTGTTCTCCTTTTCTCTCTTTCTCTTTTTCTTCTCTTCTACTGGATCGTGGAAGCTCACTCTTCTTTTTCCCTTTTTCTTCTCTCAGCTTCTGCTCTCTGGCTTCGATCACGATCAGCCTCCATCTGAAGACGAAGGCTCCAATATATACCAGCAGCAGTAGGGAGGTAGGGCGTGTTCTTCCCATGCCTTCCGTCCAACAGATTCCTCCTCGGATCACGTGCTCAGCACCACCTCGGATCACGTGTCAGGTGCCAGCTTCGGGTCACGTGCCCATTCATCAGTACGCTCAGCAACTGGAGTTAGATGGCGTCAACCCACTTGCTCCAAAGAGTTGACGCAGCCTTCAGAGATCTTCAACCTATGAAACTCAAGTCTGCTGCGTTGACTCCATCAGTTTGCTATGTTGACGCATTGATACGTTCCAGTGAACAAACAGCCTAGCCTACTTAACTGCTGCGTCGACGCTTCCAACCCGTGGCGTTGACGCATTGATGCGTTCCAGTGAGCAACCAGCCTAGCCTTTTTAACTGTTGCGTCGACGCTGCTCCACTGCTGCGTTGACGCGTAGGTGATCCAGTGATCATGTCTTCAGCAGATAGATGTGCTGCGTTGACGCTCTCAGCATGCTGCGTTGACGCATGGAGCTGCAGCGTCAATGCTGCCAATGTACTCCAGAGGCTGCAATAAGGGATACTTGAACTGTTGTGTCCACGTGTCAGCATTTCAGCCTCTTGGATCACGTGCCAAGTCTTGATGGCCTGAATCATCTGCAGACAGACAGAGGAAAATGAACTTAGTTCAGACGAATGTATATACTTAAGCAGAGCTGCCAGTGTATGGATTTGAACAGTGCAGCGAGTGTACAGACTTGGTAAAATGAAGTCCAGTGTATAGACTTCAGTTAAGTTCAGGCCTCTAACAACGAGTGTATAGACTTGGGCCTAACAATTGAATGTATAGGGTTGAAGCCTGACAACCCAATGTGTAGACTTGAAGCTTGGAAGGATGTACACACTTGACCAATTCAAAGGCGAATCGAGTGTACAGACTCTGAGTCCAAACCCAACGGCTGTACAGACTTAGAATGTGAAGACTGATGTACAGACTTCATTATATAGACTTGGAGAACCTGAATCAATGTGCATACTTGGAACGCCTGAAGCCCAGTGTCCAGACTTGGAATCAATGAAGGCGTTGGTTGTACAGACTTGGCCAAACAATCCGATGTAGAGACTTGAGGCATGGAGGCCAATGTACAGACTTGGAAAGTTAAGACCATTGTACAGACTTCACCTCGTGCCAGCTACCGTGAAGGAATGTATAGACTTAACAGTCTCTCTGGCTGTACAGACTTGACCAAAGCAAAGGCAATCGGATGTACAGACTTTAGAGGATGCAGACTCTGTATAGACTTCAACTCAAACATGCATAATGTAGTCTGATGTGTAGACTTTGCAACCGACAGCCAATGTCTAGACTTGGCCAATGCTGTCTAGCCTATGCACTATGAATGTATGGACTTACATGAGATGCTCATTGAGACGCTCAATGTATACACTTCAAGCCCAGTGTATAGACTCTCAGCCATGAACAAAGCGTGAAGCACACTAATGCAGGAATGTATAGACTTGGAAGTCTATGTGCATGACAAAACCAATGTATAGACTCTGAAATGCAAGCGATGCAGCAATGCCTAGACATTGGGCTTTACCCTGCAGTGTATAGACTTTGCTACCCAAATAATCAATGTTCTGATGGGTCGACGCATCAGCAAGGGTGGGTCGACCCACTACTGTTCAGACTGTAGATACATGCAGAGACATGATATCTGACAGAATGCAATGCATATATATAAAGAACAAATGCCATCAATGCTAAACATCATCATTCATGTTGCTATCATATGCAGAATGCTCAAGAATAAGAATGCACAAAAATACACTTTGTTTATTACAATCATCAAAACACAATAGCATTGCTATCATCAAAATACAATATCAAATGCACTCAAATGCACTCATTGTCTTGCTATCATCAAAATCAAATAGCATTGCTATCATCAAATCACATAGCACATGCTTGTGCCTAAGAGGCACAACATTCTCCCCCTTTTTGATGATGGCAACATAATGTGACAGTGAGTCACACACAAGATTTTCTCCCCCTTTGACATGATCAAAAAGAGAAAAATAGTAAAAATAAGAGTGCAAAGTGCATTATGCATGCAAATTCCTCTAGAACATTCTCCCCCTGAATGTAAGACTCCCCTGAATTATTTCTCCCCCTAAATAATAGCTCCCCCTTTGAGAAGGAATATGAACAGATAAACAAGAAAGAGAAGGTAGGAGGGTCACTTGACAACAGTTGAATCATAGGTTCAGAAAGGAAGCATGATTATAAACAACTATTAAAGTATAAGAATCAACAACATACAATTTTTAAAAATTCAGGTTTAACAGTGATAAATCTAGAGTAAAACACCTGACCCCTGTAAAAAGAGTTTATAGACTCCATTTATAGCAATGAATCTAGGGCACATGGTATTAATAGATAAGTCAGAAATAATACCCTTTTGTGATTAAACAAGGAAATTCAAGAGAGGCAACTTGAACATGTATTGATAAAAATAATTTTCACTCATTGACTTTTGATTTTTTGAAAGGTTACAGCAGTTTGATTTTCACTTTTGAATTTTTCAGAACCTGGACTAAGTAAATAGATCAGTGGCATTTATGCTGTTGACATTAGGTGTACACCTTGATCAGAGGCAGGTACCCCCACTTACTAGGCATAAACTACTAGACCTATTTCAGATCAAAACCCACAAAGAATAGTCTTCACTTTTGACATTAAGGGTACACCTTGATTAGAGGCCAGTACCCCCAGTTACTTGGTGAGAACTCCCCCTATAGATTTGACCCTTTGAACAAAGATATTCTGAAGCACTTCATGGCTATGAGTTCTCCTACTTCATTGGAGGAGATCACAATTTCTCAGTGCAATTCAGCCATTGCTCTGTCACTATGTTCAGTTCATAGCATTTATGATCTTATTTACTGCTGCCCTTAATTTTTTTAGAGTGATTGTTTAAAAAATCAGTACACACTCTTATTAGCCTGTTCTAGACATATCCGGTTCAACACATTTACGCATTTCAAGAACTTTTTCTATTTTAGCCATGAGACAAAGATTAAGAGCTATAAAAGTTTTCTTTTATCTCAAATTCTGAAGTGCAGACACTTAACTCTCCAATTTATAAAGGTTAAACCTTTAGTTCCTTTCAATTTGTAAGAGTGATTCTTATAAGTGAACAATTGCAATAATCACAATTCAATGTACTAAACCAGATGCAAAGCTGTTGTTCAGTGAAAATGATGGGGAAAAGATAGCAATTGGCAATATGGTTCAATGAGCAACTGATGTCAAAGAATATGAATCATTTGAATGAGAACACTGAGAAGTGAATAGGATTCAATGAATTGAATAGAACTCTCAGCTCCCCCTGACATCATGATGCAAGAGATATGCTATGCAATATACTGTCCTACATGCAGACTATGCACCAAGGATACATGAGACAAGTATGCAATCAATTCGGGTTTATGCATCCAAGTCATAAGTATTTTCATCCTTTTTCAGAATTTTTTTTTTTAACATATGATGCATTGCACTGTTCTACATGAAGACAGGACCCATGGTACTTGGCGGAGAACCTGGTCTCAAAGACCATCTCACACATGGTAGAAACCTCTGGACAGATTTTCTTGCCTTTTAGTAACATACCATTTTATATACCAGGGTTAAGCAAATGATAATGTAGTGCAAAGCAGCCCTATTATGCATTGAAAAACATGCAGTCTACGACAATAGGCAAATGACAGTCATGCAAATCAGTCCTATATGCTTTGATCAATTTCATTGACAGTCATGCATATGATGTATGCAGACACTAGACACATGCATTGACTGTATGCACTAACTGACCCATTCAAGCTCAGTCCAAGTATGTAATCAAGCATGCAATGCATTGACACAAGACTCATATAAAGCATCGACTGTAAAAATGATTGTGCAGAGCATCTAACAGCCCATTTATTCAGTGCAATAATCAGTCAGAAAAGAGCATCAGATATATGCAATGTAAAATTCAGTAGCTGAGTCTGGAATGCAGACTGATCAGCTAGACATGAAGAGATCATCAACAATCAATCAAGCAAATCAATATGAAACTCATAATTTTCATGCTCACAATTTCAGATAATGGAATTTAAAGCAAAGTTCAGAACTGACCTGAATTGTAGTATCCTGGGGTTTTCTTGTTGAGTGCCTTGGTTAACCCCTTTTTATTTTTTCCTACCAAGGCACACCTGCAACATGTCAATCAATGTGATCTTGTAGGAATCCAAGAATTCTTGAGTCCTAAATTAACAGTGACATTCCTAGCAGGTATGGTAGCCAACTTCTGTGCATGAAGGTCATCAATTCTCATCACATGACAATCATTCATTGAATGACCTATCTGACCATAGTAGTGACATGATGCAGCAGTTCTGAAATTTATTTTGTGCACATTCCTATGAGCAGGAGTTCTAAATGCATATGCATGGAAATTTTTGTTAACAGAATTGAAATTCTGTTTACCAAAACTAGTCTAGCTTTGGTATCCTGCCAGCCAACAGGTTGCAGCCCTGTGACCTGGCTTTCCACAGTTAAAGCATGAAGCAACAGATTGTCTGGTCCTATGATACATATCAACAGCAGCATGAGACCTATGAAACTTAGCATGAATTATTCTGTTGTTTACATCGACATTTTGTTTCTTACTAGCATCATTGGGAACAGGACATTTTACAGATTTAAAATTAAGTCTACTTTCCTGAGCATGCCAACAGTCCTTGACTGTGTGGCCATGCCTCCCACATTCGAAGTACCTTGGATGCTTACCTCGGGAGCCAAGGTTATTTCTATCAAAAGCATTTTTGTTAACATGGAAATTAACAAATTCAGAATTGAATCTCTTTCTCCGATTCTGCCAACATTGAGTAGCAATGTGGCCAAACTTCCCACAACAAAAACAATTCAGATTCTTTCTCCTAGAATCATGATTTCTAGCATGAAATTCTTTAACATTCAGATTACCCTTTTTCTGATCAGACAGAACTTTTCTAGCATGCTTTCTATCATCTTGTTTCATCACAAAACACTCACTCATAAAGTGTCCATGCTTACCATAATAATGACAAGAACAAGAACCATTAAATTTCTTTAAAACATGGCACTTATCAGATGAGTTTTTAGCATGCAGATAGTTCCTTTGAGTTTTTGGGGTTTTCTGATTTTTATTTCGTTTTTGAATTTCATGAGCAGTAGCTTCTTTCAATGATTTATTTGAGGGACCAGCTACTTTAGAACTCGGCACAAATGTGGTGTATAGCAGGTTTCTAATACCATTCTTAACTCCAAAGCTACTTTCCACCCTTTCACTTTGACTACTCACTTCATCTTCCAGAAACATTTTCATCTTGCCTTTATCCTTGGCCAACTTAGATGAAGTACTATTCAGCTCAGTAATTTTATCTTCCAAGGAGATTATAAGATTTTCTGAATCAACTTTCTCCTTCTCATAACTAGCCAATTTTTCTTTTAACAGACAAAGTTCTTTTTCCAAATCAGCAGTGTGTATTACAAAGCTAGTAATTTCTTCGTCACTGCAATTGATATACTCTTTCAAAACAGATTTTTTTTTTCAATTGTCATCCATCTTTCAGAGAAAACAGTATTCAGAACCATCAACTTTTTATTTTGATCTTTCAAGTGGACATTTTCTTCCTTTAGAGATTTGATTTGTTCCTTTTGAAAACTGTCATCAGAATCAAAATCATTAATCATGTCTTCGAGAATGGCACATGCTTTACAAGAATTATCTTCACTGATGAGTTTGTTTCTAAGATATTCATTCTCAGATTTCAACTTGTTCAACTCATCTTTTTCTTTATTCATGTCAGATTTCAAGTTTTCATTTTCAGCTTTTAGACTTCTAACCTCATGCAACATTTCTTTTCTTATTTTTCTCTTTTCAGATTTCAATCTATCATATTTATTTAATAAATGCTCATTCAATTCAATCATATTTTCCAGAGAAAAATTATTAGTATCAGAGTTTACCTGTGATGAAGTGTCCTCCTCATAATCTTCGTCTTCTTCTGTTGCCATGAGACAATTCACTTTATCATGGGTTCTGCTGCTTGCTATCATTTCGACCACTTCGGAGGCACTGCAGCAATTAACTACACATGGAACTTGTCAGTGCTTATAGCCCTTTGAGTTAGCTCCAGGGCCTTCTGATTATCAGAGAATTTTTGTCTGTC
Source organism: Amorphophallus konjac (assembly GCA_022559845.1). Lineage (NCBI taxonomy): Eukaryota > Viridiplantae > Streptophyta > Magnoliopsida > Alismatales > Araceae > Amorphophallus > Amorphophallus konjac. The sequence goes on along the minus strand of CM040118.1, from coordinate 371,493,254 downwards.
TGAAGTTTTCCATAAGGATTCATCCTTTGGAACTTCATAGGAACTGTGTGCAATGACTATCCACAGATCTAGATTAGTTTGCATCACATATTCTCTGAACTGATTAAACCAATTGTAGAAACCCGAACCTTCAAACTTCGGAGGACCAACAGTGAGTTTCATGCTTTAGACAGAATAAGAGTTCTAGGAAGAACACTAATTAAGCACAATGAATCAACTCAAATAACACCAAAAGCAGATGAGCAAAGCAAAGCACAAGTCAATGAAGCAACACACGATTTCAAAAGACCCACTCTGAAATGCACCAAACACTAGCAGGATCCTCTGCAGATTGTTAGATCTGATAGATCAGAGACCCGCACTGATACCAATTGTTGGGTTCGGTGCAGTATTCAGAGGGGGGTGAATGAATATAACCCTTTAAAAATCTTTCGCCCAATTAAAATATGATGCTCACTAGAATTACTAGTTCGCAAACTATACAAGCTTAAATGCTAATGGACAGATGCGGAACTAAACAAACACACATTAAGATCACTAGAGTGCTAACAAGACAGATTTAGATAAAATATAGCTCAACTAGAATTTCGCTCTCTTGACAAATTAAAACACTCTAAGAAAACTAATTAACTCTTCTGCTCAACCAGAAGCCAAACACATGGAGCGCCCCTATGCATTCATCTAGCAGAAGCACAATAGAACAAAACAAACCATAATGCACAAGGGGTTTTTAGGTGGTTCGGTCCAGCAGACCTACATCCACCCCACACTCAAACCGAGTGTGGATTCTGCTGACTCACAGCTTGAACAGCTGGGCATCACAGCTTACCGTCCGAGGAATCCTCCCCGCCCCGCTGAGCAACACAGCTTGCTGTCCAGTGGAATCCTCCACTGCAAACCGCTGGGCAATACAGCTTAGCCGTCCAGAGGCAGCACCTATGCAATCCGCTGACTAACAGCTTGAACAAGATGTAAAATAGAAAATAGAAAATGGAAATAAACAGCAATCTGAAAGCTGTAAACAATGAAGCACAATGTGGCTCTTAAAGAGCTAGATGGTCTGGATTTGATCCACGGTCCATCAAGAACAGATCTCCCTCGATCTCACTCTCTTTCTTTACTTTCTCTCTTTCTCTTTCTTCTCTACTGCACTTCTCTTCTTCTCTCGATCTCTATTCTCCTTTTCTCTCTTTCTCTTTTTCTTCTCTTCTGCTGGATCGTGGAAGCTCTCTCTTCTTTTTCCCTTTTTCTTCTCTCAGCTTCTACTCTCTGGCTTCGATCACGATCAGCCTCCATCTGAAGACGAAGGCTCCAATATATACTAGCAGCAGTAGGGAGGTAGGGCGTGTGCTTCCCACGCCTTCCGTCTAGGAGATTCCTCCTCAGATCACGTGCTCAGCACCACCTCGGATCACGTGTCAGGTGCCAGCTTCGGGTCACGTGCCCATTCATCAGTATGCTCAGCAACTGGAGTTAGATGGCGTCAACCCACTTGCTCCAAAGAGTTGACGCAGCCTTCAGAGATCTTCAACCTATGAAACTCAAGTCTGCTACGTTGACTCCATCAGTTTGCTGCGTTGACGCATTGATACGTTCCAGTGAACAAACAGCCTAGCCTACTTAACTGCTGCGTCGACGCTTCCAACCCGTGGCGTTGACGCATTGATGCGTTCCAGTAAGCAACCATCCTAGCCTTTTTAACTGTTGCGTCGACGCTGCTCCACTGCTGCGTTGACGCGTAGGTGATCCAGTGATCAGGTCTTCAGCAGATAGATGTGCTGCGTTGACGCTCTCAGCATGCTGCGTTGACGCATGGAGCTGCAGCGTCGATGCTGCCAATGTACTCTAGAGGCTGCAATAAGGGATACTTGAACTGCTGTGTCCATGTGTCAGCATTTCAGTCTCTTGGATCACGTGCCAAGTCTTGATGGCCTGAATCATCTGCAGACAGACAGAGGAAAATGAACTTAGTTCAGACGAATGTATATACTTAAGTAGAGCTGCCAGTGTATGGATTTGAACAATGCAGCGAGTGTACAGACTTGGTAAAATGAAGTCCAGTGTATAGACTTCAGTTAAGTTCAGGCCTCTAACAACGAGTGTATAGACTTGGGCCTAACAATTGAATGTATAGGTGTTGAACCCCCTGTGTGAATATTCTAATTGTTGGTTTTTGATGATGACCAAACACTATATTAGACTAGAACTTTTGATGGGTGAATAAATTTAGTCTATCTCATTTTGAAATGCTTTACTATATATCACCTTTTTTCTCTTGGTTCATGAATTACTAATGTTGCCAGATGTGATATACTTGGAGGATCAAGATCATCTATCTTGAGTAAGTGCTTTGAGTCATGTTTGTCAAAGTTTTAATCTAACTCCATTTTTGTGTTCTTACAGAAATCTGGAATGAAGTTAAAATCCTAAAATAATTGAAGAATGATTGGTGAGATCCACACAAAACCTTAACCCTTGCTTAGTTAATTTTCTTCATTAGTTGTCATGGGTTGATCCTTGTTCATATCCAGCTCATGGAATTCATTAACATGTTTATTTTGATGGGGTGGACCCCAAGGGTCAACCCCTTGGTGGTTGTTAGCTCTATTCTTTCTTTTTGTTGAGAAGTAGTTCATGGGTCGACCCCATGGGTCGACCCCTAGGCGGTCCCGAACCCACAGGTTTTCAGTTTTGTGCATAACGTGTGTGGGTCGACCCAATGGGTCGACCCTTTTTGGCACCCGAAACTTTCGGGTAACTCACAGTTTTTGGTTTTTTGGAAAGGATGCGCTATGGGTCGACCCCATGGGTCGACCCCTGGAAAAATACTCTTGTCGGGCTTTTATCCCGTGCGTCGTGGGTCGACCCAATGGGCCGACCCATAGTGTTACGGACCGGCAGTCCGGTTCGTGATCCGTTTCACGGCCGCCATTTTTATTCCTCATTTTGCCCTAATGTTGGGAGATTCGAGGTTCCATCCTGTCACACGTGTCCCCTCTCCTTGGGACTATAAATAACAATGATTAGGGCATCCCAAAAGTAACAAGAAAAGAAGAGAACATTTGACCTTATGGTGATTTTGTCTTGTAGGAAGAAGAAAGCTCACGGGAGCCCTTCCATGCGTAAATAGAAGCCATCCTCTTCGAAAATGGGTCGATCCCCGTGCTGATCAGATGCATCCTGAGCAAGAACCGAAGCTCTCCTTCCTTATTTGAAGCCGGGCAACTTGGATCTCGAGCTGCACATCAATATCTGGGGTTCTTCATGAAGATCTATCCTCATCCTACCGCATCAACCAAGCTATGAAGAACCACAGCTGGAACATCATTTGAAAGGGGGATTTCTGGCGACTTCAAGATCCTTATTCCATTTATCCTGTTCATTCTATTTCTAGTCTGAAGAATCATTGTGTATCTGAACATCTATCTTGATCGAAACACTCTGTGTGTGTGTGTGTGTTTGCTGGTCGCAGCGCACGCGTGCGTGTGGCTGTGTGTTTCACAGCGTGTGTGTGTGTGTGTGGGTTTTCACTCTTTAGTGGAAGCTTTCCTCACGTTGTGAGGGGTGGACGTAGGGGTCACTGTTGTGAACCCGAACCACCTTAAATTCTATTGTTCATCATGGTTTGCTTCTACGTTATTACACGAGTGGGCTTCTAGTCGAGTTGAGTGTCATTCATATCTCGTCCTTTCAGATCTCATTACATCTCCGTTGTTCGTGTGTTTTCATCATCGGGTGAGAAGAGTGTGCTTCATTCATTATCCTTCCATTTCATCTTCTGTAAAAGTTGGTTGTTAAAATTTTTTATTGCCAATCAATTCACCCCTCCCCTCTTGATTGCCATCTACCGAGGACAACAATTGGTATCAGAGCATGGTCTCTGATTTTTACTGATCTCACGATCTTAGAGTAAGATCCAGTAAATGGCAAACAAGGGGCAGATGCCCGAAGGGCACTTTATACATAGACCTCCGTTCTTCGATGGGTCAAATTATTCATATTGGAAGAATCGGATGTATGTATTCCTGAGGGCTCAGGAATTTGAAATTTGGCATGTTATCAGTAATGGTCCATATAAATTGCCTCCCAAAGAGAAAGAGTGGGGAGAAGATCATATCAAGAAGTGCATAGCTAATTTCAAAGCCATGAATATAATTCAATGTGCAATTCATCCAAACGAGTACTCACGAATTTTGATGTGTGCTTCCGCGCAGGAGATGTGGAACAAACTTCGTTTAATGTATGAAGGAACATCAGAAGTGAAGGAGACTAAAGCGAATTTGCTCGTTCGGGACTACGAATTATTCATGATGAAGCCGGATGAAAACATTTCAGAAATGTTTGCTAGATTGTTGGAGATCACCAACGGGCTGAAGGCACTTGGGAAGGAATACTCCAACCAAGATCTTGTGAGGAAGGTATTAAGGTCCCTCTCATCACAGTGGCATACTAAGGCCACGGTCATTGAAGACTCAAAGAACCTTACTACTCTGACGCTTGATGAGCTAATTGGGTCATTAATGACCTATGAGCTGAACATAAAAAGGAATGAGGAAGATGTCAAGAAAAAGAAGCCGATCTCAAGCATGGCCTTGAAGACCAATCTCCAAAGATCGGATGACAGTGAAGATGGATCTGGTTCAAACAGTGAGGATGAAGAGCTGGTGGCCATGATAACACAAAGGGCCAGAAAATTCATTAGAAGGTCCAGAAGAGCAGGAGCTCCATTCAGAAGAGGGCCAAGGAAAATGATTCCAAGGAAGGGAGAAAGTAGTAAGAAAGAAGAGATTATCTGCTATGAATGTAAAAAACCAGGGCACATGCGTGGAGAGTGTCCCGAACTTCAGAAAAAACTCAAGAAATGGAAGTTCAAGAAGCCTAAGGCAATGGTGGCAACGTGGAGCGATGAGGATGACACCGAAGACAAATCGGAAGATGAATTGGACGAGGTTGTCCAAACATTGTGTCTAATGGCGGATGATGAAGACTCCAATGAGGTACATTCTGAAACTGATGATCTCTCATGTGAGCAATGGGAAATTGCTTATGAAGCCTTGTATGACAAATGCAAAAAGTTAAAGTCTGAAAACAGAATGTTAAAGAAAAAGATTGACCAAAACATGTCGAATGAATCTCCATGTCTGAAATGTGCTGAATTATCATCCAAGCTTGAAACACTATCTTACGACAATGAAATGCTCATTTCCAAGGTCATTTTGTTTGAAGAAGAACTAACATGTTTAAAAGAAGAACAACATAATGATGAAAAATCCATGAATGCCATTGAAGAAGTGAATGCAAAAGTCCAAGCCTTGGAAAAGGATAAAATGAACTTGAAGAAGAAAAAGGGGTTTTAATGGATGAGGTGAAAGATCTGAAAGAATCACTAGCCAGATTTGTCAAAGGGAAGCAAAATCTAGACACCATGCTAGGAATGAGAGTGAACTTTAGAAAGGAAGGACTAGGCTATGAGCCATGCAACCAGAAAGCTTTTGTAAACAAAACTCAAACTTCCTTTGTGAATGCTAATGCATCATCTTCATCATGTTCTTCACATAAAAAGAGTGAGAAATACATTCCGGCTCACAAACCATTTGTGAATGATTACAAGAAAAGAAATCATAACAAAAAGGTTGTTTCATGTTTCTACTGTGGAATGTATGGTCACACCATGTATACATGTAGGTTAATGTTGGCTGATGAGAAACAATTTGCAAGAAAATCAATGTGGTTGAATAGATCAAGAGCTTCTAACCGATATGGACCCAAGCAAGCTTGGGTACCAAAATCATAGAAGTCTTCTTGTTTTGATGATATGTAGGTCTGCATGAAGGCTCAAAGAAACAAATGGTACCTCGATAGCGGATGCTCGCGACACATGTCCGGAAACAAAGAAATCTTTGCAGACCTCATGGAAAAGGATGGTGGACTTGTTGCCTTCGGGGGCAAGGACAAAGGAAAAATCGTTGGAGAAGGTAAGATTGGTAAGGGATCTCCTCATAGTGTGGAAAATATTTTGTTGGTCAAAGGTCTCAATCATAACTTACTTAGTATTAGTCAACTTTGCGATAAAGGGTGCAATGTGATTTTTGACTCCACGCACTGCACTGTTGTAAATAAAACCACACAGGAAATAATGTTCACAGGCGTTAGACAAAATAATGTATATATGATAGACTTAGATGACACATCACACAATAATCTTTGCTTAGTTGCAAATAACTCTGACAATGCTTGGTTGTGGCATCACCGTCTTGGGCATGCCAGTTTTAACGTTCTTTCAAAGTTGTCCAGAAATGATTTAGTTGTTGGGATGCCAAAGCTGAAGTTTGAACCTGACAAAGCAAACAAGAGCCTCTTTCAAAAGCAAGAATGATGTGACTACCACTAGGCCTCTTGAAGTTCTTCATATTGATTTGTTTGGTCCTAGTAGAACTCACAGCCTAGGTGGTAAGTTATATGGCTTTGTCATTGTAGATGACTTCTCACGATTTTGTTGGGTATACTTTTTATCACATAAAAATGATGCTTTGAAGGAGTTTGAAGGTTTTTGCAGGAAAGTGGAGATTGAGAAGGGATGTTCCATCAAGAGAATTCAAAGTGATCATGGTAAGGAGTTCGAGAACACTAATTTTGATGAATTTTGTAGGGAGCACGGATACTCGCATACATTTTCAGCACCATGAACTCCAGAACAAAATGGCATCGTGGAGAGAGAGAACAGAACCCTTATTGAGATGGCTCGGACAATGCTAAGCGAGAACAACCTTCCTAGGTACTTTTGGGCGGAAGCCGTTAGCACGGCATGCTACATCATAAACTGAGCTATGGTAAGACCAATCTTGAGAAAAACCCCATATGAACTCTTTAAAGGTAAGAATCCAAATATCTCTCACTTGAAACCATTTGGATCAATTTGCTATATTCTTAATAATGGAAAATCTGATTTGGGCAAATTCGATGCAAAAAGCGATCGCGGAATCTTTCTTGGGTACTCTCTTACTTCTAGAGCATATCGGGTTTATAACCTGAGAACTCTTGTTGTAGAGGAGAGCCCTCATGTTATTATAGATGAATCATGGAATGAGAATGTTGATAAAAGCTCAAAATTGCAGGATGAAGAAGAAGATACCAGTGAAGAGATTCCACCAAAGGCGGCACAAGGTCAAGCAACTCTAGGAGAAGGATCGGAAAGCAAGGATGATGAAAATCAACAAGGACAGCAGCTTCCTCGACAATGGATTTTCCACAAAAGCCATCCTTCCGAGAATGTGATTGGTAATGTAGAAGATAGAGTGAAAACTCGATCTTCATCAAGGGAAGTTGACAATTTGGATTATCTAGCATTGTTATCTCAATTTGAACCACACTCTCTTGATGAAGCCTTAAAGGATAATTCCTGGATCTTAGCCATGCAGGATGAACTACACCAGTTCCAAAGGAACAAAGTGTGGTTCCTTGTGCCACGTCCTAAAAGCCACTCCGTGATCGGAACCAAATAGATTTTCCGAAACAAGTTAAATGATCAAGGAGTGGTAATTAGGAATAAGGCCAGGCTTGTAGCCAAAGGCTATAGCCAAGAGATAGGAATTGACTTTGATGAGTCTTTTGCCCCTGTGGCAAGACTTGAGACTGTAAGAATTCTTTTAGCATTTGCATGCCATCATGATATTAAACTTTTTCAAATGGATGTGAAAAGTGCATTTTTGAATGGCTTCATACAGGAGGATGTGTATGTAGAGCAGCCTCCAGGATTTGAAGATCACGCTTATCCAGATTATGTTTACAAATTGGACAAGGCGCTTTACGGGTTGAAACAAGCTCCCCGTGCTTGGTACGAGATGCTGAGTTCTTTCCTTGTCGATAATGGGTTCAAACGTGGTAACATTGATCAAACCTTGTTTACCAAAGTAAATGGTAAGAAAGTTTTAATTGTTCAAGTGTATGTCGATGACATAATTTTTGGCTCTACTGACGTCACCTTGAGTGAAAATTTTGCCAAACTTATGCAAGGTGAGTTTGAAATGAGTATGATGGGAGAATTGACCTTCTTCTTGGGCTTGCAGGTCAAACAAATGGTGGATGGTATCTTCATATGCCAAAGGAAGTATGCTCGAGACTTACTCACAAAGTACAATTTCAGCAAGGTGAAACCTCAACCCACACCCATGTCAACCTCAATCAAACTCGATCAAGATGAGAAAGGTAAATCCGTGGATCAAAAGCTCTTTAGAAGCATGATAGGATCGCTGTTGTATTTAACTGCCAGTCGGCCCGACATTCAGTTTGCAGTTTGCTTGTGTGCGAGATTTCAGTCTGATCCGAAAGAAACACACATGTCGGCCGTGAAACGTATTTTTAGATATATTGCTGGTTCAGTACATTTGGGCTTATGGTTTTTGCGTAATTCGAGCTTTGAACTGATTGCTTATTCTGACGTCGATTATGCAGGTTGTAAAGTGGATCGAAAGAGCACCAGTGGGTATTGCTAGTTCCTTGGGGGATGCATGGTCTCATGGGCCTCCAAGAAACAAAATTCAGTGGCCTTGTCAACCGCCGAAGCCGAATATGTGGCTCTTGGTAGTTGCATTGCCCAGGTGCTTTGGATCCAACAACAATTGATTGACTATAGCATCTCCTTCAAAAACACCTTAATTTTGTGCGATAACACCTCTGCTATAAACTTGTCAAAAAATCCGGTTCATCACTCTAGAACGAAGCATATCAAAATTAGGCATCATTTCATTCGTGATCATGTTAGTAAGGGTGATGTTGAAATAAACTTCATTGAAACAAATAATCAAATTGCCGACATATTTACCAAACCACTAAATGAAGAAAAATTTACATCTTTCAGGAGAGAGTTAGGGGTTTGTAGAATAGAGGAGTCGGATTCTTGAGGTTCTACATTTTGCATCATACTTAGTGTTGCTAGCATGCATATCATGCATTTGTGTCTTTCATATAGTTGCATTCGATGGGTCTCCTTCTTCATGCATATGCACCATTTTGCTTGAATTGCAAATAAATTGAATTGTGTGAAATCTCCACCTTTGTATGAATTGCATTTCTTCTATTAAATATGTATGAACCTTTTCTTTGCACTCTTCTATGGCCACACTATTTTTTTTGGTTAAACAAGTGCATCTCTGTGGAGCTGATCAATCGAAATCTGAACTATGGAGAGTTTGGTAAATAAACTTCTAAGGGAATCTATCACTTCCTTGAAACATCCTCCCCAATTGATTCAAACCTCAAATATATCTTATTTCCTTGACCTTCATATGTTTTAATCAGTGGGGAATTGAGCCTATCCTCCTTGGTACTCCATGTCTTCATTTTAAAAGGAAATCTCCATCAAAACAGGGGATGGGTCGACCCCTGTCAGTTCGCTCTAAACCGGGGCTCGGGCTACCCGTGGGTCGACCCATCGGGTCGACCCATTACGGGCGGTCGCGGTAAAATGCGAACCGTCCCGTTTCGGAAAGGGCGTGAACGCCCTCTTCTTCAACCCTAACACTATAATAATGCCCCAGCTCCCTAGATCGACCAGCCACCACCTCTTTGAAGCCTTGAAACCCTCTCTTGCAACCCAAAGCGGCTCCAGCCCTAAAGGCGAGATCTAACCGGTGGCTACTCGCGGGTTCCTTCTTGGCTGCGTCCGCAAGCATCCATCTTCCTCCCAGATCCACTGAGGTAAGGCCATGGTATTTGGAGAGTCACTTTTTCTGTGTGAGGGGCTCCTCTTCTCGAACCAACACGATCTAGAAAGCCTCTAGAGTTTCTAATCTGTCCGGTGATTCAGATGGCACCCAAAAGGCGGCCTTCTCGTCAGGGGGAGGAATCTAGCCGATCTGCTCGTCAGCGAGAGAGTTCCAGCCGCGCAAGAGAGATACGATCCAAGGATAAAGAGCTAGAAGCAATGAAATCACAAGCCTTGGCCTCCGGTAACAAAGCTGCTCACAGAAATATCCTCCGCTCTCGTGCAGTAGATTTTATGAACTTGGTTGAACACCTGCCAGGCTTAGTAGATATCATCTGTAGTCAACCTAATCTTGATCATTTCATGTCTGCACACCGTCGGGTCTATTACAAGCTGGTGATTCAGTTTTATGGCAATATGTCAATCAAGGCAAACAAGCAGTTTACTGTTGTAAATGGTGAAGTGATCACCTTGACTCCTGAATTTGTGGGTAGAGCTCTCGGTCTACCATATTATGAAGGTTACACATTTGGTGATCTTGATTTTGATGAAGAAGAGGTCTATCAAATGATGACCTCTGAGGAAATAGGAGACAGGTCCGTCGCCGGCCTGAATGCAAACCGTTTTCCCTCCATGTAGCGCATTCTACACCACATGATGATGACCATTATTATACCAAAGGGTGGTGGAAGAGACAAAGTAACTGAATTCCACATGTTCCTATTTTTCTGTCTTATGAAGGGTCTCCCAATTAATTTCCCTGCTACTATATTGCTTCACATATCGGCATGCATGCAGCATACAAACCGCACTCTACCATATGCAGTAGCTTTGACAACACTCTTTGAATTAGCTGGTATTAATTTGTCCAAAGAAAGATATCACACAATTCGTGAGAATGACATTTACTCCATCCCCACAATTTGCAAGAATATGCATTATGAATTAATAGATGGTGTACTGGTTCGTAAGATCAAATCTGGTCAAGTTCAACAACAAGTCAACTCAGAAGAAGAAGAGGATAGTGAAGAAGATGAAGCAGATCAACCTCTACAACTAGAACTTCCTGATGAAGCACTGCCTGATGGGTTTCCTAAGTTGATCACTGAAAGATTGGATTCAATAGATTGCCGACTAGACTTGTATGGGGAGAGAATGGATGCCCTTATCAATGAAGTAACTGACTTGAGGATTTCCCATGTTGCCCACACTCAGTCTTTCCAAAGGGTCACCTCCTTTCTTGAAGCAAACACTACTGCTCTGGACGCCCAAACCAGAATGTTTGAAGAAATGATGACTTTACTTAGAAGGTCACATGCTCCACCCTCTCCACCCTCGGACTAGGTTATGAAGCTCCTATGATATTGCACAGTTATTAACATGTTCTCCCTCTCCTTTTTGATGATGCCAAAGGGGGAGAAATTCAGATATATGTGTGTGCTTGGTTAACTATTATGTTATAGTATGTGTGGTGTGTGCTTGCTTGCATGTTTGCTTTCATTAGTCTGTCAGTTAGAAATGTTTAGTTAGAACTGTTGCATCTCATGGCATTGCACATGTAAGCATTTTTGTAACTCATGAACCCAGGCTTTGTAAGTCTTAAAAACTCTGTTGTCGGCTTGTTAACAATGGATGATGCTTTTGACTGGTCAATCTCACATTGCTTGAATGAGGCCCTGTGTTTTAAGGAATGATGCTTCCTAAATGGTTCAGCTAGGTGCATGGAAAGAATGTGTTTCAATATTGTGGTCGCGGCTTGATGCAATGATTGGGTTCTCCCTCATTTGGTCTGTGGCCTTGATTTCATTCAGCTTGTTAACTCCTTTTGAGCTCATTTGGATATACATATGGAGGTTTTAGTGTTAAATTTCTGTTGAGGTGTTGATTCAGAAATTATGTATATAACTGTTTTCTTGTCAATCCTAAGCTCTAGCATAGTATTTTGTCATCATCAAAAAGGGGGAGATTGTTGAACCCCCTGTGTAAATATTCTAATTGTTGGTTTTTGATGATGACCAAACACTATATTAGACTAGAACTTTTGATGGGTGAATAAATTTAGTCTAACTCATTTTGAAATGCTTTACTATATATCACCTTTTTTCTCTTGGTTCATGAATTACTAATGTTGCCAGATGTGATATACTTGCAGGATCAAGATCATCTATCTTGAGTAAGTGCTTTGAGTCATGTTTGTCAAAGTTTTAATCTAACTCCATTTTTGTGTTCTTACAGAAATCTGGAATGAAGTTAAAATCCTAAAACAATTGAAGAATGATTGGTGAGATCCACATAAAACCTTAACCCTTGCTTAGTTAATTTTCTTCATTAGTTGTCATGGGTTGATCCTTGTTCATATCCAGCTCATGGAATTCATTAACATGTTTATTTTGATGGGGTGGACCACAAGGGTCAACCCCTTGGTGGCTGTTAGCTCTATTCTTTCTTTTTGTTGAGAAGTAGTTCGTGGGTCGACCCCATGGGTCGACCCCTAGGCGGTCCCGAACCCACAGGTTTTCAGTTTTGTGCATAACGTGTGTGGGTCGACCCAATGGGTCGACCCTTTTTGGCACTATTGGGTCGACCCTTTTTGGCACCCGAAACTTTCGGGTAACTCACAGTTTTTGGTTTTTTGGAAAGGATGCGCTATGGGTCGACCCCATGGGTCGACCCCTGGAAAAATACTCTTGTCGGGCTTTTAACCCATGCGTCGTGGGTCGACCCAATGGGTCGACCCATAGTGTTACGGACCGGCAGTCCGGTTCGTGATCTGTTTCGCGGCCGCCATTTTTATTCCTCGTTTTGCCCTAATGTTGGGAGATCCGAGGTTCCATCTTGTCACACGTGTCCCCTCTCCTTGGGACTATAAATAACAATGATTAGGGCATCCCAAAAGTAACAAGAAAAGAAGAGAACATTCGACCTTATGGTGTTTTTGTCTTGTAGGAAGAAGAAAGCTCACGGGAGCCCTTCCATGCGCAAATAGAAGCCATCCTCTTCAAAAATGGGTCGATCCCCGTGCTGATCAGATGCATCCTGAGCAAGAACCGAAGCTCTCCTTCCTTATTTGAAGCTGGGCAACTTGGATCTCGAGCTGAACATCAATATCCGGGGTTCTTCATGAAGATCTGTCCTCATCCTACCACATCAACCAAGCTATGAAGAACCACAGCTGGAACATCATTTGAAAGGGGGATTTCTGGCGACTTCAAGATCCTTATTCCATTTATCCTGTTCATTCTATTTCTAGTCTGAAGAATCATTGTGTATCTGAACATCTATCTTGATCGAAACACTCTGTGTGTGTGTGTGCGTTTGCTGGTCGCAGCGCACGCGTGTGTGTGGCTGTGTGTTTCACAGCGTGTGTGTGTGTGTGTGAGTGGGTTTTCACTCTTTAGTGGAAGCTTTCCTCACGTTGTGAGGGGTGGACGTAGGGGTCACTGTTGTGAACCCGAACCACCTTAAATTCTATTGTTCATCATGGTTTGCTTCTACGTTATTACACGAGTGGGCTTCTAGTCGAGTTGAGTGTCATTCATATCTCATCCTTTCAGATCTCATTACATCTCCGCTGTTCGTGTGTTTTCATCATCGGGTGAGAAGAGTGTGCTTCATTCATTATCCTTCCATTTCATCTTCTGTAAAAGTTGGTTGTTAAAATTTTTTATTGCCAATCAATTCACCCCTCCCCTCTTGATTGCCATCTACCAGGGACAACAATAGGGTTGAAGCCTGACAACCCAATGTGTAGACTTGAAGCTTGGAAGGATGTACACACTTGACCAATTCAAAGGCGAATCGAGTGTACAGACTCTGAGTCCAAACCAAACGGCTGTACAGACTTAGAATGTGAAGACTGATGTACATACTTCATTATATAGACTTGGAGAACCTGAATCAATGTGCATACTTGGAACGCCTGAAGTCCAGTGTCCAGACTTGGAATCAATGAAGGCGTTGGCTATACAGACTTGGCCAAACAATCCGATGTAGAGACTTGAGGCATGGAGGTCAATGTACAGACTTGGAAAGTTAAGACCATTGTACATACTTCACCTCGTGCCAGCTACCATGAAGGAATGTATAGACTTAACAGTCTCCCTGGCTGTACAGACTTGACCAAAGCAAAGGTAATCGGATGTACAGACTTTAGAGGATGCAGACTCTGTATAGACTTCAACTCAAACATGCATAATGTAGTCTGATGTGTAGACTTTGTAACCGACAGCCAATGTATAGACTTGGCCAATGCTGTCTAGCCTATGCACTATGAATGTATGGACTTACATGAGATGCTCATTGAGATGCTCAATGTATACACTTCAAGCCCAGTGTATAGACTCTCAGCCATGAACAAAGCGTGAAGCACACTAATGCAGGAATGTATAGACTTGGAAGTCTATGTGCATGACAAAACTAATGTATAGACTCTGAAATGCAAGCGATGCAGCAATGCCTAGACATTGGGCTTTACCCTGCAGTGTATAGACTTTGCTACCCAAACAATCAATGTTCTGATGGGTCGACGCATCAGCAAGGGTGGGTCGACCCACTACTGTTTAGACTGTAGATACATGCAGAGACATGATATCTGACAGAATGCAATGCATATATATAAAGAACAAATGCCATCAATGCTAAACATCATCATTCATGTTGCTATCATATGCAGAATGCTCAAGAATAAGAATGCACAGAAATGCACTTTGTTTATTGCAATCATCAAAACACAATAGCATTGCTATCATCAAAATACAATATCAAATGCACTCAAATGCACTCACTGTCTTGCTATCATCAAAACCAAATAGCATTGCTATCATCAAAGCACATAGCACATGCTTGTGCCTAAGAGGCACAACACCACCCATGACCATATAAGAGAGATAGTCATCCATACATCTGAAGCATACCCAGCTGAACTATAACTTGGCTCTACTCCTCAGCTGCAGGCTCTTCCTCAACCTCCTTCTCTATGTCCCCTGAAAATGTGTGTCACAAGGGGGTGAGTGTGACGCTCAGTAGGCATCCTAAATAAACTGGGGTTAACTCGCATCTATATAGCCATTTTATAGACATACTCTGGATGTTAATAATAGCATAATCCATTCATTATCATCTGCTGAAAATAACTCATATGAGGAAAATACACATTTTAACTAACATATAAGGTACCCATGCATGCACTAAAACCTCGGTGAATGAGCAGTTTTCATATTATCACCCTTCTTACATTTTCACATTTCCATATTTTCACATTTTCACATTTTCACATTTTCACAATTCTGTTAATCTTGGAAACAAACAGCTACCACAACACAGGTGACCCCACACACACACAAACGAACGAACGAACGAAAGAGTACTGCGCAGACCCGAGAGTGAACTCCCACCTAGATTCTTGTGGCCCCGAGACGTTACGTAACGCCACATCACAAGGGCCGCCCCACACTGGGACCGAAGATTGAATCAATAGGATTTTAAACCAAGGCGTTATGTATCGCCATCCCTTGGGATCTTTTACTTCCTGCGGCATTACGTATCGCTGTCCCGTAGGAAAGGGCCGTCCCACAGAGGGACCGAAGTCCTATCTCACAGAAGACTGTTGTTTCCATTCATATCATTTACATCGCTTTTTTTTGGAAAGGGGAACATGGAATCAACCGCAGGCATTGGATTGCATGGTCTTATATTCAGAAGCCTTGCATAGAGGGTGGCCTTGGAATCAGGGATTTATTATGTGTCCAGACTGCTTTTGCTGTCAAGATGCTATGGAACATTGTTCATGGGTCATCACTTTGGTCTCAATATGCTAGACAAAGATTTTTCAAAACCCATGTCGCTAGCAGTAATAAACCATTTCCAGTAGGTATGCCTCTAACTGTCTTCAGGCAGGCCAGAGAAATCCTACTTGAAAATAGTAGGTGGATTGTAGGGTCTGGAGAAACAATAGACTTTCTAAGAGACAACTGGATTGGAAATGGCTCTACTGTTAGTGCTGAACAGGCCAGTAATAGAGATAGTGGGAGTTTAATCCCCAATGCTTCGGTTAGAGAAGTGCTCAGGAATAATCAGCATATGGCTTGGGGTTTCATTGGAAATGATTTTCATACTCCTAATATCCAGTTCAACAATGAGGCTGATATTTGTTTTTGGATGAGTACTGCTAAAGGTAATTTCTCTATTACATCAGCCTACAATCTTATTCGTACTAGAGGTATGATAAGGCCAGCCTGGGCAAAACTGTGGCATTCTGCCTTTAATCCTAGAGCAGCTCTTTTCATATGGAAGTTAATCCACCGGGCAATTCCAGTAGACAGCAGGGTTATTGACTGTGGTATCCAGATGGCTTCAAAATGCATTTGTTGCTCCCATCCAGATTATGAAGATCTCAACCATGTGTTCATTCATGGAGACTTGGCTTCAGATCTATGGGGCTGGCTACAACCCCTAGTCAGTAATAATGTATGGCTGGGTGATCAGATTACTGGAAGATGTTGGAATTTTATGTCTGCTACCAGAATGCAATCAGCTTTCTGCTTAGCTGGGATGTACTCAACTTTTTTTATGCTTTGGGAAATATGGAAGCAGAGATGTGCCTTGAAATATGAAGGGGTTCCCATCAATACTACTTTTATTAAAAGGAAGATTCTTTCCTCTGCTAAGATGGCTCTGGATAAAATTAACTTCCACAGGCCTCTTTCTCCTGTCCAATTCAGATGCCTAGCTTCATTTGGTCTGTCTCCTTGGGTACAGGTAAAACAGCCAATTATGTTCTCCTGCAACTTGGCCAAACAGGGGCACACTCTGCATGTAGATGGGGCATTGAAAGGAAACCCCGACAGATGTGGTGGAGGCGGATGCATAAGGAATCATTCTGGCGATTTGATTATAGGATTTGCCTTCTACTATGGTGTAGAAAATAGTTTGATGGCAGAATGCAGGGCACTACATGATGGGCTGGCAATTGCGAAGCATGGTGGAATTAAGCTCTCGGCAATTTTTTCAGATTGTTCCCTTCTTGTGGAGGCATGTCGGAGTGGAATATCTCCTAATTGGGCAATCTACCCATGGTGGAGGGAAACTTTAACTTTTCTTCAAGAAAGTGGAAGTGATATTCATCACATATTCAGGGAAGGGAACCTGGTAGCGGACTCATTGGCTTCATATGCTTGCAGCATAACAACTAATATAGTCTATACCAAAGTAAGGGAGTTACCACAGCTGACCAAGAGAGTCTTTAGAGTGGAAAAGGCTGGTTTGCCCTCTTTCCGTTGTCACTAGTTCTCTAGTTTGTTATTTCAGCTCTAGTGTCTAATATCCCTATCGTCTTGTTCGGGCCCTCATTATAAGCCCTTTTTTTTCTCAGGGGTATGCCCCTTTGATAGTGTACATTGCTCACTCATTTAATAAAAATTAGGACTACAGGGTGAGCCAAGAGGAGTGAGAACACTCCCCCTCTCTGAGGGAGGGTGCACTCGACCTGTGCCCATCTTGACTGGTTGGTGTTGATTAAAAAAAAAATTACATCGCATTCGCATTCATACTCATTTTATAAATACTAGTATGATACTATATCATAACATGCATGCTTCCAAATAGTTTAAGTGGACAAATCACAACATAGGCTTACTTGATGTGGAAAGGAGCATGATCAGGTTGCTGTATAAAAGAGGACATCTTTATTTCTAGGTTACACATACATAAAAAACAAATCATAACCACAAGTGTGAAATTTCTGGGAGCGTGAAACTTTTACAGTGGGTTACTAACTTAGCCTTCTACCATTTTCCAATTTCTCAGATTTTTTTCTGAATTAATATGACCTCCAAAAACTCCCTTTTACCACGTTTTTGGAAATTAGGGACAGAGCCCCAGGGTGTCGACCTGTTCAAAGGAAGTGCTGACCTGTCAACCCTACGTATGCATAGAAAACAAATCATAACCACAAATGTGGAATTTCTGGGAGCATGAAATTTTTACAGTGGCTTACTAACCTAACCTTCTATCATTTTCTAATTTTTCAGATTTTTCTGAATTAAAATGACCTCTCAAAACTCTCTTTTTCCACGTTTCTAGAAATTGAACAGACCCACAGGTGCACTGACCTTGCTCATAGCCGGGGCCAACCTGCACCGACCTCACTAGCACATGCACTGACCTTGCTCGTGGCCAGGGCTAAACTTGCACCGACCTACTATGCACGGACATTGGTTATGCTAACACAAAACATGCACAGACCTACTATGCTCAGACCTCACTGTGGCCAACATAAAACATGCACATATGCAAAATATGCATCGACACAAAATATGCACAGATGCAAAACATGCACCGACACAAAACATACACAGACCTTATTCTGCACAGACCTTTACGTACGCATGGACCTAAAAGTGCACAAACCTTATAAACGAATGATAGAGCCCTTTTTACCTACGTATGGGCAAAAATGCACAGACCTTATAAACAATGCACAGACCCCTTTTACCTACGTATGGGCAGAAGTGCACAGACCCTACAAACGATGCACGGACCTTACTATAACTAAAGCATGCACGGACCTTAAACATGCACTGACCTTAAACATGCACTGACCTTACCTATGCATGGACTAAATGTGCACCGATGCTAACACAACATGCATGGACCCCTCTTGGCCTGGGCAAAACATGCACTGACCTCTCCTTTGGCCTGAACTAAACATGCACCGACCTTACTTAAGCCTAGAACAGAATGTGAACCGACCTTGTTCAGCCAGGGACAAATCGTGCACTGACCTTGCCTATGCACCGACCTTACTATGAACAATACCAAAATGTGCACCGACCTTACTAAGGCTTGGATAAGACATGCACTGACCTTGCTGTGATCGATAGGGAATATGCATGGACCTTGCTTATGACCAATATGAAAATATGCATAGACTTTGCTCAAAGGCTGGCCTTCCCAAGGACTTTACTAATTGTTAGAGACTCAGAGGTAACCCATGGAAGCCCGAAACTTGATGAAACCAAAAACCAAAAATGAACATGGTGGTGGTCCCCATATACCCTTAATCCCTCTTTAAGGTGTAGAAAATATACTTTTAAAACCATTCTAATGCATCATTGACCCCTAAAGTTTGGTTAGGTGCCTACCTTTGAAATGTTAAACCGATTGATCTGGGGATGATACCCACACCCCAGATCCTCCTAAGCTTTCACCTTTCGATCCGGGGATGAGATCCACACCCCAGATCCACCCAAAACCTTGCTCGTCATCCTCACACACCGGATCGTCCACCCACAAACCGGATGGTCCGCCCACGAAGAGACGGAGTCCCTCACTCTCTTCTCACATAAGAAAGGTAGAAGGTGGTGGAGGGTTGATGGGAATGGTTGCTAAAGGTTTATCACCCTTGAAACCTACCTCCTTATATAGTTTTTAGGCTTCCCAAGGGTTTATCCATGTCCCTCAAGGCTCTAACAAGCTCCAAGGTCGCTGGTTTTGAAGAG
Source organism: Amorphophallus konjac (assembly GCA_022559845.1). Taxonomy (NCBI): domain Eukaryota; kingdom Viridiplantae; phylum Streptophyta; class Magnoliopsida; order Alismatales; family Araceae; genus Amorphophallus; species Amorphophallus konjac. The sequence goes on along the minus strand of CM040118.1, from coordinate 371,474,054 downwards.
GAGTTAATGCTTAGCACCTCTTCGGGTTTGAACAGGTGTGACCTTTCGACCTCCTGTCATAAACTCTGTTGGACGCGCACTTATGCTGGGAATTAGGTTGGGATGTCTCCATATGAAATGAAGAGGACTTCCATATATAACTTCCAGTCATGGTTTCATTGAATTTCATTAACTCTAGCCTGAGTTATGATTTTCGCAATATTAACGTTATTTCTCCTCTATTCCAGTCGTGACTCTTCGTCTACCTAGGCATAAATGTGAGTGAGAGCACTCTTATGTTGGGATTTGGATTGGGATGTCTTCAGATGAAATTATTAGGACTTATAGATATAACTTTCAGAGGTGGTTTCATCGAAGTTCCGCATTTCTAGCCCAAGTTATGATTTTTGCAATATTATCATTTATTCTCCCTCATTCCAGTGGCGACCTTTCAGTAGCCCGAGGTAATCCAAGTATAGCTCTAGCATCTAGGTAGTATTTGACCTTGACCTCAACATAGAAGTCGTAGCTAACATCTCACTCAGAATTATGGACTTAGTTTCTGGTCATTTCATTAACCACAGACGAAGTTATGAATTTCTAATTAATTACATCCGAGTTCTCCTAACAGTCACACCTCTTCATGACAGCTGCCAACAAATGGGCTAGGAACCTTGGGTTCTAGTGTGAATTGGGTTTCCATGTCAACAGAAGAGTTTGGGATAATGGCTCAAGCTTTCTAATGAGTGTGGTTTCATCCCATTTGGTTGACTGTGGACCAAGATATACTTATTTTAACAGGTGACTATGTTTTTTGTAATAATTTTGGCCCATTATCATAACTCCTTCTTATCTCCTATTAGGCCCACTTTTCAGAAGTTATACTCTTTATCAAAGTTGTTCCCTACCTAATAGTCATTGCATGGGCTTTGGTTTCATCTAATTATAACCTCCCTATAGTAAGTTACCAATTTTCTAAGGATCCTTCAATAATCTATCCAGATTTCTAGCTCATTGAGTTCACGGGCCCGAATTATTCTCAATTGGGCCAATGCCCAAATTGGTGGTCGTTACAACGACTCCGGAAATCCGTCTTGTATATGTCTTCATCCTTGATCTTGAGTTGATGATAACCTGACATGAGGTCAATTTTGGAAAAATACTCTGCTCTCGAAATCTGATCAAAGAGCTCATCGATGCGCGGCAACGGATACTGGTTCTTGATAGTAGGCTGATTCAGTCTCCGGTAATCGATACATAACCTGAGAGATCCATCCTTCTTCTTGACAAATAGAACCGGTGCACCCCAAGGGGATGTGCTGGGTCAAATAAAACCCTTGTCTAGTAGCTCCTGTAGTTGTCTCTTTAATTCCTTGAGTTCGGTGGGGGACATCTTGTAGGGAGCAATTGAAACAAGTGCCGCTCCAGGAATGAGTTCAATGAAAAATTTTACTTCTCTTTTGGGCGGTAAACCGGGTAAATCTGATGGAAATACATCCATAAAATCATTGACAATCGGGATATCTTCTAAGATGATCTCCTAGGATTCGGTGAGGATAACGGAAGCAAGAAAAGCTACACATCCTTGCGAAATTAATTCGCAAGCGTGAAGAGATGAAATAATGGCAGGATGCTTCCTATATTTGACACCGAGGAAGGAAAACCTTGGAAGACAAGGTTTTCGAAAGAATATTATCCTATTTCGGTAATTTATGTAGGCATTATGGTCAACAAGCCAATCTATTCCTAGAATAGCATCGTAGCCCTCCATATCAAGGCATACGAGATTTGTAGGAAGATTATGTCCTTCTACCCTTACCTCACTATTTGGATAATAGTTGGTGAGTTTGGTTCCGGGGCCTAAAGGCGTAGTAATAGCAAGGTCCGAAGGTAAAGGAACTGATGAAATAGGCAAAGTTTTTGCGAAGGAAGTAGATATAAAAGAATGAGAAGCACCAGTATCGAATAGTACAAAAGTAGGATGTGAACAAATGTGAATAGTGCATTCCATAAGTCCATCATCCCTAGGCGCTTCATCATCATTCATGACGGCATTAAGATGAGCCTGCTGTTTACGTCCACTACCAGAAGATAGCTCCTTCATAAGGGGGCAATCCGGCATACGGTGCTCCCTGCTACCACAACAGAGACAAGCGCCAAGGCGCTTCCAGCATTCTTCGGCTGAGTGACCGAACTTCTCACAGAAAGTACAGGCCGTAGTGACCTGCTTGTCTTCTTCCTTGACTTTCTTATCCTTGTGGTAGCCACTACCACTCCCATTCCGGGATCTCTTTTTGCTATCACGGGATTTGTAGGGTTCCGTGATGTTGAACTTCTTCTTCTTATCATGCCGATCAGACCTTCGGCTCGGCTCCTCTCCCTTTCCTTTTAATTTCTCTACTTTCTCTAAGGTCCTCTCGCATAGATGCGCCCGCTGGACCATCTCCGTATAAGTACGGATATTCTGAGTCCCCAGTTGCTGAATATATCCGGGCCTTAATCCATCCATAAATTGATTAGCCTTTAACATATCGGTGCTTATTAAGTTAGGAGCATACGGCGCCAGCCTGGAAAACTGAAGTTCATATTCCACCACTGACATCATGCCCTGGCGAAGAGAAGCAAATTCCATAGCCTTCCGCTCTTTGATATGCTTGGAAAAGTACTTGGCTCGAATTAGCGTAAGGAAGCCTTCCCACGTATGTGGTGCATCAGCTGGAGGTGCCGGAACTGACTTCCACCATGTACGGACATCTTTATTTAGTTGAAAAGTAGCAAGGCGAACCTTTTCTTGATCCGCACACTGCATAACTTCGAAAATACAGTTCATTTCATCTATCCAGTTTTCAGCTTCATCTGGATTTGAGGAACCAGAAAATCTTGGAGGATTTAAGCTTCGAAAATTGCGGTGTAGGTCTCCAGCTCTCGCTCCTGCGCCAGCTTGCATCATGGTTTGCAATGCTTGTGTTAGACCAGCGACGGTCTCTTACATACCATTCCAGTCTACGCGATGAGCCATTGCAAATAAGAATAAAGTACCTGAGAGAATAACAAATTGTTAATCCTCATATAATTTTTGAAAGGGATTAATCTATAGCTAATTTATTATCTTTTTTCGAGCTCTACCCAATTCTCGCATAGGTGGGGAATTTCTTTCCTACTTTTCATAGGTGTGGGTCCTAAACCTTGGACTTATCCTATGACATGACTTTTCTCCCTAAGTCCTTAGACTTAGGCTCTGATACCAACTTAACTGTCACGTCCTGAGCTTTTATTACAGCGGAAGATGATCTCGGGAAATGTGAATAGCCGGCATGGTAAACCTCTTGCAAGTAAGAATAATCAGAGCACAATAAAAATCACACATAAAATACAATTGCACAATAATTTAATCAAACTCCAACTTTATTTCATCATCATCATAATCCAAGTACACAAATTTCATTTAATCCACTAGACTCAATAAAAAGGAAGATTGCATGGACTCGATCTAGACATTATTGACTCCTAAGTCTTCACTCTCAATTTCATGTGACTTTCATTTGCTCTCGGACCCATCACTTGAATAACTCGAATCCGAATCCGAACTACTTGCATCTCTTGAAAAAGATTAGAAATGGGTAATGAGCACACTTGCCCAGTAGGTATCTTCGCATCAACACGATTGACAATATTAAAGTGATTAGCATTTTAGCTCTAAGGAATAAAGTAAAATCATGTGAAATGCGATAAATCAATGTGAATAAAAACAAGTACCAAGATACGATCAAGTTAAGATATGATTGGGTAAGAATGATCAAGTATGAATGTAGTATGGCCTTTCATGAACAAGAATGCACTAGCAAGTCAAGCAAGAATGTGCTCTTCACTTAGTAACAAGTACTTCGTGAATTTCTGTGGATTACCATGATAAATCCATGGATTCCGTGATTTCTGTGATGCCGTGGATTTTCACTTATTTATAAAGAAAGTACTCCCAATGCAATGCAACGTCAGTAGCATCATACCCCATGGTTTATAATAGTATGTTTCTGATAATCAGCCGAGGGGACTAGCATAGAGCCCTTGAACACAATCAGTGCTCGATCCGCATCTTCAAGTATAAATCAAGCTACTTCCATACATGTAAATAATGTGGCCAAGAATGTACAATTTCAATGATATATTCATGATAAAGTAACCAAAAATACGAACGCTTGTACGAGGAAATAAGGAATTTCAATAAATACTTTAATGACTAGGTTATGCCATGGAAATAAATCGGCAACATAACGGTACGTTCTTAACTTTCTTAATTTAGTTAAAGTACTTTGATTAAGGTGACAAGTCCCGGAAATCAATAGTCTTTCTAGGATCATAGAAATATTAACCCTTTGGGGTCAAAATAGATACTCAGAAAACTTAGCGGTCTATAACTGGGCCATCGCATGACTATAGCGGTCTAGTTCTGGACCGTTAAGTACAAGACTATTCGATATTTGAAAACATGTTCTCTGGAGTCTTTGGCGGTCAAAGGTAGATCCGTCAAGGTCCCTTTAGCGGTCTAAATAAGGCACGCTATCAGACTATGGCGGTCAATTATTGGTCCGCTAAGGTCCAAAAATAAAACATCGGTATAAGTGCATGCTAGTCAATTGGGCTTTAATGGTACAACCAACTCGGCATCCTAGTGAGAATCCCAGGCTCGTGGAGAATTACGGAGGCCTTGAAATAAGATTTCCTAGTCCATTGGAAGGAATATCCAAAGGAGAGGTTATCATGTCCAAGATTATGTTCCTATAGTGCAAAGTGTGTAACTAATGGTCATATATCTGAATATATGCCATAAACTTACAAAAAATTGACTCTGAGATAAGAATAGAATGTGTAGAGTGAGAAATCAGTGTTAAATCTCGTCAATATAAGCATTCAAACCATAATTTAATACAAAATTATATGATTTTTGGCACAAAATACCTTATGCTTAAAATAATCCTAAGTACCAAAAAGAAACATGAACTCACTGTCTATGAATCAAGAATTAAAACTCAGAGTAATAAATACCATTAAAATAGGTTATTATATAGTTAACTAGGCTTGATTATAAGTTATATGGCCGTTCATAAATCTATCTTGGGTTGACAGAAAACAGCACAGTGGCGGTCTATCATAGAGCCGTTACATAACGCTGGCGGTTTATCGTAAGGCCGCCAAAGTAACTTTAACGGTCTATTTCCGGTCCGTCAGAGGTTTCATGAAAACGAGATTACCAAGTGTCTAGCGGTTCATCGTAAGGCCGCTACAGAGAGATGGCGGTCAAATTCTAAGCCGCTAGAGCACGACAGACAGTAACTTAAATAAGAGGGTTCTAAGGTTTTTAACTCAAATCATGTCTGAAAATCATATATAAACTTTCCCTATTCAGGATAAAACGAAGGTTAAGCTAACAATATGCATGGGTCTTCTGTGAATTTACAAGAAAGTTCCTTTTTAACTTAGTTAGGGCCAAGAATATGCATGCATAATATACTAGATGCATAAAACATGAAATTCACGATCTATAAAGCATGAAATCAAGTGCAATAAGAGGGCTTTTATCCTTAGAATGAAGTTTTAGCCGTTCATGAGATGACCTACATCTGCTAAAGCCTTTAAACTTCGAATTTGATGCTAGATGCTACCCTTAGTCCCTTGCACTCCTTGTGACAAATCAACAACTTCAAGCTGCTCTAACTCCTTACTCTCTTGACCTAATGATGTGAAATTTGGAAGGTAAGAAATAGATACTAAGGGGAACAAAAATTTCTAAAGACACTTAGGCTAAATACCTCGATTTGGTTCTCTAATCCTTTGATCTTCACCGGACTCTTGCACAGTTTCCTGGGTCGCTAAGGTCGAACCAGCAACTTTGCAGGCTTCTTTCTCTTTGTGTGTTTGATCTCCTAGCATAAAATTTTGGGAGATGTTAGTCCTATATATTGGCAATAAAAACTTCTAAAGAACCTACCTGAATCAACGCCGTCTTACCTTGATTTCACGCGAGCCAATGTAAGGGTCGCGCAGATCAAAACTAGGTCCTATTTATAGGGTTTTGTTAGGGTTTGAGGATTAGATCGATTCTAGAGTCCCTGTTAAACCTTAGATCGACTTTTAGGAGTCCTAAACATGATTACTAGTTCTTCCATATCAATCTCTAAAAGATAGACTAGCAAAAATATCATCTTTTTGCTCTTTCTTCAATTCACGGAACGGACAGGAAATAGCGGTCGAGACTTGGTCCGCCAAATGACTTGTAGCGATTTTACGATAGGCCGCTACCTGTCCTGGGCGCCGAATTTAAAACTAATTCAAACTCTAATTTCATCTTATCTACTAATTTATCTAATTAATTGGTATTTATCCCTATATTTCATGAATAGGCTAATTAGCCTTCTAGAATATGGGCCAAACTTCATGGGCTTGGTCCTTAAGTCCTTTGGGCTTCATTTAAATAGGTTAGGTTAATGGTTTACCATAATTAGGCCCCAATATTTATTTATTAATCCATTTTGGTCTTTAAAATTCCCAAAAAATACTTAAATATTCCAGAAATAATTTATAAAAATTCTAGGGCAGTACACATCATCTTTAAACCATGCAGTTAAATAAAGATCATTCATAAATCTTTATAATGGGAGACTCTAAAAAATTTCCTATATTTGGATTTATGAAATTGGTATGCACTTTGAAAATCTTGCTGAATGTGTTTAACTCTCACTGTTCTTGAGACCTTCAGAATGTGCTTAATTCTTATTGCTCTTATTTGATCTCACTGTTAAATCAATCTGTCTTGACTGTCCAACCTTTGTCCAATCATTGAAATCAATCTGTCTTGACTGTCCACTCTAAATGTCCCTGTGGTTCACTACTCATTCATTTAATTAGACTCCATCTGCTCTGAAGATACAAAGAAGTATCTGTTCAGGGGGTGTTTTCTTGTCAGTGAATCATATTGCATAGTAATTTATAAAGGGGGAGATCATGTCAGCATCCTTCATGTTCCCTTCTTTTTGCTGTTGTCAAAGGGGGTCATTGTGGGTTGGTAATCATCTGCTGATTATTCTGAGGATTTATTGCTGCAAGGGTGGTAAAAAGGGGGAGAAACAGTCTGATTTTAATGGTTTCTGATAATCTGGTTGATATCCATGTGATCCTTTCTCAACTTTCGGACATACTTTACTTCTTCGTGGGGAGTAGGGTTATTGCTTTTCCAAGGGGGTAGATATTCTGAAATTCATATTGGTCTGTATCTTACTTCTTTCCTTCCCTTTTTGATGTTGTCAAAGGGGGAGAATACTTGTGAGTGTGAGTCATAAATTCTACTCTGGCTAAGTTGCATGATGCACTCATATTGCAATGACTCCTCATAATATTGCCATCATCAAAAAGGGGGAGATTGTTGGGTCTCTGTGATTTTGATGATGTCAAATATTATGTAAGAGATGTCAATGTTTTGCCTAAATGTCAATATTATGTAAGATATTATGACTCACTATGTTCAATCTTGATGAATCAATTAATGATCTCATCACATGTATAAAAGAATGAAAAGTCATGAAAATAACAGGTCAACCAAAGTCAACGCATGCATTAGGGCATAAACGTGGTCAAATCATCACTTTGTATACATGTGTCAATTAGCATACAGATGCATTAGTGATTGAGTCTAGTCTGTATTAAGTGCGTATGTCTTCATGTAAAGTCGGTGTTAGTATGCATGATCCTGTATTCAAGTTTGTGCTAGTCGATGTTAGTTCAGCACGGTATGCAGATAAGGTCTGTGCTAGTACGAGTAGTCTGCACAGAGGGTCTGCGTTAGTTCAGTGTTGTTCTAAACACAAGGTCTGTGCAAGTGTTGTTCGGCATATAACATCTGTGCACATGCATGAACAGGTCCAAGCACATTTATACCCAGGGTCCGTGCACTTCACTGTAGCAAAGTCAGTGCACACTCTGTTCAGGTCTGTGCATGTTCATATTAAGTCAGTGCATATTAGTTATGGCTTGCATCAACTAAGGTCGATGCTAGCTCTAGGTCGGTGCATGTTTCACTCCATGCACATGCACACATAGTTGATGCTATTCCCTGTAGCACACTAGTCAAAGTCGGTGCTAGTTTTTGTCTAAGGCACATGGAGATCGATGTTAGTTAAGGTCAATGCATGTTTGAGGTAGATGCACATTTGCTTTAGACTGATCTAAAGTCTGCACATTTCACTATAGCAAGTCAGTGCATATCCATCACATGTTCATAGGAAGGTCGGCGCATCCTCTACTGTATGCATATAGGTCTGTGCATATATGCTCACGAAGTCGGTGCATGTTTGTTGCAAGGGTCCGAGCACATTTGCCTGTGTAGGACTTAGGTCGGTGCTAGTTTCACATTGTGCATGCTAGGGTCGGTGCTAGCTGCATAATAGGTCTGTGATAGTTGCACCATGTGCATGCTTTGCATCGCATTGCATATAAGGTCGATGTAATATACTGTAGCACACTCAATCTTCCATATTAGGGTCGGTGCATGTTTCATTTCATGCAAGTAAGTCGGTGCAACTTTTGTGTTGTGTATACCAAGTCGGTGTAGGTTCTGTTTTGCGCATACACAAGGTCAGTGCATGCACTGCCTACGCACACACAAGGTTGGTGCATCCTTGTTCATACCATCTAAAGTCTGTGCATGTTTCTCCTGAGATGCATTAGGAAGTCTGTGCACTTAATTGTTTAGGTCTGTGTACATTATCAGTGCTTATTTTTTAAAGGGATAACACTTATGATTGTGTTTCTGCCAGATGAGTTACATGGTCGAACACTTATCGAGCAAACTGCACGCGTTACTTAAAGCACCAAGTCCATGGCTCATGATCCAAGGCAAGGTCCAGAACAGATGATCCAGCCACGTGGACTGTGACAGCACCTCGATTCTAACACGTGGAACCAAAGTGGATCAGATTTGATTGAAAGTTGGGCGGAAACGTGATACCCACGCGCCCATCGTCTGCCTATAAAAGGGGATCAAAGACTAGGAGAGAAGGACGCTGAAAATAGAAAAAATGAAGTAGAGAAGAAAGGTGAGCATCCAGCAAAAACTGAAAGTAAGAATGGAGAGCGGAAGAAGAAGAAGAGAAAGTGAGAGTCTGAGAGGAAAGAGAAAGAGTGAGTGCTGCAGAGAAGAGAAGAAACTGAGAAGAAGAGAGCTATTGTCAGAGAGCAGAGAAAAAGAAGAAGAAAAAGAGTGAAGTAGCGAGAGCTAAGGAAGAAGAAGGTCTCATAGTCTCTGGATTAAATCCAAGCTACGATAACTCCATTGCGAACTATAGTGCTCCTCAGTGAGCTATATTTTGAGCTTTAATTGTTCAGCTTTCTGTTGCTATTTTCTACCGTTATTTTTCATTTTCCATTTCCTTTTCAAAGCTGTGTGTCAGCGGAGGTGAAGGTGTAAGGCCCAGCGAAGCTGTGTATCAGCGGTTGGCATAAGCTGTAAGGCCCAGCGGTTGAAGCTGTGAATCAGCGATTGTAGGCAAGCTGTGAAGTCCAGCCGTTTAAGCTGTGTATCAGCGGAAGCCACACTCTTGTTGGAGTGTGGGGTGGACGTAGATCTCTGGATAGAGATCGAACCACCTAAAAATTCCTTGTGCACCATGTGATTGTTGTGCTTCCAATCTGCTAATAGATGTATGCATAGGATCGTCGAGATTGCATCCATCTAGCTTTCAGATTACATTGTGAATAGAGATTTCATCTCTATTAGATCTTGTTGAGGTTCTTCTCTCAATAGATGAATGTTTAGGAACGTTGCTAGTGGGTATCAATCTGAATTGATTGATCTCTTTGATTATCTGAGTAAATTGCATAAGTGTTTTCACTGTCACCTGAACTGTGATAGTTTATTAATCTGCCAAGATTTAGCTTAAGTTCTATTTCCGCAAGAATTTTTAAAAGGGTATTCATTCACCCCCCTCTGAATCTTGGTGTGCACCACCATATCGTTCCAACACCTTTTGAGTGATCAGAAGAAGGGAGATATGATCTTCGATCTCCCCTCTGAGGTATCAGAGGAACGGAGACTTAGGTCTCCGTGTTGTGAGTGACTGGGTGTTGCTCACGGGGTTCCCTCTGTAGTTGTAGAGGAAGGGAGGTTGATCCTTCCGGTGTTCCTTCTGAGGATTCAAAAGAAGAGAGGATTATTCCTCTGGTCACTGCATTGTGCAGTGGGTTTGATCTCTGCTGGGAGCAGAATCGGGTCAAGGGATTTGTCTTCCTTGGGTTCAAGTTGTTCGTCAGCAGTTGTCGCAGACTGAGTCTGCTTCTTGCAGTTTGCAGGGTGAAGCCACACTCTAGTTTGAGTGTGGGGTGGACGTAGATCTATGAAGTAGATCAAACCACCTAAAAATCTGTGTGTTCTGTGGATTGCTTGTGCTTTCATTCCTTATCCTCTATCCCCTTTCGCAGGTCAGTGTGTGAGCTAAGATTCTTTTCTGTTCTAAATTGGATTGACCAGCAAGTGTTCAAAAAACTCCTCTATTTGAATGAATGCTTAATTAATCTATGTTGGATCACATATGTTATAGTTTGCCATTCTGAGTTTGACTTACACTGGCATGCTGCCAGGTATTAGATATTGGTCTTATTTGAATCATTGATTGTTGGCATTTCAGTGGAGGTTAGTCCATAGTGTTGTCTTCCATTGTGTTTGTCCTTAGGTGTGGCCTTTTTATCAGCTTCTGATAGTAAAGTCCCTTTCGATTTGTTAGCTACCGCCTTGCTTCTCTGCACACCAGGTGTTCGAGTGCGGTTCTACATAGATTATGAACTCGGTGCTCTTGTCATTGTTCAGCTCTTATTGTGCTATGAGTTTTTAACCTTGTTTAGTATAAAGTGATCCGAAGTGTCTGCTTCTGTTCTGTCTGTTCCGAGTGTGTTTTATGAGCGCGAGAATTTAATTGATCCATATTTTTATAGAGAGATCTATTCACCCCCCCCCCCCTCTAGATCTCATTCTTAAACCTAACAATTGGTATCAGAGCGGGTCTCTGATTGAACAGATCCAGCGATCTGTAGAGTAGATCCTGCTTAACTAGTGCATTTCCTATTATTGTCTACTACCTTCTTGATGCATTGTTGTTTCCGCATTATTAACTGTTTCGATGGCTCACCCACCTGTGTTTAATGGATATGGATTCTATATATAGATAGCAAGCATGACTCACTTTGTTAGTAAGGTTGATCAAAATCTTTGGACTCTAGTCACTCAAGGGCCACATAAATTGCCCAAAGAAAAGTCCAAGTGGACTGATGATCACAGATCGAAGAACTGTGATAATCTTAGGATATTAAATTTATTGAAAGCTGTAGTTGACTCTAATGTTTTTCCCTTCGTCTTAACCTATAGAACTGCTAAAGAGATATTTGATGAGTTGGTCCGCATCAACAAAGAAGAGGTGGACAAATGTATGATGGCTGAAGGAAGTGATCAAAATGAGGATGAAGATCAGGTAAATCCATTCGAGAACTTCTCTTTAGAAGATTGGGCGGATGCATATGCTGTGTTGTTAGAAGCTAATGAAAAACTAAAAAAAATGAAATAAATATTTAAGAAATAAAATGAATGATGTCATGAGTACTAGTTCAGAAAATGAAGATATTGAAATGCTAAAAATCGAAAATGAGATTTTTAGAAAACAACTGAACAATCTTAATCTCATTAATTCAGAACTAGATCAAATAAAATTTGAAAATGACAGTATGAGAAAGCAATTGAAAGATATTCATGCTATTCATTCTAAACTGGAAGTTCTAAAATCCGAGAATGGTTGTCTTAGGAAACAATGTGAAAAACTCAAAGCTGAAACAACATGTTCTGTTAAATCTGCATGTAATGATTGCCTATTTCTGAAAGAGATAAATGAAAGTCTTCACTCAGACTTAAACTGGCAGAAGAACTTAACTGTTTCCCTAAGAGAAGAAAACAAAAATCTGTTGGACAAGAACTTGGAAATTGAACAAAGAGAGGAGGAGTTAAGTGAAAAGTTAAGTGTTGTGTCTAATGATGACAAACTCAAGGAAGAAATAGAAAAACTGAAACAACTGAACATTGCCCTATCTGAAAAATTGATTACATCTGAGAAAGGTAAGAATGTGAACCTGAACAATTCAGAGATGCTAGCTAATCTTGAATAAGAAATTCAAAGCCGCAAATATGTAAATGCCATGTTAAATGAAAGTCTAGCTAAATGAGAGGAAGAAAATGCTAACTCAGAATTGTTAATTGCCTCCTTGGAAAATGAAATCCAAGATCTGAAAACCTCACTGTCAAAATTTGTTCATAGGAAATAAAATCTGGATAGATTGCTAGGGGCTAAAGTAAATCTCCATAAGGAAGGGCTGGGCTACAGCAATGCTAATAAGAAATATTTTGAAAACAAACTTCACACTTCGTTTATGAATAGCTTTGAAACACCCAGCACCTCAAACTCTCCATTCTTCCAATTCACTGCCCAAAGAAGCCAAAAATAAACTGTTAATAATCAAACCTCCAGAAAAAGAATTTGAGAAAGGAAAATAGTTTGCATCATCATATGGCTACCACAATGCATGTTACACATGAATCTGCTTCACACTCACCTGCACATGCAAAGAAAAATTCATGTCATTATTGTGAAAAAATTGGTCACCTTATGCATGATTGCTTGATAATGAAAAAGGATGACCAAACTGTTGGTTGAAAGCATGCCAGGAATTTTTATGCCAAAAAATTTTCTAATGTTCAAAAAAGAAAAATTCATTGCTATCATTGTGGTAAAGTAGGACACATTGGTGCACAATGCTGGTTTGCCAATGCTCAAAGGAAATTCCATTATCATGCTGAAAATGCTAAAATCCATGTGAACCGGCATGCTTTTCATAGGAACAAATTTACTTCAAAAGATAAACACATTGCTTGCTTCAACTGTGGGAAGCCAGGCCACAAAGCCTCTGAATGTTGGCTAGCCATTGGTAGGGAAAATGCTAGAATAGAAAATAAAAAATTCCATGTTCAATTCTATAACAAGAATATGAAATCTGCTGTGAATTGCTATCACTGTGGCAAAGCTGGACATGTCATTAAAGACTCTTGGCATGCTAAAGGAAATAAGAATTTCACTATCAATAAACAGAAATTAAATTTTTCCATGCACATGAGAAATGTCAAGTCTTCTGGTTATTGTCATTATTGTAGTAAGCTTGGGCACACAATGCATGATTGTCATTTGTTACAAGTTGATGATGTTAATGCCTTGAAATCATGGCAAACACCTACAAGAGGTGTTGCTAATCCACAAGGACCTAAGAAGTCTTGGGTACCTGTGTATACAAAATGAGAGTTGTGTTTTGCAGGTGTGCCTTGAAGAAAAAGGAAAATAGAATAAGAGAGGTTCAATAAAATCAAGGCACATGAAGTTTGGTAAAACCCCATTTTTTTGTTTCCACTGTTTTAGTTGATGTTTTGAAAAACTTTGATCTCAAAATGGTTAAAATTTGACAGTTAGGACTTCATGCATATCATGCTTTTGAATTGGTTCATGCTTCATATCTGCTTTTACCCTTTTAATTGTATGCTTCATATTTGCATATGTCATGTGCATTGCGTTCATAAGTTCTTGAAGCATGTTAGTCTAATCATGCATATAGTGTTACATCTGCATACATAACTTGCATTGTCATGATTAAATTTGAAAAACCTGCATTGCATATAGGACTGCATTGCATTTACTATGCACATTCATGTTTGATCTAAATGGTATATCAAATGGTGTATTGCCAAAGGGCAGAAAAGGTCTGCCTGGAAGCTCTAACCATGTGTGAGGTGGTCTCCAGACCCAAGTCCTCCACCTTGTACCGTGGATCAAAATTGCACATAGAGCAGTCTAAATGTTCATGAGCATAATTCAGAAATTCCCTGCATGGTCTCCATATCATACTTGATTTCTCAATGCACTTAGATAAGGGGAGTCCCTGCACTTCACAGTTTAGTAATGTGCATCTGCTTGTTTTCGTGCATGTAACATTTTCAAATTAATTGCATACCAGTCATGTTGAAAATTCAAAAAGGGTTATCTGAAATGCATGCACATTCTCAGGGGGAGTTAGATTGGGTAATTATTTGGTGCATGTTTAAGGTTGCTGCACATTGAAATAAAGTTGTTCTTGTTCAGAATCTATGCTCACCCTTCAAAAATACTCTGTCTAGAATGAGCGAGTCGATGCATGAATTTGCTGCGTCAATCCAGTGATTCAAATCACACAGTTTTTCTATCTTCTGTAATTTGTCCTGAGTCGAAGCATTGAAGGAACTGCATCGACCTGTCAGTTAAAAATCCTTCAAATACTTCAACCTTGCTCTTCTATGAAAAACTTATTCACCAACTATCTGCCTACTGCATTTTATGGCTACCTCTGCCATACTCCTGTGCCAAAGTCTCTTCAACTCAGAGTTAAACTAAAATGCCTGATTAATTCTTCTTCACTCTCATCATGATTTGGCTTTGTTAAAATCAGTCAAACTTATAATTGTCACATTTCTGGAACTTCTTGCTCTGTAGCTTCTGCATCTGCTAAGGGGGAGCTTTGTAATTCTTGATGGTCACTCCTGAGCTAGTCTTAGTAATGATTGTCCTTCTGAAAGATTCCTTCTAGAAAATCATCTTGTGCTTGCTGCCATTTGAATACTTTTGCCATACTGTCTTGAACTTCATTGTCATATTCATGAGTTACCTTCATTGATGTCTGCCCATCTGCTTGCATATCTTTACTATATTTGGCTGTTTCAAAATTCCTTGATCTGAAATTTTGAAAGATTTCAATTTGTATACCTAGATCATAAATCTGAAAATAATCTTAAAAAGGAATCTTCTATTATATAGGATTATGAATGTCTAAAACATTCAGGTGGTTTAAGTTTAATGTATTCCTTGAGTTTGGATATGATTTTCTTTGAAAATATCTGAGTCAATTTTTAATAAACCTTAACTGGTTGCTTCATGTTGTGTCATGTAAAATCTTCTGAAATCTGAAAATTTTGAAATCATGACCTTCTTTGGTTGAGATACATGTAGTAAGTATTGTTTTTAAACATCTGAAAGTTCTAAAAAGTCCCTAAGGTCAAAATTTGTCAGAGCAATTACTTTGGTCATTGAGAAACCATGTCCAAAGGACTGTGTCATGAAGTACCATAGTTATCTCTGCTGAAAAATTATTGAAAAACTAGGCAGAGCAATGGCTTGTACACTGATAAACATATCTCACTCATCAATGAAATGAGTTGAGGCATGTCATGAGGTGTCAATGACATCTATGTTCATTATGAAGCATGACAGTTAGTCACACAAAGTGCTTAGGTGTACTAAACTCAATTGCTCCTGAAAATTTGATATGAAAATTGTTGTTGAACAAAAGAATAATCTGATATGGCTGCAAAAGAAAAATGAATGAAAGTCTAGACAAAATTAGATATTATCATGTCTGTTTAAACTCAATACTAATGATTGTAATCCCTAAAGTCATTAAAATTTGTACGAGTAAGATGAAGGGAGGTTAAATAAGATGTAAATATGAAGGTTTGGTTTCTTTTTATTAAAATTTGATTTCATATATGAATACGAAAACTTTTATGGATAAACTTTGAACACATCAGATTTAAACCATGTTTTCCAATAAAGATCATGTCATAAGCCCTTATAATAGAAATCTGAAAATTCCTTAATTTTAGATTTATGAAATTGGTAGCTCATTGAAAACCTTCATGAACTATCCATTCATTTGGAATTCCATCTAGAAATCTTGTATTCAGATTCACTCATCACCTGAACTGTCATTCTTTGAAGATCGACTCCTCCCTATGTTTTTACCGATATCCTCATTGACTATGCTTTCTAAAGTGATATCATGTCCTTCACTGTCATAACTGGCAGATGTGTTCATTTATTAAGGGGGAGAAAAAAAATTCATGTCAAGGGGGAGAATAGTTGGAAGAGATTAGCATTGCATCTTTCATGTCAACACATGTGTTCTATCAGACTATGTCTAATGCTTCTATCAATCTATTGTTTCCTTTTTTGATGAAGTCAAAGGGGGATAATAGTTTGATATGAGTCAACATGATACTTTATGACTCATAGTGTTGTCAGCATGATGCTTTATGAGTCATAGTTGACTCATAGTGTTGCCATCATCAAAAAGGGAGAGATTGTTGTATATCCTTGTGATTTTGATAATGACAAACACTATAGACAAACAATATCACTCATCATGTCATCATGAGTTTGCATGAGAATAGAACGATGATGTCATATGTCATATGTGTTAATGGTGCATCGGTCTTGGTGCATTGGTTTTGTAATGGTGCATTGGTTTTGATGTTATGAAACTTAATGTAATTGACTCTATCATGTTCCCTTTATGTGTAGAAGCATATGTTTGTATGCTAAAAAGAACAGGTGTCAAAGGAGTCAAATAAGTAGAACTCAAGCTTGGAGTGAAGCCATGGCAGTGATGTAATCACTGGACAAAAGGAAGGATAGAAGCAGTTCAGCAAAAATCAGCATTAACAGGTCGATGCAACTAAGCATCCTCACATTGATCAGGTCGATGCACTAAGTAGCCACATCGACACAACAGAAAGGTTTCATGAAGAAGTCAGGTCAGAGCAGGAGCTTCATGCCTCGATGCATCAAGACACTAAAATGTTGTATCGTTAATCAAGTTGATGCACTTATCAGCCGCATCGATGCATCAAAACAAAATCACTGAAGCTCGATGCAATCATAATCGCAAATGTTAACAAAACAAGATAAAGCCTTAAGCTAAGTTCGGTCGACTGAACTGATCATTTCGGTCAACCGAAATCACCAGAAGATGAGTCAAGAGAACCAAGCATTCTCGATGTTATCAGGACGTCGACGCAGGATTGACACTGCATCGACGCAACCACGCTCGCAGAAGTGATTTCCAAGTTCTGCCTCGATGCAACAGAATACTGCCTCGATGTATCAAGCTTAAAGCTGGTTTGCGAATCACACTACGTCGAAGCACCAAAAAGCTGCCTCGACGCATCAAGTCAAAAAGCCAACATTTGATGACAGCTGCTTGAAGGACATATCTTCCAACTGCATCGATGCATCAGGTCAAATCAGAACATGTTGAGAATATTGCTTGCGACAGGATGCCTCGACCTCATCTGCTCAACAAGTCGATGCATCAGAAGATTTCAGTCCATCCAATGAAGCACGTGACTGAATTAATGCATTCAAGTGCCTTCGAACTCAATTATTGGCACATGATCCGAAGACACCTGGCACCTTTCCAGAAGGGAATATTCTCTGGGACATGTGGTCCAATGGTATTTTCAATTTGAAGATAATGTTATTTCAAAAAAGGGGTTATTTTCTGCCTATATAACAGATCCCTCTTCGTAAGAAGAGAGAAGTAGCTACAGGAAGAATTTAGTGGGCTATCTGAGAGTTGCTAGGTAGATCAGTTCGAAGAGGAATGTGAGTGAGAGTTTGAGAGAAGAAGAAGAAGAAAGAGAGCAAGATCGAGAGCCCATATCTGCTGCCCAGTGAGAGCTATATTAGAGTGCAACCGAGCTTACTTGAAGATCTGCCTGAAGATTGGTCTCGTGGATCAAATCCAGAGCCATCTTGCTCCTTGGAGCTACATTTTTCTTTGGTTTCCGGTGGGTCTTCTTTTATTATTTTCTATTTTCTTAGTGTTCTTCCGATACACTGTTCTGGGTTGGGGTCCTTTTTGAGTGATCAGAAGAAGGGAGATCTAATCTTCGGTGTCCCCTCTGAGGTATCAGAGGAAGGGAGACTTAGGTCTCCGGGTTGTGAGTGACTGGGTGTTGCTCACGGGGTTCCCTCTGCAGTTGTAGAGGAAGGGAGGTTGATCCTCCGGGTGTTCCTTCTGAGGATTCAGAAGAAGATAGGATTATTCCTCTGGTCACTGCATTGTGCAGTGGGTTTGATCTCAGCTGGGAGTAGGATTGGGTCAAGGGATTTGTTTCCCATGGGTTCAATTTGTTCGTCAACAGTTGTCGCAGACTGAGTCGGCTTCTTGCAGTTTGCAAGGTGAAGCCACACTCTAGTTTGAGTGTGGGGTGGACGTAGATCTGCGAAGCAGATCGAACCACCTAAAAATATGTGTGTTCTATTGATTGCTTGTGCTTTCATTCCTTATCCTCTATCCCCTTTCGCAGGTCAGTGTGTGAGCTCTGATTCTTTTCTGTTCTAAATTGGATTGACCAGCAAGTGTTCAATAACTGCTCTATTTGAATGAATGCTTAATTAATCTATGTTGGATCACCTATGTTATAATTTGCCATTCTGAGTTTGACTTACATTGGCACGCTGCCAGGCATTTGATATTGGTCTTATTTGAATCATTGATTGTTGGCGTTTCAGTGGAGGTTAGTCCATAGTGTTGGCTTCCATTGTGTTTGTCCTTAGGTGTGGCCTTTTTATTAGCTTCTGATAGTAAAGCCCCTTTTGATTTTTTAGCTACCGCCTTGCTTCTATGTACACCAGGTGTTTGAGTGTGGTTCTACATAGAGTGTGAACTCCGTGCTCTTGTCATTCTTTAGCTCTTGTTGTGCTGTGAGTCTTTAACCTTGTTTAGTATAAAGTGATCCGAAGTGTCAGCTTCTGTTCTGTCTTTTCCGAGTGTGTTTTATGAGCGCGAGAATTTAATTGATCCATATTTTTATAGAGAGATCTATTCACCCCCCTCTAGATCTCATTCTTGCACCGAACAATCTTATGATACTCTATTTCTAGCAAACTCCCGATTTGGTGCCCCCCTGCGTCGTTTGGATCGGCGTGACCGATCGGCTGATCCGACAGCCTTCTATGTGGCTGATCCGATGTTGGCTTATGCCCAGGCCACCATGTGATCTAGCGCAGGCCAGCGGTAGTGATCTTGTCCGCCCTGTTGCCGTGATCCGACGTTCCTATGCCCGAGCGATCTGGCGTAGGCGCTCTCGCGCCGATTGGCCCTCCTCCCTCTTCTACGTGACTGATTCGGCAGCCTCATCTGTTGGCTGATCCGGCGTTTGTCTGAGTCTTGGCCAGCGCACGATCCGGCGCCGCTCTTCTCGTGGGTCCTGTCAGCAGGGCTTGAACCCCTGTGGACAGATCCGATGAACCAGTAGCCCCCCCTTGCTGATCCGGCAGGCACTCTTCATGTTTGATTCAGCGCAACAACGGCCATCCTTTTGGCTTTCTCATTCAGTTTTGCTCCGTCTTTCTGACCGTGACCCCGGGTTTCTCTGCCCCTCTCAGAACGTCCGGGCAATATCGATCCCCTAGTAGGCTATCCCTCGGGGTTACGATGCCACAGATAACTCGGTATGTCACCATGTGGGGCATATTCGAATACTTAAGGGACCATCTTGAATTCTCTGTGGATACGCACCTGCTACTCACCCTTCTAATGTCTCGAGTCTAGGGGAAGTGCTGTCAAATTTTCGTTAGAAACCCGGACTGACAAAGAAATCGACGATAAGAAAAGGGGGAACGATAATGATAATGATAATAAAAAAAGGGGAACAAATGAAATACAGTGATGATAAAAGATGCATGATAAAAATATAAAAAAACAACTAAAAAACAAGGGAAATAAAAAAATGATAATGAAAGAAAAGCATACATATGGCAAAAAAAGAAGAAGAAATATATAACAATAGTAATGAAAGAAAGGAGAAAGAAGAAGAAGAAAAGAAGAGAGAGGTGGGTCCAGTCGACCGGAAGGCCCAACCGGTTGACATCATCTCCCCCTGTCGTCTAGCTTGGTCGACCGAATAACCAAAAACACATAGGTACACAAATCCAAAAAAAAAGAATTGATAATAATAATAATGGAACAAAGAAAACATAATAATAATAATAATAATAATAATAATCAACCCAACCTTTGGAGTATGGGTCGACAGGGGTTGAGGCCCTGTCGACCAGATCGACAGGTCTTCAAGTCCGGTCAACCGGCCTGACGGCACTGTCGACCGAGCCCCCATCTCCTGTCAACCTGGGTGACATGCTTTTGGGTCCGGTCGACCGGCCCGACAGCCCTGTCGACCGAGCCCTCACCTCCTGTCATCCAGTTTGGGTTTCAAATGTGAGGTTTTTGCCCCAAAAACATCCTAGACACCCCTGTTGACCCGGATTCACGATTCTAGGCATTCATGGACGATGAAACAGTAACAAAAATAATAATAATAAAAGGGGGAAAGCTATAAACAAAGGGCACTTGTTTAAAAAAAATCTAAACAATAAGAATTAGGGAAAACCAAGGTAGTAAGAAAACAAAAAATATATATATGAATAATAGAATGTAGAATATAACAAAAATAACTCCGTAACATATAATCAAATCGAAACAAAATTATAACAAGAGAAATCAATGATGTTTGCCTCGGAGCCCTCATCCCCTTGACCCTGAGCAAGGGGAACATAAATGATGCCTGTTACAGCTTAGGCCCGGATCCTCGAGATTACCCCATCATGGCTGGAACTTGACCTTGCTATAGGCCAACAATCTTTTGGGTTTGATCCACCTTTATCTGTCCTATCACGTTTTCTCCATCGCCAAATAGTAAATTCTGCCACACATTCGACAAACATTTACCGAAAGAATTACTCACGACATCATCATGCCTTTGGCCCGGGATGGTTTCTGAATAAAGGAAGAATAAAAAAATGAGCGATGAATGAATGAAGTGGTTTAAGTACTCCTGCCCTTGGCATGGAGTGTCTTATTATATTTTTGATCATTTCTTTTCCTTCAATAATACAAATTTCAGGATATATGCGTCTTTCTAGTGGCGACTAATTAAGGGTTTTCTCCCCTTTAGAGAGATGTAATTTACAATGTGACTTTTATGACACGGCGGATTTCGATCCCGACACGCTACCCACTATTCTCTGATTAGTCAGACAACGCGCATATTAATGGTTCCGAACCTTTTGGTCTTCGGAGTCCAAATAAACTGTCACCGCGTGACTAGCACGCCCACACACTAAATAACCAAAAATAAAATGAATAAATAAAAATAAATGAAATAAATAAATAAATAAAAAATAAATAAAATGTTGTGTTCCCACAAGTCTGGCACACTCGGTGGGACCAAACCCCTCTTCATCTCCTCGCCAAGACTAAGGGCCCTATAGCCTCTTTCCGAAATTCTAATTGCCAGTTTGAATTGCCGGTGATTTCCCAACAATTCCAATGGCTAGTGTCACATTCAGACCACTTGTCGTTCGTAATCATGCCAGGTACTGCTACTTGACGGTGCCGACAAAGTTTGGCAACTTCCCGCCCGTCGTTGGCTTCCCCAATTTCTTGGGGGTGGCATTCATGGAGCTCCTAGAAACTCATGAGATAAAGCCCATGACCTCTGACACTGTAGAGGTCACATCAAAGAATATCGAGCTGGTGGGCTACCACGTCTACCATGTTTACTCCAGCGCTTCAACCAACAAGGAGCATACGGCGGCTGCAAGAAGAGTTGCCAGAAGAAATGCCGGTGCGCTGCAAGGCTGACTATCTGCCTCGAGAAAGTCCGTGTTGATCGGAGGAGTCCTAGTTTACTTGAACGGCCGGCAGGCCGAAGTGATACCCGATAGGGTAATACCGGCAGTGCCAGTTTGCAACTCTTTCCAGGTGCTAGTCCTAAACAGAATGGACCATGCTGTGTCCAAGACAAACGGTGGGTTGGCCTGTTGACACATGAAATGTCACGCCCCGAACTAATAGCAGCGGAACGCATTACTCGAAACGTGGCAGCGAACAATCATGAATAATCAGAGCAACCATAAGACATAAACACAAGGCTAGACAATATTGACAAAAATATAATTTTTATTAATAACCAAAATGTGAATATTACATCTCTGACTCAACATACATTAATAAAAGAAAAAGACTCAATATTACACTTAATAAAAGGGAAAAAGACTCGATGACAAGACAAGACTCAAGAAGATAAAAGACACCGACTCGATTCTCCAGAGCACTCAGCACTCTTGCCCTTCCCCGTCTGATTGATTGTCTTCGGCATTATTACTTGAAAAATGTTAAATAGGCTGGATGAGCAAAGCGCTGAGTAGGAATTACATCTCTCATCAAGCAAGATATAAGTGATTAGCCAATTAATCATGTTCATGAGCATGTAATACATGAATGATATAACATGACACTAGATCTAGCAGAAAGGCGATCATTAACGAACATCAAAAGCCAAGGCAAATATAAGCTCAAGAGAAAGGAAAATGATTTCCATGCAGAACCAAGGACGAGATGCTAGTACGAAAACAAGGACAAATGCTTCAGATGAACATAACTTTAGAGTTTGGCCAAAATATCTCAGAATTTCAATAATGATAAGTGGAAATAATCAGTCTAACATAATATCTAAATTATCAGAATGAACAGAATAACATAATAATCAAATAATAGAAATTTCAGATAACATATATAACAGAATTTTACAAATTTTCAGACTTTGGTGTAATGTCGCACCCAGAATTTCCATGGTTTTCAGAATGGACTTCCGTCCTACCTGGCATTGGTTGTCGCGGACCCACAACCCTTAATATTTCAGAATCTTACATTTATGGCCAACATAAAGTCAAAGGGTTATGTTCTCGAAATATTGACAGGGATTTTTTCGAAAGGAATAGCGTGTCATAGCTAATACGGGTGATAATCATTAAGATCTATGATATAACAGAGTTCAAGGACTAAACATTGAGTAGGGAAAATATAGCGATAAATCTCTCATGAAAATCTAAATATTAGTGAAATTGGGTTAAATGGCGTCTATACAGTCGCCGTGAATTCAAGAAATAGCATCTACCATACGGATGCTAATTA
The DNA here is from genome assembly GCA_022559845.1 of Amorphophallus konjac. NCBI lineage: Eukaryota > Viridiplantae > Streptophyta > Magnoliopsida > Alismatales > Araceae > Amorphophallus > Amorphophallus konjac. The sequence goes on along the minus strand of CM040118.1, from coordinate 371,451,155 downwards.
TTATGAACAGTAGGCATGTATGAATACAACCAGTTTGGTGGCCTTGAGGGAATCCAAGGCTTCGCGAAGGCTTACAGAGGTCTTGATGAAGAAAGCACCGGTCCGGCGGAAGGAGTATCCGACGGAGGGTCCTAACCTCACCGAGAGTTGAATGTGAGCGGTAAAAAAAAACAAGGACCTCGCCTCGATCGTGAGACGACGGTGCCAAGATCTAGCGATGTGGGATCAAGGAAACACAATTTGAAACAGTCGACAAACGGCGTATGAGCAGTGGACGCTAATTAAAATTGGTGTCTACCGCTTAAACGTCAATTACTTACATTTCTAAAATTAATTCTTTTCCAAGAATATGCATCTCTTTGGAGAGACACAAATTATTAAAATAGTGTCAATTCATAAGGACGCTAATTCTTTATTTTATTTATTTCACGTGAAAATAACGTCAAAGCAATTGACGTTATTTCTTTAACGTATACTTTTCATTTAATAAGAATTTAGTGGCATAAAATATGTGACAAATGAGAGAAAAATCTAAGGATTTTAACAATGAAATATCGTAAGTTTATTTTATCTGGTTATAAAGATAAAAATATTTAAAGGGTACGAAATCTAATTATATGAACATTGCTATTTTTTATTTAATAGAAATTAAAAAAATAAATTATATGATAATTAATAGAAAATTTTAAGGTACTTAACCATGAAATATCATAATTCAATTCTATATGGTTTAAAAGATAAAAATCTTTTAAAGTCACGCGGAGTTTTAACCGATGAATAGTGATGCTTTTTATTTAAAGAGAATGTTATAAAATTAAATATATGACAAATAATAGCAAATTTTAAGGACTTAAACCATGAAATATCACAATTTTATTAAGTCAGGTTAAAAGGATAAAAATCGGCAAAGGTGATACGTGTGTTAACCCCATGAACAATATCACTTTTAAAATATAAATCCTTTCATAGATCTAAATACATGAAAAATAAGATAAAGTTATGTAAATTTTAAAAATATATTTATCAGAAATTTTAGATGTGTGGTTACATAATTATAAAATTCTTAACTCCATATGTTAACGTGTTTTACGTGAAAGAGAGAGAGTTTACACTACATAAAACATTTAGCAAATAAGGATGTTGAATATGCATGCATGGACTTAGTTTATTAACTGGGTTTCACTTTAGTATTGAGAACACCTACCTGATTTGATGGAGAAGAGATCAAACGGGAGGAAGATCAAGCAGAGGAAGATGCGCTTCTTCACGTCCTCCACGTTCAGCAACTGCAGGAGGAAGCAGCAACTGCAACAGCCGTAGCAGCACGGAAGAGGAAGATGCAACAGGTAAGCAGCCCCCCCTCGAACGCAGTACGACAATGACAACTGCTGAGTCCCAAAGGGCAGCAATCAAGAGGGGAGGGGTGAATTGATTGGCCAATAAAATTTACTTCTACGAGAAAATTTATAAATTAAGCATGCAAGTACTAGAACTCACCGAAACATGGATGCACTTGTTAATGCGTGTGAGAAATGTAGATGTTTGACAATGAAATAGGTGTACGCTCAACTCACCGTGAAGCCCACTCGATTAAGGAAGCGGAAAGACAAACCACAAGAGACACACGGAATTTTTAGGTGGTTCGGGTACACTGTCGTGTCCGTGGTTTAAGCTCCCCCTTTCACTTATTTGAAGGTAGTTGAATGCTTCTTCAGGAGGAACGGTTGATCTTGAAGGAAGATTGGAGGAGAATGGTGCAGAAATGAAGTTGTAGCTTGAAATCCCTTGCAGCTTCCAATTGCAGATGATATGGAGACTTGTTTCTAACCTCTTCCCTTCACTTTCAGCTTCAGATCTAGGTTGAGGAAGGCATGGGAGCTGTAGCTGCGACCCTGCACACAAAGAATAATATTTTTCTTCAAAAAAAAAAACTCTTCTCCCTTTGATCTCACCTAGCATTCATTTTATCATAGGCCACTTGGGCTTATTTAATTGCTTAAGATAGTCAAAAGAGGCTAGGAAACCAGATCCACAATTTGTGGAATGTTTTGTGGAGGTTGGACTAGGATAGGAAGACTTTTAGTACAAGAAAACTGAAGTCAAAGATGGCGGCTGGAGGTCAGAACTGAAGGGGTCGACCCTTGGGGTCGACCCTCGAAGAGGGTAGCCTATGCCAGGAACAATGGGTCGACCCTTGGGGTCGACCCTCGTTCAAACAAAATCTGTAACCAGAAATTTTTACAGGGGTCGACCCTAGGGGTCGACCCTCGCGATGGGATCATTCTCTATAAACAGAATTTTCCAGGGGTCGACCCTTGGGGTCGACCCTCGCACTGGTGGGTTCTGAAGAATGAATGTTTGTCCAGGGGTCGACCCTTGGGGTCGACCCAAGTGCCAGAACAAACAAAGATGTGGTAAAAACTACCAAGATAGGGTACCAACCTAGTGGGGTTAAGGAATAGAGTACACAACATTAAGATGCATGAATCTAAGGCATGAATAATGAGGAACCAATTAAATTACCTTAGATTCTGAAAAATACTCTATTACCTACTTAATGCAAGGCATGAATTTTAACAAGGATATTAAAAGAGCTAGGATTGATCTCACCAAATGTCCTTGTGTCATTCAAGTCCTTAACTGCCTCCTTGCCACTGTCAAGACATGCATTCTGAGTTAGCTTTGGCATTTGCAAATCAAGATTGAACGTCTTACCAACAGAGGTGATTCCTGTACTTCCAAATCTCCTTAACTCATTAAGTGGAAACGATTCCAAAGCTTATCATGGCATTCAAGTTAGAACAAAAGATATGTAGTGTTTTAATCATCAACAAAATTCATTACAAATAACCACACAGAGGGGGTTCAACAATCTCCCCCTTTTTGATGATGACAAAATACTTCAGCCTAAGGATAACTTCATTCCACTGGAGCAAAGACTTATAAGATTGATAAAAAGGCATATTCCATCAACCAACAGTGCTTGAATTAAAATAACAACCACAGTCCATAATCTAATTTCATTAACAAGGGGAAATGAGCAATGCAACAAAATGCACCAGATGCCATGCCATGATTAAGGAGACAAGACGACACTAAAGACAATACATGAATGCAAATACAATATGAGAATGCAACACACATGCATGCAAGCATACAACACACATAGACTATAAGTAGCTGCGCCGAATAGCTAGCAGGGCACAAATATAGACAAAACTTCTCCCCCTTTGGCAACATCAAAAAGAGGAGGTGAAACGGGATAATAAGTGTGCCATGTGAATGAAGTGCAACGGCCTAATGATCATCCGGAGTGCGTGGACTGGGAGGATGCCGGATATGATCCAAAATTTCATGGTACAGTTGGGTGTGATGAGCCAAGGCATCGGTGAATGATTGAGTGCATTCTTGGTGAGAAAGCTTCAGATCATGAAGTTCGTTTTCAATAACTTCCAACGTCTCTCCATACTTGTCCAACCGTTCATCAATGTGATCCAAACGATCTATGATTAGCCTGGCCGCCTCGGAGGGTATATCTGCCGCAGGAGCAAAGGGTGATCCCTCCCCATCTTGTTCTTCTTCAGCCTCATCGTCCTCCTCGGAACTTGCAACTGGAATGGCACTTTTCAGCTGGCGAACTAATTCACCATCTTGCATAACATAGCCCATGTTGTGACAGATTGAGTGAATGGTAAAAATATCAGCATCTCGCATAGTCTGTGAAGATTCTGCTGAAAGAGCTATCGCCTTGTATTGGAAAATGCCAGTTAATGCAGCAGCATAAGGCAAAGTTCGATTCTTGTGTTTGATGCTCGAGCATATATGCTCCAAAATAAGTGCTGGAAAGTTGATTGGAATCCCATCCAAGAGGCAGTAAATAAGAAACATATGGATTTCTGTTACTTTGTCATGTCCTCCCCCTCTTGGAAGCAGAATGGTAGTAATCATTCTATGAAGAATGTGTTGAACAGGAGGGAAGCGATTGGCATTCAACCCAGCAATGGAACGGCTTGCTCGGTCTTCAGAAGTCATGTAAAGATAAATTGTGTCTTCTGAAACAGGAATATCACCAAAAGCATATCCCACATGACGAAGCTGAAATGCTTCGCCTAGTAGCTGTGGGGAAAGAATAATCTGAACCCCATTGACCTTAGAGATCGGATTGTCACCGGCCATTGACAGGTTGCTACAGAACTGATGCACTAAGTTGGGATATAACCGTCGGTGGGCAGACATGAAAACGTCCAAGTTCGGCTGACTACAAATGACATCCACTAGACTTGGAATATGTTTGCTCAGATTACCGAAATCGACTGCTCGGGGACGGAGAACCTTCCGATCGAGCACCTTGCTGGACGATGGGTGACCATGTAGTGCTGCACATTGTTCGGCTCGTTTAGAGCGAAGCTCTCTTACCGTGCTCGATTCTTCACCTCGGTGAGATGGACGTCTCCTTGGGGCCATCTAAACAAAAATTGAAAGGGCCTCATGATGTGGTATAGAGTGAGATGGTTCAACCGGAGAGGAAAGCTATACACAAGAATTTATGATCCTCCACACACACCAAGAGCGTACCTCAAGAGATTTGAGGAGCAAGGAACGATCCTTGGACCCGGAAGCAAGAAATTCACGCGGGTAGCCACCGAGAGATCCGCGGCTAGGGTTGGAGGATTTTGGAACTAAGAATGTGTTTTTAGGGCTTGCAAGAGGTGGTGGCTGGCCTTGGAGGGGGTGATAAGTATTTATGTAGGCATGGGAGGGGTTAACTTAGGGTTAGAACCCCATTCGCGGACGGCCCGGACGTGGACGAAACGCGCCGCCGGAATGGGTCTACCCATTGGGTCGACCCTTGAAACTTAAACCCCGACAGAAACTATTTTTGCGAGGGTCGACCCCTAGGGTCGACCCCTTTACTGAAATTCAGCAGAAGGATGGAAAAATAACCGGAGGGCCAAAATAAATGTTAGGCTCGAGTCCCTAATGAAAAAAAATGTGGAATCAATGAAAATGAGAGTGTACTTAAGGTTTTAAACAATTGGGGAATTACCATATTAATTTGAAGATCATATTTTGGCGTGCTTATATCCATTGCTCCGGAATTCAGAATTAGGATAGTTTTGCTCCATCGATGGCATGCAAATGTATTCAAGGTCATAATTGGCCATAGAAGTGACAACAAATATGTGGGAATATAATATAGATAGAAGAAATGCAAGAACACACGAAGATAATTGATCATGCAATGTTTTTGGTCTTTATGATTTTTCACACAACTTGATGCACATGTATTACAAGGAAAATATAAACTAACATATGACTAATGCAAATGGATGTAATGAGGTGATCTATACACACACTGACACACATAATCATGATGTAGACTCTTCTATTCTACAGACCCCTAATTCTCTTCTAAAGGTTGTGAATTTCTCTTCACAGAGGGGTTTTGTGAAAATGTCAGCAATTTGATGATCTGTCTCAATGAAGCTGATATCTACATCACCCTTGCAAACATGATCTCTAATGAAATGATGTCTAATTTCAATATGCTTGGTGCGAGAATGATGGACAGGGTTCTTGGATAGATTTATGGCTGATGTGTTGTCACAAAGAATTGCAGTGTTTTTGAAGGATTCACCATAATCAATCATTTGTTGTTGGATCCATAGCACCTGGGCAACACAACTCCCGACAGCCACATATTCGGCTTCGGCGGTTGATAGAGCCACTGAGTTTTGTTTCTTGGAGGCCCATGAGACCACGTACCCCCCAAGAAATTGGCAATACCTGCTGGTGCTTTTCCGATCCACTTTACAACCCGCATAATCGGCGTCAGAATAAGCAACTAAATCAAAGCTCGAATTACGCGGATACCACAATCCTAAATTACTTGAACCAGCGATATATTTGAAAATTCGTTTGACAGCCGACATGTGTGATTCTTTTTGATTGGACTGAAATCTTGCACATAAACACACATCAAATTGAATGTCAGGCTTGCTGGCAGTTAAATATAACAAGGAACCTATCATGCTTCTGAAAAGTTTTTGATCCACGGATTTACCTGATTCATCTTGATCAATTTTTATTGAGGTGGACATGGGAGTTGGTTGTGGTTTGGTAGAGGTCAAGTTAAACTTTTTAGCAGCTCCAATGCATACTTCTTCTGATGTATGAACATACCGTCAGCCGTCTGTGTGACCTGCAATCCCAAGAAGAATGTCAGTTCTCCCATAAGACTCATTTCAAACTCACTTTGCATTAATTTGGCAAAGTCCTGCTGAGAGCATCGTTGGTGGAGCCAAAAATAATATCATCTATGTAAATTTGAACAATTAAGATTTCCTCACCATTCAACTTTGTGAAAAGGGTTTGATCAACATTACCTCGTTTGAATCCATTTTGAATGAGGAAATCACTTAACCGTTCATACCATGCCCGGGGTGCTTGTTTCAGACCGTAGAGTGCCTTGTCTAGCTTGTACACATGGTCTGGATGCTTTGTGTCCTCAAACCCGGTGGTTGCTCCACGTACACATCCTCCTGTATGTAGCCATTCAAAAATGCACTCTTAACATCCATTTGAAACAATCTAATGTTGTTACAGCATGCAAATGCTAATAGGACTCTCACAGCCACGAGTCTTGCTACTGGAGCAAAAGACTCATCGAAATCAATTCAAAGCTCTTGGCTATAGCCTTTAGCTACTAGCCTGGCCTTATTCCTAGTTACCACTCCTTGATCGTTTGTTTTATTTCAAAAAATCCACTTTGTTTCGATCACTGAGTGGTTCCTAGGACATGGCACGAGGAACCACACTTTGTTCCTTTGGAACTGGTGTAGTTCTTCTTGTATAGCCATGACCCAAGACTCATCCTTCAAGGCCTCTTCAATAGAGTGAGGTTCAAACTGAGAGAGTAAGGTAATATAGTCCTGATTTTCAACTTCTCTGAAGGAGGCTCGTGTTCTTGTTCCGTCTTCAACATTGCCGATCACATTCTCCGACGGATGGTCCTTTTCGAAAGTCCATTGCCTTGGAAGCTGTTGTTCCAACTGATCTTCCGGATTTGCATCATCTCCTTGTGGTTCTTTTACTTCTTGTTTTTCAGTTTTTCCTTCCATCATCTTGATATTACCGTCATTCAATTCATCGTCCTGCAATACAGAATTTTCATTCGTGCTTTTAGAAGATGATTCATCAATGATGATATAGGGGCTTTCCTCAACTACAAGAGTTCTCAAGTTATACACTCGATAAGCTCTTGAGCTAAGAGAGTATCCAAGAAATATACCTTTGTCACTTTTGGGGTCAAATTTAGTCAGGTCCACCTTACCATTATTGTGAATGTAACAAACTAAGCCAAACGATCTAAGATAGGAAATGTTTGGCCTCTTACCTCGGTACAACTCATAAGGGATTTTCTTCAACAGTGGTCTTACCATGGCGCGATTGACAATGTAGCAAGTAGTGTTCACTGCTTCAGCCCAAAAGTACCTCGGCAAATTATTCTCGTTTAGCATGATTCTTGCCATCTCAATTAGTGTCATGTTCTTCCTTTCTACAACACCATTCTATTCGGGGGTTCTCGGTGCGGAGAAGTCATGCGTATAGCCTTGAGCCCTGTAAAAATTACTGAACTCATGGTTATCAAATTCCTTACCGTGATCGCTCCGCACGGCCTTGATGCAACACCCCTTTTCATTTTGGACTACCCTGTAAAATACTTCAAATTCTGTTAGGGCATCATTTTTATGTGAAAGGAAGTAAACCCAACAAAATCTTGAGTAATCATCCACAATGACAAACCCATACAATTTACCACCCAAGCTATGTGTTCTGCTTCGTCGAAATAGGTCAATGTGGATTAACTCAAGGGGCCTTGATGTAGTTACATCATTCTTGCACTTGAATGATGTCCTTGTTTACTTACCCATGCTGCACGCCCCACAGACTCCTTCATCAGTAACCTTCAGCTTAGGCAATCCAACAACCAAATCATTCCGAGACAGTTTTAGCAAAATATTAAAACTAGCATGCCCAAGTCGACGATGCCAAAGCTAAACATCATCATTATTCCTTGCAACCAAACACAGTTTTTTGTGAGAGGGTTCATCCAAATCAATCATATATACATTGTTATGCCTGAGACCAATGAACTTTATGTCATGAGTATTTTTATTTACAACGGTGCAGTAGTTAGAATCAAAAATCACATTGCATCCTTTATCACAAAGTTGACTTATACTCAAAAGATTATGATGTAATCCTTTCACGAGCAAGACATTCTCAATGGCATGATTTTGATTCTTACCTATCTTACCTTCTCCGATGATTTTGCCTTTGTCCTTACCACCAAATGCCACTGTTCCACCATCCTTTTCATGCAGGTCCGCAAATAATTTTTTATTTCCCGTCATGTGCCGAGAGCATCCACTATCCAAATACCACCTATTCCATTGAGCTCTCAAGCAGACCTGCAGTCACAACAACCGTACTTATGCAAATTTTGGTACCCAAGCAAGCTTGGGTCCATGATGGTTAGAAACATGAGATATGTATGATCTATTTATCATTCTAGCAAAACTTCTATCATCAAATTTTAGAATTCTGCAATTATACATATCATGGCCTAACCTTCCATAATAAAAGCATGTAATGGCTCTGTCCTTGTTTCTTCTCCTTCCTTTATTCAAGGATGAATTATGCACATGTGTTTTTGACGTGGATGAGGATGAACTTCTGGGAGGCATGTGAGTTGAATGTGTTTCAGATTGTAAAGTTTTCCCCTTTTTAAAAATGGCAATAGCATCCTTCAACTCATGGTTTTCATGCATTAGAGAATGGACTTGATTTTCGACCTTTTCTTTTGCTTGATTGCATGCCATGCTTTCAAGCCTTTCTTGTTCCAGATTATTTTTTAAATCATCATGCATTTTACTTAGTGTGAATTGCTCCTCTCTCATGTATGAAATCTCTTCTTCAAGCAATTCATTTTTTGACACAAGAATTTCTTTCTCATTTATCAATTTCTCAGTTTTCGATTTCAACACATGGCAATTTTCACATGAGTTTTTAGCATGCACTAGATGTTCAATTTTCTTTTTCAAATGTCTATTTTTAGATCTGAATTTTTTACATTTTTCGTATAACGACTCATATGCAATTTGCCATTGTTCACAAGTAAGAGTTTCAGTTTCAGAATGTACCTCATTTCCATCGTCGTCATTTGCCATGAAGCATAGGTTTTGGACCAGCTCATCTAGTCCATCTTCATTCCCGGACTCTTCCTCATCTTCATCGCTCCAAGTGGCCACCATGGCCTTGGGCTTCTTGAATTTTCCTTTCTTCAGCTTCTTCATCAGATCAGGGCACTCACCCCGCATGTGACCGGATTTCTTGCATTCGTAGCATATCACTTCTTCTTTCTTGCTACTTTCTCCTCTGTTCGGACCTTGCCTTCTTGGTCCCTTTCTGAATTGACCACCGAAATTTTTGGTCCTTTTGACGAACCTTCTTGCCCTTCTTGTAATCATGGCAACCAGCTCATCATCTTCAGTGTTGCCGGTTGAATCATTGTCACTGCCCTCTGAATCTTATGGATTCACTTTTAGAGCCAAAGGTGTGACTACCTTCTTCTTTTTATGGTCCTCCTCGCTCCTCTTGATGTTGATTTCGTATGTCATCAAGGAGTCAATTAGCTCGTCCAATTTTAAAGTGCTGAGATCCTTTGAGTCCTCGATTACATTGGCCTTTGTGTGCCATTGTGATGACAAGGATCTCAGTACCTTTCTGGCGAGTTCCTTGTCGGAATACTCTTTACCAAGACCCTTTAATCTATTCGTGATTTCTGTCAATCTTGCAAACATATCATAAATGGACTCTTCTGATTACATCATAAATAACTCATAATCCCGGACTAGCAGATTCGTCTTGGTTTCCTTTACTTTCGATGTTCCTTCATAGATCAACCGCAGCTTGTTCCACATCTCATGTGCGGAAGAACACATGAAAATACGTGAGTATTCATTAGGATGAATGGCACATTGTATTATATTCATGGCTTTATAATTTTCTGAACAATTCTTTATATCCTCATCATCCCACTCATCCTCATTTTGAGATAGAGTATACGGACCCTTGCTTATGACGCGCCACACGTCATAGTCTTGGGCTCGTAGAAAGACATACATTCTGTTCTTCCAATAAGGGTAATTTGATCCATCAAAGAACGGGGGTCTTTGGATCGAATGCCCTTCGGGCATCATCCCCTTGTTTGCCATAAGGAGGGATCTACTCTACGACTGTGTGGTCAAGTGAAATAGAAACCTGGCTCTGATACCGATTGTTGAGTCCCAAAGAGCGGCAATCAAGAGGGGATGGGTGAATTGATTGGCCAATAAAATTTACTTCCACGAGAAAACTTGTACATTAAGCATGCAAGCACTAGAACTCACCGAAACATGGATGCACTTGTTAATGCGTGTGAGAAATGTAGATGTTTGACAATGAAATAGGTGTACGCTCAACTCACCGTGAAGCCCACTCGATTAAGGAAGCGGAAAGACAAACCACAAGAGACACACAGAATTTTTAGGTGGTTCGGGTACACTGCCGTGTCCCCTACGTCCACCCCTCACTCGTGAGGATCAAGACTTCACTATGAAGTGAGCCACACATACACACGCTGTGTATAACAGCAAACACTCACACACATGGCACCCGATCTGGGCTGCCAAACAAACAAACACACACACACACACACACGTTCGTGGTTCCGAGCATGAACACCACACACAAGAATATGAATCAAGTTTTACAACATATGCTCATGCTCAAACTGAATGATTCAGAGAATAGGGAGTGAAGAAAGATTTATCGTGGTTTAAGCTCCCCCTTTCACTTCTTTGAAGGTAGTTGAATGCTTCTTCAGGAGGAACGGTTGATCTTGAAGGAAGATTGGAGGAGAATGGTGCAGAAATGAAGTTGTAGCTTGAAATCCCTTGCAGCTTCCAATTGCAGATGATATGGAGACTTGTTTCTGACCTCTTCCCTTCACTTTCAGCTTCAGATCTAAGTGGAGGAAGGCATGGGAGCTGCAGCTGCGACCCTGCACACAAAGAACAATATTTTTCTTCAAAAAAAAACTCTTCTCCCTTTGATCTCACCTAGCATCCATTTTATCATAGGCCACTTGGGCTTATTTAATTGCTTAAGACAGTCAAAAGAGGCTAGGAAACCAGATCCACAATTTGTGGAATGTTTTGTGGAGGTTGGACTAGGATAGGAAGACTTTTAGTACAAGAAAACTGAAGTCAAAGATGGCGGCTGGAGGTCAGAACTGAAGGGGTCGACCCTTGGGGTCGACCCTCGAAGAGGGTAGCCTATGCCGGGAATAATGGGTCGACCCTTGGGGTCGACCCTCGTTCAAACAAAATCTGTAACCAAAAATTTTTACAGGGGTCGACCCTTGGGGTCGACCCTCGCGATGGGATCATTCTGTATAAATAGAATTTTCCAGGGGTCGACCCTTGGGGTCGACCCTCGCACTGTTGGGTTCTGAAGAATGAATGTTTCTCCAGGGGTCGACCCTTGGGGTCAACCCAAGTGCCAGAACAAACAAAGATGTGGTAAAAACCACCAAGATAGGGTACCAACCTAGTGAGATTAAGGAATAGAGTACACAACAGTAAGATGCATGAATCTAAGGCATGAATAATGAGGAACCAATTAAATTACCTTAGATTCTGAAAAATACTCTATTACCTACTTAATGCAAGGCATGAATTTTAACAAGGATATTAAAAGATCTAGGATTGATCTCACCAAATGTCCTTGTGTCATTCAAGTCCTTAACTGCCTCCTTGCCCCTGTTAAGACATGCATTCTGAGTTAGCTTTGGCATTTGCAAATCAAGATTGAACATCTTACCAACAGAGGTGATTCCTGTACTTCCAAATCTCCTTAACTCATTAAGTGGAAACGATTCCAAAGCTTATCATGGTATTCAAGTTATAACAAAAGATATGTAGTGTTTTAATCATCATCAAAATTCATTACAAATAACCACATAGAGGGTTCAACAACAACTTTGTGTTGCACTGCCCCGAGGGAAGGATATATGTATTTATAGAATCCCTTGATTTTTAGAGTCCTAATATGTGTGGCAGTTAAATTTCTCACGTAATAATCTGTTGCTTGCCACGACAGCAGCCGCCTCCCCGTTGGTTTCAAAAACCCTAAGGTCCATGCAGATTCGAACGTGAATATGGGTTTATGTAAAGGTGCCAGATGTGTTTATATATATATATATATATATATATATATATATATATATATATATATGTGTGTGTGTGTGTGTGTGTGTGTGTGTGTGTGTGTATTCAAAGCCTAATGCTACAGATACCTATATCTAAGAGTTAAAGGCCCTTTCTCCACGTTGTTAGCCAAGCCCATAACTTCTCAGATTAACCTTTTATCCATTTTAGGTGTTAAGGCCTAAAAGTCCTCACAGCTGCATCGAAGGCCCAATAAGTATATACCCCTGAATGCCCTACGTAGATGTTTAACATGAAGCCCATTTCATTCGGTTAAGGTCCTTTTTAATGTGTGTGGGTTGGGCTTTACTAGATATTTTATTTGAGTTGGGCCCATGCTCCATCGGAAGTCTAAAATCCTATATTTTGAAATATGAGCTAAGCCCATTTGTTTAGTGGGCTCTAAAACTTTTAGAGTTATTAGGCCGTTTGGCTATGTTCAAAAAAAATATTTGTGGTAGTTTCCTATTGAAAATTTATCAATTATTATTATTCTAAATAATAAAGTTTATTCTTAAAATTTTAACGGAGTGCTACATGAAATATTACATAGGAGTAATTGACGGCATGTCAAATCAGACCCCTGCAAGCCAAGCCTGGAATGTTCCCGAGAATTTCATTAAAGCCGCCAGATAGGGTGGTTGAAACGCCGTATGACACGAAGACACATTAACAGCCAAGTCAGGGTATCAAGAAGGAATTCCAGCCGGTCTCAGTCTCGCTTCGCAACAGGAGGAGCTCGCTGCGCTGCGTCATCCCACCTGGCCACGCCTCTCCGGCAAAGCCAATACCCGGCAAAATCGTTGTCCGTCACGGAAATGATCAAGCCGAATAAATCACAAAGATAGTCCTTTAAGGATGAATGAACTCCCGGGTGACCATCCGCCTGATTAAACCTCCGCAACAGCCGTCCGAGCGCGAGAAGCAACTGAGATATATCCGGGTTTATTCCCAAAAAGACAAGCTTCCCAATGAGAACATTCCAGGCTTTAGGTGCTGGAAACGAGCCATTTAAGTGGCTCAATATCACAACTAGAAGAATAAATGGGCCAAATAAATAAAATGGGCCAAGAAGCGATCGAATGGGCCAAATAAGGCACAAATGGGCCATACGCAAGTGAGCCGACGGCCAGCTCTGATCCGGTGGGTAGGAGACTTCCCGCCTGGAGCCGTCGGGTCACTGCTCCGCCTGCTGCCGCCATCCAACTGCAATCCTCTGCCGATATAAGCCTGTAGTTCGAACACTAAAAAAAAAGGAAGCATAGAAGAAAGGGGAGAGAACATTCGAATACTACTTAAGAGAGATAGACAGCAGACAGTGAGATACCACAGACGGAGAGGGGGATAGATGAGGGTCAGCGTACAAAAGAGAGTTCAGAGATGCTACAGAAGGTGGGTTCTACCGTTGGAGGAGGCCCGTTCCGGGCTACAACGTCCTTTTCTTTTCTTTCTTTCATTGTATTATCTTCTTCGTCTGCAATAGCTTGTAATTTTTTGGAATTTCATAGCCGTACGTTGTTTTCTTAAGAGATTGATCAGTGAATAAAACATATTTGGTCTATCTCATCTTTGTCTCCCTCCTCCTCTTTGATTGCTGAGCGGCCAGAGTATGTGCTGGACCGAATAACCTGCCCTACAGGGCTATATGTGTTGATCGTTTGGCTTCGATGATACCCGTATTTTTCGGAATACAATGATTGCGTTATCTTACCCCCCCTTCCCTCTGTTCTTCGGAATTCTTCTAGATTGGTTCCCCATTAGCCGCCAGGGATTCATCAGCACCCAGATGTCATCCCTGGACGTCCCTAGAAAGGGGTATATGTCGGCCTCGCTCCTCCCTCTTCCGCATAATCCTGCACTGGTGGATCGATTCTGTTCGAATTTTCCCCATTTTGTATTTCTGGATTCGTCAAATTCTGACCCTTATTCATCCCCTCTGCTGGAAGCTAGAGGCTTGCGAACTCTTCGGCATGGTCTCTGGACTTCCCTGAATGAGTGAGGGATATACATCTCTGGGATTCCCTTGATTTCATGGTCTGCAACAAGGTATGCTTTGACCGCCGTCTCACTGAGCTCTGCTCAGTCTAAGTAGGGATCCAGACTATCCCCGGGTCCAATGGGAGCCCCTGGCCATTTAGGGTACCCCAATTAAACTTCTAAGACCCACCTTTTCTTAGAATCTCCTCTTCTGCCTACCCATTTGGTCATGAGTTCGTGATCCAGCAACGAACCCCATTCTCCCTTGATCCGGAGCGTGTAGCGTGCTGGATCAACACCATCTCATTTGGCAGCTGGTTGGCCCCCCTATTCTGCTGGCCGCCGTCTCAGCCCCTTATACCCTTTTCTCACTTGGCTGTCGGATCCCTCCCCCAAACATTGTCCCCATATTATGTTGCCCCCACATGCCTTTAGCGCGCCAGATTGAAGGGTTCTCACCTAGCCGCTGGATGGCCTCTTCTCACCCCGCCGCCACCTTATCTCGAGGTAGTCATGCCTCCTCGCCGCCGTATAGACTGGTACCCCCTTCTGTTGGCTGCTACACTACTTCTCCTACTATTCCCATAACTGCCAGGTCAAATTTGGTCCCAGGACACGCTCAGGAGCTACAGTAATGGGGAATTACCCCAACATCATAATTTATAGATATATATCTTTCGGGTTTTCGATCACCCCATCGAGGGACGGGGATTCGCTATCTACTGTGGCGTGATCTCCGGTGATCTCATTAGGGGGACATCAAATAAGCCGCCTTAATGGCGAATAATGCCCTGTCGCCTCTCGGCCCTTCAGTTCATGGGCTATCGTTCCGACGTGCCTATCCTTTACGGAGTCCATCTCAGCTTGATGTGGACGGATTTCCTATACATCTCCTCCAACATATTCCGGGATAGGGGGAGATGTTGTCGAAATTCCGTCAGGAATCTGTGATTTAATTCCACATCGTGTTTCTCAGGTTTTCCACTCGGTTTTTTACCCCATGCTAGTAACGGCCTCACGGCTACTTATGTCGAATTATAAGGACCAAGTATCCAACAAAAGGGAATAAATCATTAATAAGTGCCATTATCGGCATACATTGTCTCGGCAACACACGAGTCCGCCTGAATGCTGCTATGCCGGGTCCATACTCGTGGGCCCATATGCATGGACCGCTATGAGTAACGCGGCCTCACAATGAAAAGGTACTATGGATCGACAGCCCTACAAGTGATCAGGATTACCCAGAGAGCTAGCCCTCAGGTTCCCCACTCATCATAGGGTACAGGATTGCCGTTTGGGCATGACCGTCATTCCGGAGTTCGTCTCGACACTTCGTGGACGAGTCTCCTATACCCTCCCCGATACTCTTTGGGACAGGGGTGGTGCTGCCAAAATTTTCCCCAAATATGTCAAATAAATAGATAAGTGAATGGTTAAATAAAATGATGACAATATATATATATATATTTCCAATCAAGTGGCATTAAGTTAGAACCAGCTTTTCGGCCGTGATGCAACTAATTCTGAATCCTACACACGATTCCAAATAAGGAGATCAACTCCCATCTGTATATTTGCTTGTATCTAGTTGCATAAACGTATGTATGAGTGCTTGCATTTCTCAATTCTATGGTATATAAAATGGTGATTTGTAGAAGGTCGGTTTAAGTCTGACTGGAAGTTATCGCTAAGCGTGAGGAGACCTTCGGGTCTAAGTTCTCCACCTCATACCAGGAATCGATTAAGTGAGATGAATATTATCGCGTTGCATGCCTACATGTGTAATTAATTCCTGTTTTCGTTTCATAAAAACAAGCATGCCTTTCACGTATTCTTTCAGCCCTAGAGGCTCTTTTATCTTGGCGATTAATCAAGGGTTGTCCTTCTTTCGGAAGGGCGTAATTAACGCCATAGCCTTTATGGTATGGCGGACTTAGGGTCCCAACTTGATCACCCATTATTGTCTGATTAGTCAGATAGTGCGCACAATAAATTATCACTTTATGACTAGCACACCCTACGCCTAAATAAAATCCCTAATAAACAAACAAATAAATTAACCAAAATAAAATAGATTTCTCATTCCCACAAGCTGGCACGCCCGGTGGGACCCAGTCTCCCTTCATCTTTTCACCAAGGTAGAAGGCCCCGAGGCCTTCCCCAAAAATATTGATTTTTTGCTCGTTCTATTTTGCAGGAAACAATGGCCTGCGGACTTGCTGGACTTACCTTCGGCTCACAAGTGGTCTCCGCTCACGCGCAACATGGGTACCTAGAGGTACCTAGTACATTTGGAACTCTGCCATCCGTGGTGGGGTTCTCGAACTTCCTCGGTGTAGCCTTCGTCGGCCTACTGCGGGTCAAGAAGGAGGAAGATGAGAAGACCGTCATAGCCAAGGCCATGACTGCTGTAAAGACAATCTTTCCTCAGAGGGCTACTTTTCCCCGCTGCACTATCACATGTTTCATCCACCATGTGGACTATCGAGCCACTCCCGCCGGTAATAGGACGACTGGAGGGAAGAGGAGGAATCAAAGAAGAGGAAGGGCTGCTATCCCCCGGGGCCGACTCTCGGCTTCTGCGAAATCTGTCATGATTGGCGGCGTTCGGGTGTACCTGAACGGCCACGATGCTAAAGTGCTACCAGACCGCATTAGTGCGACTGTGCCTACCTGCAATGCTTTCCACGTTCTAGAAAGCCAGAGGTCAAATTTGGATCAAGACAACCAGAGGAAAGCTGGCCCCTAAACCAGCAAAATTCAAGCAAGTTTGGGTTCCCAAAAGAACTCGGAGTCCGGCTCCGGCCCCACAAGAATCGAATCTGACTGCTGAAGGCCGCAGGGGAGGGGGTAGGAAGGCTGCACCGAAGAGGGAGAAGGTCATGTCAATGGCCTCTCCACCTGCTCGTAGGGCCTGTGCCAAGCAGGCCGATGTCTTTCAACAATCGAGATGGTCAAACAAAGCTGCCAGATTGTCACGACTATCTTATATGCCGTCGACTCCAGATCGACTGTTGCCCCCTATTCTGTCTCTAGGGCGCAGTTAGGATGGCATGACTAAGGTAGTCCGGGACTACTTTCATTGTTTGGGGAGCCCCTCCTTAGGCCAACAAAGACTACTCCACGCCACTGGCATCGAAGAAGAGGAAGAAGCAAGAATGAGGGCGTCATTTATAGACGTTGATGAGCATGAAGATGGCTTAGATGCCGAATCTTCCACAGCTTCCCTGTAGCGGAGAGAAAGAACAAGAACTTCAGTCTTTGAAAGGTTGACCTTCCCTGGTCAGGAAAAAAGGGAGGTCCAAAGAAAAGGAAGGAAATTGCAAGTCTTCACTTGGAACATGACATGGGTGGCCGGTAGATATGGAGTCCTACCCAAAGAACCAGAAGAATTGGCTAAGCTAGCCAGAAGGCCCGGGCCAGTAACAAGAATGAGCAAAGCTGCAGAAGAGATGCTCAGAGCAGTCGAAGATAAGCAGGTCATCACTATTGTACCCCTATGATTTTGATGATGTCATGATGTCAAACACTATGAGTCATCTTGTGCTCATTATGATGATGTCTGATTTTGATGATGTCATGATGCGTGTGTACGTTTGATGATGATATATGTCTTAACTCTTCATGTGCATTCTCATGTACATGCTGGAAAGTATGGTACAGGACATTGGCAGGATAGTTAGACTGTGGAGAACAATTGACAGTAAGCAATCAGCATGAGGTAAGAGTAAAGTCAGTTAAAATCGGAAGAAATGAAGAAAAGTCAACATGGTCAATGAAGTCAATGCACAGTCAACAAAAAGGGTCAATAGTCTAGTTTAGTCAGTCAAAGCTCCAGTCCTTACAAGCTGTTCTAATGGTTGACAGTAAAGTCGGTGCATATGAATAAGTCTGCATGGTCAAGTTAGAGCATATGCATAAGATTGCATGCACAAGGTCGAAGCACATGCATTCATGTCAGTACATATGCATTAGGCAAGTCAGAACACATGCATAGTAAGGTCGACGCTTGTTTCAGTCTGTTACATACTAAGATCGGTGCTAGTGTGTACGAATACTCACTAAGGTCGGCGCAAGTGTGTACGAGTACTCACTAAGGTCAACGCTAGTGTGTATATATATGTTTCTCACTAAGGTCGATGCATGTTGTTGCATGATGGACCTAGTACTCACGAAGGTCGGTGCTAGTGTGTACGAGTACTCACTAAGGTCGGTGCTTGTAACACCCCGGGTAAATAATAAATTATAAAAGTAAAATTTTGAAATATATATTAGAATTAAAGCTATTAACTTGTTATTTAATGACTTCAATGATTTCTCTTAATTAAAGAATATTATTTATTTTAAAAGTGGTCAAATTATATCAATAAAAAGGAATAATTATTTTTCTACAATTACCATAAAAGAAATTTCGTATTTCAAGAGATAATTGAATTTTTCATGATAATCTGAATTTGATATGTATATAGATTAAATTAATTGAATTTCATCCGTAGGCCAGAATTCTGACTAATTTTTAAAAATATGAAAAAATAATATTCTTATAGAGAACGAAGTGTTTAACCATAATGTCAACTGGGCCAACCCCTAATAAAAATTTGATTAGGTTGAATTAAGGAATTAATGGCTAAATTTGTTATTTTAATAGGTTAAACTTTAACGATCAAATTGGAGCCCAATTCTTAACCAATCGAGCCCAAACCAGGCCCAATCGAAAGGTTAACGCTAGAATCCCATTTCCCCTTCGAACTCATAGACTCTATAGCCTTCCAGCGGCGACGGCGGCGCGGATTTGGTCAAAGGACTGAAGTTTTAGGCGCTTTTCCTTCCTTGGACTCTTGAGTCCAATTCGATCCCTAGAATGACATATAGGCTCAATAAATAGAGGGATTTTGAAGCCTTAGACCTCCTTTTGTTTTTTCAACAGGTGGCGCAAGCAATCGTGGTCGATCGAGGGTGAATTAGGGCGAGGACGGTGACATGTTCGCGATTAGGGTTTTAGCGCGTCTTCCCTTTCTTCTTCCAAATCGGTAGGTTTCTCTCAGGCCCAATCCAATTAATTAAAATGGATAGATATATCTCATCCTTAGCTTTCTTTTGAACCTATTTTTCCCAATTTTGGCTGTCTATCTTGGGCGTATTCCTAGTTTTATGTGACCATGCAATTAGGTTTTTTTTTACTCTTTTCATCTCCGTTCGATTTACATAGATCAATTGTAGTGGAATCTTTAAATTGATCATGCCTTGGTGTGCATTTTTAAGTTACCTACATTTTGATAGTAAATAGCCCAATTTTCATACTACATCCATGCTTTAATCTTGCTTTCATTGGACTGAGGTCTTGGGTTTTTATGTTCTAGGTTCAGACTTGAATAAATGACCAAACAGGGACCGCGCAGCCAAGAGCAGTCGCGCGATAGACTGCCTTTTTAGCGGGGTTTGAAAGGTGAGATGGCCCTCCAATGACTGTCTATAACTTACACGGCCCCTCGATAGACTGCTTCATGGCGGTGGATTTTCAAAAGAAAAGATGATTGCGCTGGTTTTGAGTGGTTCCCTTCTAACCGTCTCAGATACTGGGCGGTCTATCTCTAGACCGTGTTTATTCCTATTACAGTAAAAGTATTGGTTTGTTTCCAGTCTGATATGTTAGTTTAACAGTATGATACAAGGGCTAATTTCGTGGTAAAAATCCATTAAATGATTAGGTTTGTGAAATAATTGATCTAAGTATAATCCTCTTTTAAATTATTGTCCTTTCATGATTATCTTTCATGTATCGTCACTTGATTGAAAATGAGTAGAGTAATTAATGTTAGTCTCATTTATTCCATTATCACCTTGTTATCTTATTAGTTCTGTTTTAAGGTCGTGCCACTCCGGTGGTGACAGTTGGACCGAATATCCAGTTTTTCGTTGATTGTGAGTCCTTAATTCTTGGACATCGAGTGCCTCTCCGTCGGATATTCCTTCCGCCGGACTAGGTATTCATGTTCCGAGGTCTCCGTAAGCCCCCGCGAGCCTGGGATTCCCACTAGGACGCCGGGCGGGTTGTACCCACAAGCTTGAACCTTTTTGACTCAATCGAATAGCGTATTTTTGCTAAATCCCGGAATCGGGACTGTCTGTTTGATCGCGGCCCTTCTGAGACCGTTCTGTTATTAAGCGGTTCAGTCATGACCGCCCTATTTCTTGAACGGCCCACCTTGGACCATTTTATACTCGTTCACCTTGGGTTGGATCTTTGACCCAGCTAGCTTTTAGCGGTCCTTCTTAGACCGTTTATATTTTTCAGATGGTCCTGCTTAGACCGTGTACCTATATTAGCGGTCCTTTGCTGACCGTTCCACCTTCCAGTTTTCTGAAAATTGAGAATTTCCTTGTTTTGATATGTGTGAGCTACTCTAGCCTAACTAGGCTATTGAACCTCGAGTTTTGACCTATTGTTAGGTCTATTACCGACATTGTCCATTCAAGAGTCATTTCTTTAATGACTATTCTTCTCGATTAATGAGCTTATTGTTTGGAATCTCAAGAAAATCAATATTCTTACGCATTCTACCTTGATTACATGAGCGTGATCTTGGAACTCTTGGCCATCATTATTCGTGAACGTCTAGATTCGTGGGATCTCTGATCCAAACAAATCAATGCCAAGGCAAACACATTAAAGGGCCCAGTTTGGTCCTGGGAGGAGCACCCAAAAAGTACTTGATCTCTGGGGAGGTGAATGACTAGGTGTGGCATTTGGCACCGGTACTATCTAGCGTGTTGGGTCTACGACATTCCACTCTCTCGTAATACTTGCTATTCATGCTTGAATGCGTGAAGTACTTACTTGCATGACTTGACATGACATGACTTGACTTGAAATGGCCAATCATGGAAAAGTTCTTGATAGTGGTGCTTGATATCTAGACTTGCAAGATCCCTTTTCATTTATCTATCGATTATCTTCTGATCTTATTGGTTACTTAGTTTACTTTATTTGAGTTTCTCGCATTATTTATACATTCCTGAAAATGATTAAATACTTAAATTTGCCTGATGATAGAGTATAATTCCTACTGAGCTTTTCGCTCACCCCCCTTATTTCTATCCTTTTCAGGTAACTCGGTAGATGGAACGTTTACAACTGGGCTCGGGCCAGCGTGATCGAGTGAACCTGGAACTTAGAGACCGGAGTCTTTTTATTTGCTTGAGTCTAGTTAATATAGTGGGTCTTGCTATTTTATCTTCTTTATTTCTTTTATTGAGTCAAATTTGTAATTCAATTTCCAAATATCAATCAAACTATATTTTTCTCAAATCAATGGTCTCCATGTGTTTGAATATTATATATTATATTTATTTATTTTCTACTCTAATTATCATGATTATTTCGCTGCCACGTTCCGAGCATCGCTTCCCGCTGCTATCGGTTCGGGGCGTGACTGTGCTAGTGTGTACGAGTACTCACTAAGGTCGACGCTAGTGTGTATATGTTTCTCACCAAGGTCGGTGCATGTTTTGTGCATGTGTGAAAGGTCGGTGCATGTTTTGCTACAAGGTCTGTGCACATTTTCACCTTGTGTTAACTAAGGTCGGTGCATGTTCTGCTTCAACGCACAAGGTGATGGGGGCATCCCTTGCGTCTCTACATTTTCGAGGCTCGGATTGTTCGTCGGCATGCGTCATGGTGTTTGTCATATTTTTCTGAGTCTAGTCATGTAATTTTTATATTTTATTTGCGTCATAAACTGTGTAATTTTTTTTATTTGAGTCCGGTACCTAGGTTAGTGAGTCATTTACCTAAGTTCTCTGTCATATGGTTGATTAGGTTTGCTATTGGGCCCAATTCAATGGGCTAGGCCCAGGGGCGCCCGTCCCTGGTCTGTCTGGTCATTGTGTCAATTGTCCAAGGTCAGTATGGTCATATGAAAAGTCTGGAGTCTATAAATAGCCCCCTCCCCTCTCTCATTTGTAACCTTTGATGATCAATATAATAGATAATTCCTTTGTGGAGTTTTCTTCTCTCTCTCTTGATATTTCTCTCTCTCTCTCTCTTATCTCTCTCTCTCAAAGGGGGGCGCCCCCATTCTCTCTCCTCCCCCTCCCACCTACTTTCTAACTCCCCTCCCCTCATTCAAGAGCCTTCCCAACTTCCCACAACACCTCATTACTCTCCCCTAGTCCCAAGATAGAATCCACCACTCTCCAAGCCACCCTCCAACCACCAACCACCCACTCCCCTTCCCCAAGTACCTCTCTCATTCCCCAAGGGAGAATTCCCCACTCCCCAAGCACCCCTTCCCTTCCCCAACACAAACCTTCCTATCCCCAAGACCCCCATTAACAACCCCCACTAAGCCACATTCCAACCTTGAGAGAGATCTCTCCTTCTCAACCCAAATTCGCAGCTCTCCCTCCCTCCACCTGCTAGACCCCCTTCCAGCCCCCATTCTCCCCCTCCCTCACCTTGGTTTGCCCCCTCCCAGACCCCCTCACAGCTAGGGGTTGCCCCCACACCCATCCACCCCATTTCCCATCACCCATCACCACCCTGTTCATCCCAGTTCGCAGGCAACAGACAAGGGCCGAGTTACAGAAGCTGCCATGGCTTCACCGCGCATCTTCAGGTGGTGTACCTTGTACTGTTGGAAAGCTTGGCGAGGCTACTCCGTAGGCGAGGTGGTCTCGTCATCGTTCGACTTCGGAGCTGTTCAAAGGAGTCATCTTTGTCAGACTGCACATTTCCTCCCAGGCAGACAGCCAGTAGCGACTTTCAGAGGCTCCCACGACCAGCACCCTGGGCTTCTTGAGCAGCCATTTGGCTGAGGGCTTCTCCTGCAAGTCCCCTACCATCTCCAAGGAGCAGAACAATTTTTGGAGCTCAGAGTCAAGAATTCCAGTTTTTCTCCCCGAGGTGCGCAAGGTCAGCTCCCCAAAACTTGGTTCAACCTTCTTCCACTAATCCAGTCATCGCGGTCAGCTCCGACCTTCAACGACGGTCCCGTTTGTCTCCGTTCGAAGAAGACTCGACCACGATCACAGAGGTTCTGGTCCTGCATCAATCGGACCCTGGGAGTTCTCGTGGTGCCTTCGTCTTCCAGCAGCATCAATCTGAGGGCAACCAGAGGCAGAGCGGTCCAGCCCCGTTCCAGACCCTGCCCCAACCAGCGACATCATCAGGAAATTTCACAAAAACTCAGGCATCATCTGGGTCAAGTCATAAAGATTCGGCACTCGTTGCGACCTTTTCTGAGCTCAGCAGAGACCGTGGCGACGCTATCTTCGACTGTCTATCTGGCTGTTCCAGAAGTTGGCAGCACCGGCAGAGCTCGGCACATCGGCTTCTAACTTCACTCCCCCTCCCCGCCTGGCCGGCTTACAGCCCCTCCCTGTGTGGAGGTAGTGTTTGGTTGTAATTCACTTAACCCCCACCTCGAGAACCCCCTCCTGTGTGAGGCGTAGTGGTGTATTCATTTCAATTTTCAGATCAAAGCGACACCAACGCGACGTATGGGTACGTACCCACGCCTCCCCGCTCACCCTCGTCTCCGGTCGTGATCGGTGTGTTCACGCCGATCAGGTGAGCTTCTGGTCACTTCTCTTTGCTGGCATTCCTTGCTTAATTATTATTGCTTCTTAGCTTTGTCGGCAGAGAGGGAGTGCCCGTTCCCACTTTCCATACATCAAGTGACCACCGCAGAGCGAGACGAGAGTAACCCCTTACATCCCACGCCCTTGGCATGCTGGCCTCCAACGGAATTGGGCATCCCAGGCCCTTAGGGGTCCATCCTAAGCTAGCCTAACCCCAGAACGTCAAGGTCCCACCTCGGACCCTTCCCACCATCGCCGGTTTGCCTATGAGCAACCGTGATCGCTACGTGAGTCGGTCCTCTAGAGTGAGTCCGCCGCTCAAGGTTGATTGCTTGTAAATCTTGGTCCAAGGTGTATCGGTCTAGTGGCTATCACCCCCAAGGTGGTGTCACATCAAGTGGTATCAGAGCAAGTTCACAACTTGTCTCTCTACAAGTTGGTCCTAGGGCACATATGCATTTCGAGTCACCCGATACCTCTCCCTTGTCCACTAGAATGGCCACTTCACACCCGTCATACCCATCCCCATCACCTTTCCCAAGAGGCCCAAATCCTCATGAAAGCTCCGCTGCCAACAAAGTGGGCGGCATCAACTCCGTCATAGAAGCCCTACCTATTGTCTTTGATCGGCTGGAAGACATCAAGTTCCGACTCGACCGACTTGAGGGAAATGGGCCTGCACCAAGAATGAATGAGAGTGACCCCTGGGAAAATCTAGATAACCACTTTTTGGAACTCTTGAAAGCCAAAACCCCCGCATTTGAAGGATCCTACAGCCCAAGCCTTTATCTAGATTGGGAGGTTTCTATGGACCAATACTTTAAATGGTATCCCTTGAACGAAGGGAGGAGAATGAGGTAGCCAAAGCACACCTCTCCAAATAAGCTAAAAATCATTGGTTAATTGTGGAGGGTTTAAGGAGGATCTGCGGGGAAGCCCCTATTGGCACTTGGGAAGAGATGAAGGTCGAGCTTAGGAAAACCTACACTCTCCGACCCTCTCCTTCCTACTCAGAGAACCACAGCCCGAGGAGCACTCCTACTCCTCCAACCCCACCCGTCCAAACCCTTCCCACTAAAACCCAAGTGGTCCCGGCCTCCGCCTCTCCATATACCCCCATAAGGGCCCCCACACCCCAACCTAAACCCCCTCAACCAACCTACACTACTCAAAACCCTTTGGCCCCCGCCTCCGTCCCTCCATCTTCCCCCATAAAGGACACACCTCCCAAGACCAACCAACCCAATCCTCCTCACCCAACCCATCTCCCACTCCCGACCCCAACTCTACCATGTCCTATGCCTCCACTACTTCCTCTCCCTATCCTAACCCAAGTTTCGCATTACGCACCACCCCGGGTACACCATGCACCACCCATCATCACCCCACCCCCAAAAGGCCTTCCCATTCCCTTGGGAAAGGAGACCACACCCATCCACACGGGAACAGATGCTAACCCAGAATCCCTCCCCACTCTCGAGGAAACCCAAGTACACACCAATGGTGAGAAAGAGCCTCAAATCTCCCTTTCACATAGCTTGGACCATCAAGAGCCACTTGCCTTCACTCATGGCACCATAACCATAGATGGGCCCCTACTCAAATGGCTCAAGGTAAACCCCATCCTCTATAGCTTGCACTCATACCTTCTACCCATGGAGCGACACCTCCCTATAGTGCCCCTGTCCTATCACACCACCATTCAATCATCTTACCGAGTGGAGACATTAGGGGATCTTCTTAAGGGCCTAGCATGAAAAATGGAGTTGACTAACATGTTGACCATAATGGCCGACCGACCTAGGAGCCTTGACCTCCTACAACTATGTGTCGGGTCTATCACCTCGATTTGTACCGTTGGTTGCTACACTAGCGACCTCCTACTATTCCTCCCCACACCCGATAAGCCCAACCTTATCCTCAAATTAGAGTTCCTTATATCGGGTAGAAAGCCAAGCCATCCCCTCATGGCTGACCCACCAAAGACTTCGGCCCAATGAACTCATAAGGAGGATGATCCACCACCATATTGTGAGGACCTTGAGGTTGACGAGATGAACTTAGAGCTCCTTTCCTCCGGGTACACTTATGTTGATCCATTTGACCCCTCCCAATGGGAGCCCGGGAACCCATGTGGCCTACCCGCATCACTTATCACCCACTCCTTCCTACCCTCATCCACCATGTTAGACCAAGCCCACCTCTTCTAAATCCCGGGCGACATAAGGGTAGCCATGACCATGGAAGATCAACACCTAGGGAACAAGGAAATGCCTCTCTCCATGATGTCCACCTTCCTAGACCCCTTCGACCCTTTTGAGTGGAAGCTCAAATGCCATCCCAAAACCCCGCACATGGAAGTCATCTCTGGGATAGGAATGCATATGTCTTGGCATCTCACACTACTTGGCATGATTAGTAAGTCGGGTCCTTTCATTCATGACACCCACATGTCAGGTCGTAAGCATGATTGATCCATATTCGGGTGTAATGGCCATCCCCCATTCCTCATTGGTCTTACGCATGTTAGGAGCATTCACGATGTTCGGGTCCCCCGGCATTTGCCACCCCCATACACGATTGATCCACCTATGGATGCCCCGGTCCCCCTGAGTCCATGAAAGTCTTCATCGCATCAAAGCATGATAGGTCTATGTATGGTTGCCCCGGTCCACCTTTGCACACTATCCTCTTTCACACCCACTCACCGCATCATGATGCATGGCATGAGCATACACGCAAGCAATTCGTAATGAGCGGTGAGGCTCACAAGGAGCGGACAAAAGCTCACGACTACCACTTGAGATTCCAAGTAGGTAACCTAGTAATGGTGAGATTGGAGTGGCTCTACCCTATGGACACCTCCAAATTGAGGGCACGAGGACTTGGACCTTCCCAAGTTTCGAGTGGCTTTGGCAACACGGTCTATGGGTTGGACATACCGATGGGTTCTGGGATATACCCCACTTCCCACGTGGCAGACCCGGCACCCTATACGAGCACTGCGGTGGATCCTACTGAATGCCTTGAGCCTCTACCTACCTTTGAGAGTGACACCTTCGGAGAGCCTCCACCAATCAGCTTGAGAGCCCGACGTGAGCACACGGGGGCAATACTAGGCAAGCATGGTACCATCGTCGGCAAGAGGGTGTGCCCGAGCTACCTTTAGAGGATGAAGAGCCGCCCCCGACTAGGGACGCGGAGTTGAGTTTGGAGATCGTGGCTCGCCCGGAGCTGCATTTGGTGTACTACTTCCCCGGTGGACCTATACTCGACGGGGTCGAGTTTTTCCCACCCCAGGGGTATGATGGGGGCATCCCTTGCGTCTCTACATTTTCGAGGCTCGGATTGTTCATCGGCATGCGTCATTATGTTTGTCATATTTTTCTGAGTCTATTCATGTAATTTTTATATTTTATTTGCATCATAAACTGTGTAATTTTCCCTTTATTTGAGTCCGGTACCTAGGTTAGTAAGTCATTTACCTAAGTTCTCTATCATATGGTTGATTATGTTTGCTATTGGGCCCAATTCAATGGGCTAGGCCCAGGGGCGCCCCTCTCTGGTCTGTCTGGTCATTGTGTCAATTGTCCAAGGTCAGTATAGTCAAATGAAAAGTCTGGAGTGTATAAATAGCACCCTCCCCACTCTCATTTGTAACCTTTGATGATCAATATAATAGATAATTCTTTTGTGGAATTTTCTTCTCTCTCTCTCTTGATATTTCTCTCCCTCTCTCTCTCAAACGGGGGCACCCCCATTCTCTCTCCTCCCCCTCCCACCTACTTTCTAACTCCCCTCCCCTCATTCAAGAGCCTTCCCAACTTCCCACAACACCTCATTACTCCCCCCTAGTCCCAAGATAGAACCCACCACTCTCCAAGCCACCCTCCAACCACCAACCACCCACTCCCCTTCCCCAAGTACCTCTCTCATTCCCCAAGGGAGAATTCCCCACTCCCCAAGCACCCCTTCCCTTCCCCAACACAACCCTTCCCATCCCCAAGACCCCCCATTAACAACCCCATAAAGCCACATTTCAACCTTGAGAGAGATCTCTCTTTCCCTCTCTTCTTCCCAACCCAAATTCGTAGCTCTCCCTCTCTCCACCTGCTAGACCCCCTTCCAGCCCCCATTCTCCCCCTCCCTCACCTTGGTTTGCCCCCTCCCAGACCCCCTCACAGCAAGGGGTTGCCCCCATGATAGAGTAGATGGACGCTCTGATGCCTATAGATAGAGTATCTATAGACGATCTAGAGGGGGGAGAATAGATCGGTCACCAACTAAAATTTACTACTGCAGAAACAGTTGCGGAAAATAATCAAACTTTTGTAGGATGATCGAAAGGCACTCAGTCACAACTAGAATGAAACAGATCAAACAGATTAGCTCTCACGCGATCCTAAGCAATCATCTATAGAGCGATGAACAAAGATAAAGGACAAAAGCAAACCACAAATAATTGCACAGAGGATAGATCATTTTTAAGGTGGTTCGATCTCAAACCCGAGATCTACATCCACCCCACACTCAAACTAGAGTGTGGTTTAACCGCTGATACATAGCTTCCGCTGATCCACAGCTTCGGGGTACATACCCTACAAACCGCTGGGCCTTACAGCTTAAGCCGACCAGAGAAGTCCTCCTCTACAATCGCTGGGGATTACAGCTTAACCCATCCAGAGGATACCACACCTCTGCCCGCTGAGCGTCACAGCTTGCTCCGCTGACAAATAGCTTCAAAATGAGTTTCTAAAAATGAAAACGAAAACAAGCGAAGAAACAAAGAAACCCACGGAGGGAATGTAGCTCAACACTGAGTGAATTCAACTCCGATTCTGGACCTAGAGACTAAAGAACAATCTTTCTCTCTCAATTCTCTCAAGACACTTCTCTCAGAACTCTCCTTCTTTTCTACTCTCTCTATCTTCCTTTTTCTCTCTAGATCGTTCAAGCGCTAGCTCTCTCTGCTTTAGCTTTTCTGGCACGGTCGATCTTCTCTCGAAGGAGAGGCTTCTTACTTATAGTAACAACAGAGAGGTAGGGCGTGTGCTCTCCATGATTCGCGCCCAAACACCTTGGTCACGTGGCAGCATCCCAATTTACTGCTTTACACGTGTCACGATCCTGGCACCTCCTCCAATCTTGGATCACGTGCCATTCTTAGTCTTCACGAAAAGGCATCTGTCAAGACATTAGATATAAAGTCATTTTCAAACAGTTATACGAGATGTACATAAATTTCACGGAGTAAGCATTCTAACAGAACTGCAATGCACAGACTCAATATGGCATTCACACACACATTCACAGACTCAACATTCATAGACAAGCAAATGCACAGACTTGATATCAGCACAAGGCCTAAGGATGCACTGACTATGTATATGCAATGTGCACATGTTTGCACAGACCTGGTCAACTCGTGAGTGGCCTTGCTTAGACTATGACAATGCGAAGATAACAGTTGCACAAACTTAATGTGCTCGGTGCAAGTATTGCACCGACTCGATGACATGCCACTAGAGGCGTTGCACTGACTTAGCCATGTGTAGCGGAAGCCAATGCACCGACTAGCTCAGAAGGAATGCACAGGCTCGATATGCATGGTGCAGATATTGCACCGACTCGAATGCGTGTAACGAATGCACCGACTTAGAAGCTCATGTGCACAAGACGAGCATGAGACAAAAGATGCACTGATGCAAGAGTTGCACCGACCGTGCTTGTGCTAGACGAACAAATTGCACCGACCTGCTACTGAGTAGCACATGCAATGAACTGCATGAGACGGAAACTAGCACGGACCCTGTTATGTGCATGAAACGTAAAATGAGATGCGAGATGAGACGGACACATGCACAGACCTAGGCCTTATGAGACACAGTATAAGACGGACACAGAATGTGCACCGACTTGTGTCTGCCTAATGCAAAGATGCACTGACTTGCAAGACTTGAACTTCACCCATATGCACAGACTCTGCTCGGACTTAGTTACGAGCTATAGCTAAGGATGCACAGACTCAATGCAGACTAGACAAAAGTTGCACCAAGTCAATCTAATGCACGAACTAAATGTAATGTGCAGACAACATTTAGATGAGCATCTGACAAATAGACAATATCAAAGAATAATGTTGCCAATCATCAAAACAAGATTTACAACATTCTCCCCCTTTTTGATGATGACAACACCAATGGACAATAACACCAATGGATAATGCATATGCAGACTATGGACAATGCATATGCAGACTGATGCATCTTTAAAAAGCTCCCCCAGAATATATGACTCTCCCCCTTTGAAGAAATAAATAATTCTCCCCCTTTGACTTCAGCAAAAAGGAAGGGAAGAGACTGAATAACATTATATGCAATGGTTCAGGAAATGAGCAAATTATGAAACAACCCTTAGGATATAAGAGTCAATAATGTGCATTCTTAATCAAGTTCAGGTTTAACAGTTATAGAAAGTAGAGTAAAGTAGCTGACTTCCTGAAATAGGGCTATAGGCTCCGTTTATAGCAATGAACCTAAAACACATAGCCATAATAAAATGGGTCAGGACAGTACCCTACTGATTTCAGAAACAGTGAATATCAAGGGAAGTCACTTGAATTTGTATTGAAGTTAAACAGTTGACACTCAATGACTTTTTTTTCCAAGGGTTACATCAGTTCTTTTTCACTTCTAATTTCTGAATCTGAACTTAGTGATCAGACAAGTATCATTTATGCTGTTGACATTAGGTGTACACCTTGATTAGAGGCTAATACCCCTAATTACTAAGCATAAACTACTATATCTGCTTCTGATCAAGAGCTACAAAGATAGTTTGCACCTTTGACATTAAGGGTACACCTTGATTAGAGGCCAGTACCCCTAGTTACTCAGTAAAACAACCCCTATAGATTTGACCAACTGAACAGAGTTGACCTGAGTCACTTCATGACTTAAGGTATTCTCCATTTCTTTAATGGAGGCCTCAGTTTCTCAGTGCAACTCAGTCATTGCTCTGTCACTTTGTTCATTTCTTTTCTTTTAATGCTCTTATTTCTACTGCCCTTATAACTTTCAGAGTGCCTGTTTAAAGATAATACATACTCTAGTTTTCTTCATCTAGATTTCACTAAGTCTTTTATGTTCAGGTACAGTAAGGACCTTTTCTATTTTAACTATGAGAAGACAAGAGGTTGAGAGCTATAAACAGTTTCTAACACCTTATTTTCTGATGAACAGTCTCTGAACTCTTCAGTTTATTAAGGTTAAACCATCAATTCAGTCAAGAAGCAGCTATGATTCTTATAAATGAAGAGTTGTAATAACTGCATCTTACTGTAATGAACCGATAGCAAGACTTGTATTCAATAAGGATGAAAGAATTAAACATAAAAGCAC
Source organism: Amorphophallus konjac (assembly GCA_022559845.1). NCBI lineage: Eukaryota > Viridiplantae > Streptophyta > Magnoliopsida > Alismatales > Araceae > Amorphophallus > Amorphophallus konjac. Next base: position 371,419,879 of record CM040118.1, on the reverse strand, counting down.
AGGACCAGCTCAAAGAATTTTCAAGAGTAAGTCGAATGAAAATGATGTCATGAGATAGGAACTTATGAGATTGAGGAGTGAAAGTGGAAATAATTGAACTCTGATCAGACAACACTCAACTCCCCCTGACAACATGATGCATCGGCCTTATCATGCATGAGGAATACAGTGCATCAACCTTAACGTGCAGAATGTAGACAATGCACCGACCTATATGCGGCTTGAGTGCAATATGCACCGACCTATGTATTTGTGCGGTATGCAAGTGCACCGACTTACATGCGGCTTGTGTACAATATGCACCGACCTATATGCTGAGTGCTCATGCAATGCATCGACTATGTCTAAGACATGCCATGACTTATGCTCGATGTAAAACATGCAATGACTAGAATGCTCATACAATCCAACTTGAGAAAATTAAATACTTGCGCAATGCATCAACTAAGATTATGTGCAACTCATGCGCCAACATTAGAAATAGTCTGTGCAAGACATCAAACAACCAATGTACTCAGTGCAAAGTAATTATTCAAGCATCAAACATTCTTTATTCGAAATTTAAAGAACAGGCTGACACAAACATCTCATAGCATTTCAACAAACAGTTCAAGAATGAAGTTATTCATCATTTTCCTGTTGAAATTTACAAAGCCCCAATTCTCTTCTTAAATATTTAAATCTTTCATTTCCAAGGGGTTTGGTAAATATATCAGCAATTTATTTTTCAGTTTCAACAAACACTAATTCAATTTCATTCTTCCTCACTACATCTCTAAGAAAATGGTGTTTAATTTCGATGTGCTTAGTCCTAGAGTGGTGAACATGATTTTTAGTTAGGTAGATGGCACTAGTGTTATCACATAAAAGTGATATGCATCTCAGATTTATCTGATAATCTGAGAGCTGGTGTTTAATCCATAGTACCTGGGCAGCACAGTTCCCTGCAGCAACATACTCTACCTCTGTAGTGGAAAATTCCACTGTGTGTTACTTTTTAGAAGCCCAAGATACTAGGCAACCACCTAGGAATTGGCAATATCCACTAGTGCTCTTCCTATCTACCCGACACCCAGCATAGTCTACATCGGTATAGGCTAGTAGCTCTAGCTCACACCTAGCAGGAAACCATAAGCCTAGTTCTTGGGTGCCTGATAAGTACCTAAAGATCCTTTTCACTGTACTAAAGTGTGATTCTTTAGGACTAGCCTGAAATCTAGCACATAAACACACTACAAATTGAATATCAGGCCTAGATACAGTGAGATACAAAAGGGATCCGATCATACCTCTGTACAGCTTTTGATCCACAGGGTTACCTTTGGTATCTTCATCAAGACTTGTTGAAGTACCCATTGGAGCTGCAATGTCCTTGAGGTTGTCGAATTTGTACTTCTTCAGGATGTCCCTTATGTATTTGGACTGAGTGATGAAGGTTCCATCTTTGGTTTGTGTCACTTGCAGTCCAAGAAATAGTTTTAGCTCACCCATTGAGCTCATCTTAAACTCTTGTGTCATAAGTTCAGAAAATTCCTTACACAGTTTAGGATTGGTTGAACCAAAAACTATGTCATCCACATAAATCTGAACAATGAGAATGTCAGGATGACTTACCTTGGTGAATAAAGTTTGGTCAACCTCACCTCTTGTGAATTTCTTCTCAGTAAGGAATCTGCCGAGCCTGTCATACCAAGCTCTATGAGCTTGCTTTAAGCCGTAAAGAGCTTTATTCAATTTATAAACATGAGAAGGGAAATCTAAGCATTCAAAACCAGGAGGTTGTCGGGCATAGACATCCTCTTTTATTTCCCCATTGAGGAAAGTAGATTTTACATCCACCTGCTGGAGAGTTATTCCAAGAGAGCATGCATAAGCCAGAAGAGTTCTAATTGCCTCTAATCTGGCTACAGGGGCAAATGACTCTTCAAAGTCAATTCCGAATTCCTGGTTGTACCCCTGAGCAACAAGTCTGGCCTTATTCTTCACTATATTACCTAGCTCATTAGTTTTATTTCTAAAAACCCATTTTATTCCAATGACAGTCCCATGATCAGGAGGTGGGACCAGGTGCCACACCTTGTTCCTGTCAAACTGATTAAGCTCCTTGTGCATGGCATTAATCCAATGCACATCTTTGAGAGCACTATCAATGGTCTTGGGTTCTATACGAGAAACCAATACATATGCATTTAATTCATGCTGAGCTCTAAAATAGCCTCTAGTCCTAGGGGGTTCAAGCAAATCACCAATGACATTATCTATAGGATGATCTCTAAGAAATCTGACATTGATGATTTGGTTACCTGGATCTTCATTTACCTCCCCCTGAATAGTAGGCTCTTCTGTATTGTTCTCTTCAGCTTCTTACTCATTATCTGATTGGTCTACAGACTATCCTTCCTTCAGAATTTCTCCATCATCTTATTTCCTGCATTGACCAACATCTAACTTATTTAGGGACTCATCAAAGACAATGTGTGGAAATTCTTCAACAGATTTAGAATTAAGGTTGTACACTTTATAGGCTCTAGTGTTTTCAGAATATCCTAAAAAAATTTCTAGATCACTTTTAGGTTCGAATTTATCAAGGTCTCTTTTATCATTAACATGAATGAAACACTTACAGCCAAAGACCTTGAAATAAGCAATTGAAGGCTTCTTACCTTTTAGAATCTCATAAGGATTTTTCTGAGTGAAATGTCTTACCATAGATCTGTTGATTACATGGCATGCAGTGTTAATTGCCTCTGCCCAGAATTTTCTTGGTAAGCCACCTTCGACTAGGAGTGTACGAGCCATCTCCACAAGTGTCCGGTTCCTCCTCTCCACTACTCCATTCTGCTCAGGTGTTCTTGGGGAGGAGAACCGATGAGTAATCCCATTGTCCCTGCAAAAATCAGTAAATTGTGAGCTTTCAAACTCACCTCCATGATCAGACAGAATATTCTCAATTAAATTTTCATTTTTCTATTTTATTTTTAAGTAGAACTCCTGAAACTCTGTGAATGCATCATTTTTGTGAGTCAATAAAACACCCAAGTAAACCTAGAGAACTCATCCACTAATACATATCCATATCTCCTAACTGATAAGCTGACTGGTCGTGTGGGTCTAAAAAGATCCATATGTATCAGCTCATAAGGTTTGGAGGACATGTTTTCGGTTCTAGATTTGAATGGCTTTCTGGTTTGCTTGGACTGTGTACATGCATCATAAACTTTATTTTCCTACTTAAAAGATATTTCAGGGAGTCCTCTAACCATGCGATGTTTATTTAATTTGTGCAAAATAATATAGCTAGCATGGCCTAACCTACGATGCCACAAAAATGTAAGATCATCTTTATTAACAGTGAGGCATAGGTTAGAGTAAGAGAGATCATCTAAATCTACCATGTAAATGTTATTTACTCTCTTACCAGAAAATTTTATTATATCAGAATCAGGTTCATAAATCCTACAGCATTGAGAATCAAAAACTACTCTATGACCTTTGTCACATAGCTGGCTAATGTTGAGCAAATTATAAGTGAGACCCTCAACCAGCATAACCTCCTTAATGCAGTAGGTAGTGCACTTACCTACTTTACCTGATCCGATAATTTTACCCTTTGTGTTGCCGCCGAAGGTGACAAGGCCTCCATTCTTCTCTGTCAGCAAGCAAAACTTGGCCTTGTCTCCTGTCATATGCCTGGAGCAGCCACTATCCAGGTACCACATGCTGTTCTTGGCTGCCAGGCATACCTGCAAACACAATCAGGGAGAAAATTTTGGAACCAAAAAGTGTTTGGGCTCCGAAACATATGAAGAGCAATTTAAACAAGACAGTAAACTCTTGGGAATCCACATTTGTTTAAGCATGGTTGACTTGGTGGATTTCCCAACATTCTTTTCATTGTTTCTTTTCTTCTCTGCACCAACAAAATTAGCCTTCTTTTTCTGGTGTTGTGTCCTGGCACTATTGTTGTTAGCAACTTTGCTATTTTTGTGCCAGTGCCTAGGCCAATAAATATTCAAAAAATGGTGGCCATAATTGGTCCTAGGCTGACCAAGGAAAGATTGTCTACTAGGAGCCCATGTCCTAGACTGACCCACCCAATTTCTAACCTGAGGTCTATAAGATTGAGTGGGAAAAGACTGATACATAGACCACCCTTGAACTTTATTCCATCCAGACCTATAGGATTGTTGTGGCTGTCTATGATGGTAGGTCTGGACACTGGGTCGGTAGAACTGGCTCGGTTGACCTCTGACTGAATTCTGTCTCCCTTGCACCTTTGACCCACCTGGCTTGTGCATATATGTATATTGAGTCTTCTCCTTGGCTGCTGGTGGTGGTAGAGACTTGGTAGCCTTGCTCTAGGATTTGGGTGTGCAATTAGACTGACCCCTGACCTGAGACTTACCCTTAGGTGTAGGGCAGGGTGTGCTAGGCTCACCAACCTTCTGCTTACCTTTGTCTACAGCACTGGACATTTTGAAATTAACAACGTTAGCAGTAGAATTTTCATTATTCATTTTGATAAGGGGTCTCTTCTCCTTTTCTGCTATAAATGAAATTGTCTTGACATTAAAACTTTTCTTAGCAGTAGGATTATACCCGAGACCCTCCTTCCTGAAATTGACATTTGACCCCAACAAAACATTCAGATTATCAGATCCTTGGGTCATATTCTCAATTATTTTCACTTTGTCAGTATTTCCTTTTTCTAGCTGTTCGATTGAATTCTTCAATTCATTATAGACACTTAGGACAGCTTTATACTTTTCATCAACAATCTTCATTTCATTTTCATATTTTTGCAATGTCAGTTTCAAATCATCAATAACATCTTTTAGCATTTCATTTTCTTTTCTACATTCAATCAAAGCATGCTTTAAATCATCAAATTCAGAACAAGAATTTTTTAACCTATCATTTTCAGACTATAAACAGGCAAGTTTATCAGACATTGTCTTATCATTCAAAAGAGAGTTAACCTTCTTCTTCAAATGCCTGTTCTCTCTCCTAATATCATTTACTTTGTCTAACAAATCTTTGTAGGCATCTTGCCAATCTGAAATGGTATAATGCTCAAAAGAAGATGATACCTCATCGGAGTCTTCTTCTTTTTCTTCGTCATCTTTTGCCATCAGGCAGATGGGCTTTTCTTCATCCTCGCTCTCAGATGTGCAGCTGAATGTGCCCTCATCCTCATCGCTCCATGTGCTCACCGTCGCCTTTCCTTTGAGAGCTTTCTTCTTTGACTTCTCTTTCAGCTTCTGGAGCTCGGGACAATCTGCCTTCATATGGCCGGCCTTCCTGCAGTGGTAGCAAACATTAGTGTCAACTTTCTTGGCAGGGTTAGATCTATACCTTGTTTACCTCCTGCCGCCACCAAACTGCCTTCGGTCGAAGTTTCTTCCCTCCTTTCTCAGAAATCACCTAAATTCTCTGGTCAGCATGGCCAGTTGGTCTCCATCAATTTCTGACCTAGAGGGACTTTCCTCACTTGATGATCCACTGTGGCTGGATCTGCTCGATCTGCTGAAGCTGGCCTTCAGAGCAATAGGATTCTTCTTCTTCTCCAGCTCCTCGGTCTTGGGAAGATTCATCTCGTAGGTCATTAGTGAACCGATGAGCTCGTCGACTTTCATATTCTGCAAATCCCTTGACTCCTCAACAACTGTAGCTTTTGTATGCCATACTGGAGTCAGGGACCAAAGGATCTTCCTCATAATTTCATAATCTGAATAATTCTTTCCTAGACTCCTGAGACCTTTGGTAATGATCATGAGGCGCGCATATATTTCGGTGATGGTCTCACTGGGCTTCATTCGAAAGGTTTCATACTCTGAGACCAGCAAATTCACCTTGGTCTCCCTTACTTGAGAGGTTCCCTCGTAGATGACCTCCAACTTATCCCACATCTCCTTTACAGTGGTGCATGATGAAACCCGAGAGAACTCGGTGGGATGGAGTGCGCACTGAATAGCATTGATTGCACTCCAATTGAGGGTAGATCTCTAGATCTCCTCTCTTGTCCAGACTTCCTCATCCTCATGAAGCTCGAACGAACCTTTGATGACTACTTTCCAGATCTCATAATCTTTCACCCTTAGAAATACTTGCATACGATTCTTCCAGTATGTATAGTTGGATCCATCGAAGTATGGGGGCTTGGCAGTGGAGTGTCCTTCAGTCGTCATTCCTTTAGCATCCATGGCCGTTGACTCTTCAGGACGTTGATCCCTGCAGAAGAGTTAGGCTCTGATACCAAGTGATAGAGTAGATGGACGCTCTGATGCCTATAGATAGAGTATCTATAGACGATCTAGAGGGGGGTGAATAGGTCAGTCACCCACAAAAATTTACTACAGCAGAAATAGTTGCGGAAAATAATCAAACTGCTGTAGGATGATCAAAAGGCACTCAGTCACAACTAGAATGAAACAGATCAAACAGATTAGCTCTCACACGATCCTAAGCAATCATCTACTGAGCGATGAACAAAGATAAAGGACTAAAGCAAATCACAAACAATCGCACAGAGGATAGATGATTTTTAAGGTGGTTCGATCTCAAACCCGAGATCTACGTCCACCCCACACTCAAACTAGAGTGTGGTTTAACCGCTGATACACAGCTTCCGCTGATCCACAGCTTCGGAGTGCATACCCTACAAACCGCTGGGCCTTACAGCTTAGGCCGACCAGAGGAGTCCTCCTCTACAATCGCTGGGGATTACAGCTTAACCCGTCCAAAGGATACCACACTTCTGCCCGCTGAGCGTCACAGTTTGCTCCGCTGACAAACAACTTGAAAACGAGTTTCTAAAAATGAAAACGAAAACAAGCGAAGAAACAGAGAAACCCACGAAGGGAATGTAGCTCAACACTAAGTGAATTCAGCTCCGGTTCTGAACCTAGAGACTGAAGAATAATCTTTCTCTCTCAATTCTCTCAAGACACTTCTCTCAGAACTCTCCTACTTTTCTGCTCTCTCTGTCTTCCTTTTTCTCTCTGGATCGTTCAAGCGCTAGCTCTCTCTGCTTCAGCTTTTCTGGCACGATTGATCTTCTCTCGAAGGAGAGGCTTCTTACTTATAGTTACAATAGAGAGGTAGGGCGTGTGCTCTCCACGATTCACGCCCAAACACCTTGGTCACGTGGTAGCATCCCAATTTACTACTTTACATGTGTCACAATTCTAGCACCTCCTCCAATCTGGGATCACGTGCCATTCTTAGTCTTCACGAAAAGGCATTTGTCAAGACATTAGATATAAAGTCATTTTCAGACAGTTATACGAGATGTACATAAATTAAACGGAGTAAGCATTCTGACAGAACTGCAATGCACAGACTCAATATGGCATTCACACACACATGCACAGACTCAACATTTATAGACAAGCAGATGCACAGACTTGATATCAGCACAAGGCCTAAGGATGCACTGACTATGTATATGCAATGTGCACGTGTTTGCACAGACCTGGTCAACTCGTGAGTGGCCTTCCTTAGACTACGATAATGCGAAGATAACAATTGCACAAACTTAATGCACAGACTTAGCCATGTGTAGCGGCAGCCAATGCACCGACTAGCTCAGAAGGAATGTGATAAGTGTGTATTTTTACATGTTAATTAATGTTATAACACACTTTTATGAGCTTTAATATGCATCACTAGGTATTTATCACACTTAATCTTAATTTCAGATCAAAATGTTTAAATACCTGATTTAATTAAAATTTGATTTTTTTACAGGTACAAAAAGATAACAAGAAAAATAAAAATAAAAAATTAATAAGAAGAATAAAAATGAGCCAAAACCCATTTACACATCCAAAGACTCGTGAACTTGATTAAAATAAAATATAAAAAAAGAAGAAAAAAAAGAGAGAAAAGAAAATATAAATAGTTGGCATTAGATGTATAAGATATATATAAGTTATATATATACAAGTTATATATATACAAGTTATATATATATATACATATCAAACTCATGCATAATGTTTTACGTAGAAAGCTTTTCAAATGTGAATGTATGCACAGGAAGGTGGCAACCTCATGTGGAGGCTTCGACGATGGGTGCTTTGGTTGGCCAAGGCAACAAGCTGCTAGCATGCACTGTCAAAAAGGTCTTCACATATAAAGGTGGCCATGTGGTCACATCAATAGCAGAACGTGATCTATTATGCAAGCTTCGGCGGGCTTCGTGGCGGGAGCAGCTTTGTGCGGCCAATAGAAGGCATCAATGCGCAACAACATTTGTAGTGGCGGTCAATGGATGAAGGCAGGTGACAAGCGCGCGTGTTTCTCGCGAACGATGGCCGAAGTCTTCGACAAATGCGGAGGACGGCCGGGACTTCGGGTGCAAGGCGGCTGCCAACGAGAAAAATAGAGAGAGTGAGAAAGAAAGGAAAAGAGAGAGAGAAAAAGTCAAAAATAATGGTAAAGTGTGCATCACATGGAGGTCTCTCTTCTTAAGTGAAAATTTATAACCATGGGTGTTCACATGAGGGAATAGAGTTAAGTTTGGCCCTATAAAAAGGGCTCCTATTGTGAAGGGGAGAGTTCTTTTTGGCCTTTGGAGAGTCACGTAGGAGAATTTTTGGAGAGCTTTGGTTATGGGTTTTGAGATTGTTGTTAGTGTGTTGCATTAATGTTATTGTAATCTCAGTCATTTTGGCCCTTCATAGTCCATTTATATATATTTGTATTTTTTATTTCGAATTATTTTATTCAGCAAAGTTGTCCATCTTTAAGTGATCTTCATTTTTTTCTTCTACCACTTTCTCCAATTCTCTTTAGTTCTCAAGTTATTCTCTAATTTTCAAGGGGCGGTTCTGTATGTTACTGTTCATCCGAGGTGATAGTCGCTGCTATTCTTTCGTTTTGAAGCCCTTCCAATCCTCTTTTCATTCTGAGTTTTTCAGGAAAGGTTTTCTACTCTTGTAGATCTAACTTTTCTTCTTCTACCACTTCCTCTAATTCTTCTTATTTTTTGAGTTATTTTAATTTTCTCACAGTTCTATTTTTAGCATTTTTACTGTTCACCTGTGCGCATAGGTTCCGTGTTTCCTCATTCTTCACATCTTTCCTTTTATTTTCTCTCTCTACACTCTTCATAAAAGTTATTCTTAACCCTCTGATCTTCAACTTTATCTTCTGTCACTTCTGCTAATTCTTTCAGGTTTCAAAGTTATTTTATTTCTAATCTCACTTTAATTTCATTATAATTTTCTATATGTAGCTCTTCCATTCACCTCCATTTCTTTACATCCTTCGCACACCCCAAGGCGGTTGTTCTCTCTCGGTCCTCTCCCGGCGGCGTTCTATCAAAGCGGGACGACGATCAAAGGCTCGGCACGGCGTGAACGGCACCATTCTTCATCTCGGCTTGATTTATTTATAGTTTTCTTTAGTTAGATTTATTTTTAGTTAATTCACGCAATTTATTTTTTAGTCTAATTTCACTCAAAAACTCCCTTTTCAAAACATAAGATTAGTCCAACTTACAAAAAAAGGAATCTTTCTTCCCCGTGGGATCGACCCGTATTCACCACTTTACTTGAATTTCAACATTTTTTAAGTGAGTGAACTCGGTAAATTTTTAAATTGTGGCACAATTTTTAAACGACGAGTTTTATGCACATCAATTTTTGGCGCCATTGCCGGGGATGAAATAATTTTTAATGGTTGGATATTCTTGTGTTTGATTTGTATATTTGTATATTAATTTTTTTATTTTTTACTTTTACAGGAAAAAAAATTCAGAAAATCAAAGACATATTGGTAATTAGGACATGAAATTTAAGAGAAATAATCTGTCGCAGAAAGTCAAGAAGCGTCGCTAAAGGTCTGTCAACGTAGGTATTTTAGAATTCTAAAAAATCATGAAAAATCAAGCGTCGTTAAAGGTCAGTAAACGTAGGTACATGTCCTGTTTTTTCTAATTTCTAAAAAAAATCTTCAAAAAAAATCTGAAAAATTCCTGAAAAATTTAAAAAAATCAGAAATCCAGAAAACTTCAAAAACATGATTTTAGGCCTTATTTTACAGTAGTTTTACATGTTGTTTATTATTTTTAGTTCATAATTTCTTTTATTCATATCTTGTTAAAAAAAATAGAAAAACTCTTGAAAAATTCAAAAAAAATTAAAAAATCAAAAAAACTTATGCTGGTTAGATAGGTTCATTAACTAAAAAAAAGAAACAATACTTGCATCAAAATAAAAAAAAATCTCATTTCAAGAGTAGAAACTACACACATCATATTCTAGGTCATACATCATGTAGGTTGCATTAATTCCATATTTGTGTTTTTGAAAATAATTGTTCATGCATTTAAATATTAAATCCCTTGTTTGAACCTATTTGTTACATCTCATTCTTCAAAACACTCTACGGGTACTACCCCTAAACAAGATAAAGTGGGGATTTCATCACCCTTCATTAGCCCACAAACCACAATTTTCTTCATCTTTGTATCACCTAAACCATAAATAAAATTCAGTAGACGTTGGCCCTATGATCACACTGTGGTTCTTGTGTTATTTGGGTTTACCCTCTTATGAAAATCGGTGCCTAAGACAAGACGGTCGGACGATATACGCCCTAAGCTGGCTAGTGATTTGACATAATTAGATCCCTACGAAAGTATGGGGAGCCTCCCAATACCCCACCCCTTACCTGCCCGGTGAAAATATTGAGGGTGAACTTAAGTTTCACTTTAATCATTTTGTGAAACCTCATTTGTAGGTCTAGGACACATCTAGGTCATTAGGGTAATTTGTGTGACAACTTGTTTATCTTTGCATAAAAATAAAACTAAAAAAAAAAGAAGAAAAGAATCATTCCCTTCTCTCTCTTCGTCTTAGTTGTGTCAAAATAAAAAAAAAATAAACAAACAAACAAACAAAATCAGAATAAAAAATATCTCTCTCATTTTGTCCTAGTTTATGCAAGGTAGGAGATCCCTACACCCACCTTTGTTAGGACCCATAGGAGAGATTGAGAGGTTAGTGCATTCTAGAACTCATCATCAATCTAACCTCATGGCGGACCACAACCAAAATCAACAAGTTCAGCAAGTCGTTCCCAAGCAAATGAAGAAATATTTCTTGCCCGATCAATACCAACCTTCATTTTATACTCAAGCACCTCAAAATCAAGCAGCCCAATATGAAATTAAATCAAGTACCATTCAAATGTTGCCATCCTTCTATGGCAATACCAATGAGGATCCCTACAGACATCTGGATGAGTTCCTCCAGATTTGTTCAACTGTGAAAATCTCAAACTTCTCTGATGATGCTCTCAGGCTGACTCTTTTTCCATTCTCTCTCAAAGATAAAGCCAAATATTGGTTAGGAGTCTTGGGTAAATCCATAGACACATGGGCAGAAATGCAAAAGGAATTTTTGAAAAAATTCTATCCCATAGGACGAACCAATACCATGAGAAGAGCGATAACTGGATTCACACAAAATCCTGGGGAAAAAATCCATGAGGCATGAGATAGGTTGAAAGATTTGTTAAGGAAATGCCCTCCTCATGGTTTGTCAAGATGGCAAATAGTTCAAGCATTCTATGAGGGATTGACTGATAGTTACCGTCAAATGGTGGATGCATCATGTGGGGGGGCTTTTATGAGTAAAAGCGAGGATGAGGCATATGCGTTATTTGAGATGTCAAGTGAAAATTCGATCAGTCATGCCTCGCTATCATCTTATGAAAGAACGATTGGGCCGGCTAAGAAGGGTGGGCTTTATGAAGTGAAGAGTCAAGTTGAGTGTGAGAATAGGATGGATATCAATGCCTTGACTCAGAAATTGAACAAAATGGAATTGTTGACGTAGAAGATAGAGAATGTTGATCTCGTAGCTCAAAAGCTAGATCAATTTCTATCTAGGCAGGAACCGTCTTCTTCAGGTCCTCGACCTCAACCATTCTCAGCTCCTAGTCATGAAGAGATCTGTGCTCTTTGCTCTAGCCCCGATCATGTGGTAACTTATTGTCCCATTGCAGCCCAGCTTCCCCCATTCATCCAAGAACAAATCTTCGCTGCTCAGGGTGTCTCTAAGCCTCCTTATGATCCTTATTCCAACGCCTACAATCCAGACTGGAGAAACCACCCGAATTTTTCTTGGAAATCTCAGCAAGGTCCATCTACCCAATCAAATCCCTCTTTTCAAAAACAACCCTTTCATGCTCCAATTCAATCTCACCAACATTATCAATCTCTTTTTCACCAAACTCAACACCAAACTCACCAAGCTCATCATAATTTTTCTCAATCCAATGCACCTTTTTTGTAACAATCTCAACACCCATCACATTATTCTCAGGCCCCATATCAACAAGCTCAATTTTCTCAGGGCCAATACCATCAATATCCTTCTAACCGACTCAATCAAGTTCCCATCCAACCCCCTCCTCAACCTCCGCAGCCCAATTTTGATGAAAAATTCGACCAACTCCAACAACTTATTCTTTCTCAGCAATAATCCATTGCTAAGTTGGAAGGTCAGATAGGGTAATTAGCAGCAAGTAATGTGAGGAGAGAGATGGGTCAGCTTCCTAGCCAACCTATGGCTAACCCAAGGAACCAACTTCCGGGCTTCCCCCAAAGAGTTCCTATTCTTCCTCAACCAAACTAACCTCAGCCGCCTCCTCCTGCAGGTCTCCAATTTGAGAATGATAAGGCAATCTCTTCTCTTAGGAGCAGGAAGGCTTTAGATAATCCTTATAGGACTAAGGAACTTGGCAGTAGTTCAGGCCAAGAGGCCCAAGAGGAGAGTGATGAGGAAGAGGAGCCCGTGATTGTTAAAGAAATAAAGAAGCCGGAAGGTGGAGAGAAGAAGCTGGAGAAAGGGAAGGCGAAAGTTGATGAAGGACCCCAAGAATATGTGCCTAAGGTCCCTTTTCCCGATGCTCTAAAGCCGAAGGCTCACAAGAAATCACCGGTGCAATAGGGAGAATTAGTGGAATTATTTAAACATGTGAATATCAATATTTCACTCTTGGATGCAATCAAGCATGTGCCGACAAATGTAAAGTTTTTGGAAGAGCTTTGTACTCCAAAGAGGGAGCCAAGGGCGGTGACTCAAAAGATCCGCTTGTCTGAGGATGTGAGTGCTATTTTGATGAATCATTTACCAAAGAAATTGAAGGACCCCAGAGCCCCGTTAATCTCATGTGATATAGGTGGAGTCACTTTTGATCGAGCATTGCCAGACTTAGGTGCTAGCGTAAATCTTTTGCCCACCTTCATCTATAAGCAGTTCGATCTGGGGGAGTTAAAACACACTTCAATAATCCTTCAATTGGCGGATAGATTGGTGAAAACTCCAAGGGGTCTGTTGGAGGATGTTATTGTCAAGGTGCATGAATGTTATTTCCCGGTGGATTTTCTCATTTTGGATATGGCCTCGACCTAGGATCTAAAGCACACACCCATCATTTTGGGACGTCCATTTTTAGCTACGGCAAAGGCCAATATAAATTGTGCCATGGGAATGATGGATATATCATTTGGAGGAGAGAATGTTGCTTTGAATATTTTTAAGGCTTCTCAATACCCGGACCACGAAGAATAATGCAATATCATTGATATCTTTGAGGAGGTGATTGATGAAAGTCCGGATGACGTTGAGGACACCCTAGAGGAGGGTAGAAAGCTTCAAGATTCTTATTCCGCTTCTGCACTCTGGTCCAGGGTAGAGCCACTTCCTCCATTACAATTTGAACCTGCTCTTCCATCTCTGGCTCATCCGCCTACTCTTGAATTGAAATCTCTACCGGATTCTCTTAAGTACGCTTATTTGGGTCCTGACCAAACTCTGCCCGTAATTATTGCTTCTCATCTCACTTCTACTCAAGAAGCTCATCTCTTAGATGTCCTTAAAGAGCATAGGGGGGCAATTGGTTGGTCGGTGGCGGATCTCAAGGGGATTAGTCCAGATGTTTGTATGCACCACATTTACTTAGAGGATAATGCCAAGCCAAGCAGGGAGATGCAGTGCCGGTTGAATCCTAACATGAAAGAGGTGGTCAAGCAAGAGGTGGTGAAATGGTTGGATGTCGGGATTATATATCACATCTCTGATAGCAAGTGGGTCAGCCCCACACAAGTTGTTCCAAATAAATCCGGACTGACCGTGATTCAAAATGAGAAGGGTGAAGAGGTGCCAATGAGACTACAAACGGGATGGAGAATTTATATTGATTACAAAAATTGAACTCAATGACAAAGAAAGATCATTTCCCTCTCCCGTTTATTGATCAAATTTTGGAGAAATTAGCTGGACAAAGATATTTTTACTTTTTGGATGGATACTCCGGGTACAATCATGTTGCTATCTACCCAGAAGATCAAGAGAAAACTACATTCACATGTCCTTATAGCACATTTGCATTTAGAAGAATGCCGTTTGGGCTTTGTAATGCCCCTGCCACCTTTCAGCGATGTATGATGGCAATCTTTTCTGAAATGGTGGGAGAACTTTTGGAGATTTTCATGGATGGCTTCTGAGTTTTTGGAGACTCATTTGATTGCTGCTTGGAGAATTTGCAGAAGGTGCTAGCACGATGCATTGAATCTAATCTGGTGCTTAGCTGGGAGAAAAGCCACTTCATGGTAAGAGAAGGCATTGTGCTAGGCCACATTGTCTCTGAGAGGGGGATAGGAGTAGACAAGGCTAAGGTTGATCTGATTTCCAATCTTTCTCCCCCATCGTCTGTCAAGCAAATCCGCTCTTTTCTTGGCCATGCGGGTTTTTATAGAAGGTTCATTCAGAACTTCTCTACCATTACTCGTCCGCTCACTAAGCTCTTAGCCAAGGACACTCCATTCCAGCTTGATGAATCTTGTCTTGAGGCGTTCCATTCCCTGAAGGCAGCCCAGACCCAAGCTCTGATTCTTCAATCACCGGATTGGTCGCTGCCATTCGAAATCATGTGCGATGCCTCAGACTATGCCATAGGAGCTGTCTTGGGGCAGAGGATTGATAGGAAACCCGTGGTGATCTATTATGCGAGTTGCACTCTCGTCGATGCTCAATTGAATTATACCACCACAGAGAAAGAACTTCTGGCAGCTGTGTTTGCCCTAGAGAAATTTCGCTCATATCTTTTGGGGGCCAAAGTCATTGTCTATTCCGATCACGCTGCTTTGAAATACTTGCTCAACAAGAAAGATGCTAAACCCCGTCTGATTCGATGGATTTTATTACTGCAAGAATTTGATCTAGAAATCAAAAACAAGAAGGGGTTAGAGAATGTTGTAGCTGATCATTTATCCAGAATAGTGATACTTGAGAGTTCTTCCATGTCTGATTCTTTTCCAGATGAACACCTGTTATCTATCTCTCACACCTCAACCCCCTGGTACGCTCACATTGTCAACTTCTTGGCAGTAGGACAGATCCCGGGTGGGTGGACTAAGCAGGAAAAGGATCACTTCTTTGCTAAGATCAAGCACTATTTTTGGGAGGACCCGGAACTGTTTCATATGAGTCCTGATCAGATCATAAGAAGATGTGTCCCCGAAGAGGAACAACAATCTGTCTTGAATTTTTGTCACAATCTAGCTTGTGGGGGACACTTTTCAGGGAAGAAGACTGCGGCTAAGGTGTTACAAAGTGGATTTTATTGGCCCACTTTATTTAAGGATGCTTATGAATTTTCAAAAACATGTTTGAGGTGTCAAGCTGTGGGTAATAATTCGAAGAGAGATATGATGCCGCTTAATCCCATTCTGGTTGTTGAAATCTTTGATGTCTGGGGAATAGACTTCATGGGACCATTTCCACCGTCCTTTGGGAATGAATACATCTTGGTGGCGGTCGATTATGTTTCAAAATGGATTGAAGCTGTAGCCACAAGAACCAATGATCATAAGGTGGTGATAAAATTTGTCAAGAAGAACATATTCTCTAGATTTGGATGTCCTAGGCTATGATTAGTGATGGGGGGTCCCATTTCACGAAATTCTAATTCCAAGCTTTACTTCGTAAATATGGTATCACTCATAAGCTCGCTACCCCCTATCATCCCCAAACCAGTGGCCAGGTGGAGGTTTCCAATAGGGAGATAAAGAACATCTTGTATAAAATAGTTAGGCCGGATAGGAAAGACTGGTCCGAGAGACTGGATGATGCACTTTGGGCCTATAGAACTGCATTCAAAACTCCTATTGGCATGTTTCCATTTCGTGTCATTTTTGGAAAAACCTGCCACTTGCCAGTAGAGCTTGAACATAGAGCCTATTGGGCCATTAAGTCAATTTTGACTTAACTCAAGCTGGAGCCCAGAGAGCCTTGCAACTCAATGAACTAGTGGAACTAAGGAACGAAGCCTATGAAAATTCTAAGATTTATAAAGCTAAAACCAAGGCTTTCCATGATAAGCATATTCATAGGAAAACTTTTCATGCTAATCAAAAGGTTTGGCTTTTCAATTCATGGCTACGCTTGTTCCCTGGTAAGTTGAAATCCAGATGGGATGGACCGTTCATAGTTGTTAAAGTATTTGACCATGGAGCCATTCAAATTCTGAATCCACAAAATGATCACACTTTTACTGTTAATAGTCAAAGGTTGAAACCATACCTGGAAAATGAGCTGTTATCACCAAAAGAATCCATAGCATTATGTGACCAGGAATGAATTCCTTTTGAGCTTTCATACGTCTGGCTGAAGACGGTAAACTTAGCGCTTCTGGGAGGCAACCCAAGGTTTTTGAGATTTGATATTTTGTTTTACTGTGTTTGTTTTTCAGTTGTCAGGCCAAAAAGAGAAAGAGTTGTCGTCACTTTACCCCGACCACCAGGTTGTGTCCTTCCATCCCAACTATGTTCTCTGTTTACTTGTTCTCTGATCTTTATATTACATATGCCATTGCGGACAATGTCATTCAAGTTGGGGGGGAGAGAAAAAAATATTTTTGTTTCATGTGAATACAATCTGATATGAGTCCTTGCTTGATATCCTACATTGATGAAAAGATGAAATCCCCATTTGGAGTTTCCTGATTCATGCTTCTATTGAAAGTAATTCTGGAATAAAAATGACTGGGAAAAGGATGATGGAAAATTGATGTAATCTAGTCATGGAAAACTGATATAAGAATTTTTTTTAAAGTTCATGTACACTTTAGAAAAATAAAAATCACGTTGCACGCTAATGAAACAAGTGGGACACCTTATGCTATTTTAGGTATGTTGCCTGATGTTCAGCACTTCTTAAAAAATGAGATCTTTTATAAGCTTTCTGCCAAATTATTTGTCAAAATTAGTGTAAAAGCACAATTGAAAAAAAAAATTTGAAAAAAAAATTGAAAAAAAAAGTGAGAAAGAAGGCACCATGAAAAATGCCCCGAATCTGAGTAACCGGGCCTACTTCACCTAAGACGTGTTAAGGTTCGCGTTAAAAGGATAAGGGAACCTTGATCTGCGAAATCGGGTCTACTTCTCCTAAGGCAAGAGTCGAGGTTCGTGTTAAACAGTGAAGGGTAGTGCAGTATCATGTGTGTAGAAAAAAAAATTTTGAAAAAAAAATTGAAAAAAAAAGTGAGAAAGAAGGCACCATGAAAAATGTCCCGAATTTGAGTAATCGGGCCTACTTCACCTAAGACGTGTTGAGATTCGCGTCAAAAGGATAAAGGAATCTTGATCTGCGAAATCGGGCCTGCTTCTCCTAAGGCAAGATTCGAGGTTCGTGTTAAACAGTGAAGGGTAGTGCAGCATCATATGTGTAGAAAAAAAAAAGATCCCTAAGGGACAATAAGGCAGACAAAAAGTAAGTATTCTTAATGCTCTGATTAAGAAGTGTAGGGTTGAAAGGCACTTGTTCGGAATAACAAATGGGAGATGCAATTGTCTTCGCAGTGGACTTAGCATTCATTTCACATGCACAAGTGCTACTGAATTTTGATTAGAATTCTTGATCATGTACCTTAACTTTTAAATTTAAGGCTAATGTGCGTTAATACTTCCAAATTCCTAAATCTTTAGTTCATGCTATGAAGGAAGAACTTGATATGAAGGTATGAACTTCATAAACTCTTGTTGGTCCTAACATTTTAACTTGTGTGTATTGCTAAGGGACTAGCAATAAGTAAGTTGGGGGGTGTGATAAGTGTGTATTTTTACATGTTAATTAATGTTATAACACACTTTTATGAGTTTTAATATACATCACTAGGTATTTATCACACTTAATCTTAATTTCAGATCAAAATGTTTAATTATCTGATTTAATTAAATTTTGATTTTATTTTACAGGTACAAAAAGATAACAAGAAAAATAAAAATAAAAAATTAATAAGAAGAAGAAAAATGAGTCAAAACCCATTTACACATCCAAAGACCTGTGAACTTGATTAAAATAAAATATTAAAAAAGAAGAAAAAAATAGAGAAAAAAAATATAAATAGTTGGCATTAGATGTATAAGATATATATAAGTTATATATATACAAGTTATATATATATATATATATTTATATATATCAAACTCATGCATAATGTTTTACGTAGAAACTTTTTCAAATGTGAATGTGTGCACAGGAAGGTGGCAACCTCATGTGGAGGCTTCGACGATGGGTGCTTTGGTTGGCAAGGCAACAAGCTGCTAGCATGCACGGTCAAAAAGGTCTTCACATATAAAGATGGCCATGTGGTCACATCAATAGCAGAACGTGATCTATTATGCAAGCTTCGGCGGGCTTCGTGGCGGGAGCAGCTTTGTGCGGCCAATAGAAGGCATCAATGCGCAACAACATTTGTAGTGGCGGTCAATGGATGAAGGCAGGTGACAAGCGCGCGTGTTTCTCGCGAACGATGGCCGAAGTCTTCGACAAATGCGGAGGACGGCCAGGACTTCGGGTGCAAGGCGGCTGCCAACGAGAAAAATAGAGAGAGAGTGAGAAAGAAAGGAAAAGAGAGAGAGAAAAAGTCAAAAATAATGGTAAAGTGTGTATCACATGGAGGTCTCTCTTCTTAAGTGAAAATTTATAACCATGGGTGTTCACATGAGGGAATAGAGTTAAGTTTGGCCCTATAAAAAGGGCTCCTATTGTGAAGGGGAGAGTTCTTTTTGGCCTTTGGAGAGTCACGTAGGAGAATTTTTGGAGAGCTTTGGTTATGGGTTTTGAGATTGTTGTTAGTGTGTTGCATTAATGTTATTGTAATCTCAGTCATTTTGGCCCTTCATAGTCCATTTATATATATTTGTATTTTTTATTTCGAATTATTTTATTCAGCAAAGTTGTCCATCTTTAAGTGATCTTCATTTTTTTCTTCTACCACTTTCTCCAATTCTCTTTAGTTCTCAAGTTATTCTCTAATTTTCAAGGGGCGGTTCTGTATGTTACTGTTCATCCGAGGTGATAGTCGCTGCTATTCTTCCGTTTTGAAGCCCTTCCAATCCTCTTTTCATTCTGAGTTTTTCAGGAAAGGTTTTCTACTCTTGTAGATCTAACTTTTCTTCTTCTACCACTTCCTCTAATTCTTCTTATTTTTTGAGTTATTTTAATTTTCTCACAGTTCTATTTTTAGCATTTTTACTGTTCACCTGTGCGCATAGGTTCCGTGTTTCCTCATTCTTCACATCTTTCCTTTTATTTTCTCTCTCTACACTCTTCATAAAAGTTATTCTTAACCCTCTGATCTTCAACTTTATCTTCTGTCACTTCTGCTAATTCTTTCAGGTTTCAAAGTTATTTTATTTCTAATCTCACTTTAATTTCATTATAATTTTCTATATGTAGCTCTTCCATTCACCTCCATTTCTTTACATCCTTCGCACACCCCAAGGCGGTTGTTCTCTCTCGGTCCTCTCTCGGCGGCATTCTACCAAAGCGGGGCGACGATCAAAGGCTTGGCACGGCGTGAACGGCGCCATTCTTCATCTCGGCTTGATTTATTTATAGTTTTCTTTAGTTAGATTTATTTTTAGTTAATTCACGTAATTTATTTTTTTAGTCTAATTTCACTCAAAAACTCGCTTTTCAAAACATAAGATTAGTCCAACTTACAAAAAAGAATCTTTCTTCTCCGTGGGATCGACCCGTATTCACCACTTTGCTTGAATTTCAACATTTTTTAAATGAGTGAACTCGGTAAATGTTTAAATTGTGGCACGGCTTTTAAACGATGAGTTTTGTGCGCATCAGAATGCACAGACTTGATATGCATGGTGCAGATATTGCACCGACTCGAATGCATGCAACGAATGCACCGACTTAGAAGCTCATGTGCACAAGATGAGCATGAGACAAAAGATGCACTGATGCAAGAGTTGCACCGACCGTGCTTGTGCTAGACGAACAAATTGCACCGACCTGCTACTGAGTAGCACATGCGATGAACTGCATGAGACGGAAACTAGCACGGACCCTGGTATGTGCATGAAACGCAAAATGAGAAGTGAGATGAGACGGACACATGCACAGACCTAGGCCTTATGAGACAGTATAAGACGGACACAGAATGTGCACCGACTTGTGTTTGCCTAATGCAAAGATGCATTGACTTGCAAGACTTGAACTTCACCCATATTTACAGACTCTGCTCGGACTTAGTTGCGAGCTATAGCTAAGGATGCACAGACTCAATGCAGACTAGACAAAAGTTGCACCGAGTCAATCTAATGCACGGACTAAATGTAATGTGCAGACAACATTTAGATGCGCTTCTGACAAATAGACAATATCAAATAATAATGTTGCCAATCATCAAAACAAGATTTACAATACCCCACACCCATCTACCCTATTTCCCATCCCATCTACCCCATTTCTCATCACCTATCACCACCCTGTTCATCCCAGTTCACAGGCAACAGTCAAGGGTCAAGTTACAGAGGCTACCACGTCTTCACCGCGTATCTTCAGGTGGTTTACCTTATACTGCTGGAAAGCTTGGCGAGGCTGCTTCGTAGGTGAGGTGGTCTCGTCATCGTTCGACTTCAGAGCTGCTCGGAGGAGTCATATTTGTCAGACTGCGCATTTCCTCCCAGGCAGACAGCCTGCGGTGATTTTCAAAGGCTCCCACGACTAGCACCCAGGGCTTCTTGAGGCGCCATTTGGCTGAGGGCTTCTCCTGCAAGTCCCCTGCCATCTCCAGGAAGTAGAACAATTTTTGGAGCTCGGAGTCAAGAATTTCAGTTTTTCTCCCCGAGGTGCACAAGGTCAGCTCCCCAGAACTTGGTCCGACCTCCTTCCACTGATCCAGTCATCGCGGTTAGCTTCGACCTTCAACGATGGTCCCGTTGGTCTTCGTTCGAAGAAGACTCGACCACGATCACAGAGGTTCTGGTCCTGCATCAATCGGACCCCGGGAGTGCTCGTAGTGCCTTCGTCTTCCAGCAGCAACGATCTGAGAGCAACCAGAGCCAGAGCGGTCCAGCCCCATTCCAGACCCTGCCCCAGCTAGCGACATCACAAGAAATTCCACGAAAATTTAGGCGTCATCCTGGGTCAAGTCAGAAAGATTTGGCACCAGTTGTGACCTTTTCTGAGCTCAGCAGAGACCCTGGCGCCGCCGTCTTTGACTGTCTGCCCGGCTGTTCCGGAAGCTGGCAGCACTGGCAGAGCTCGGCACATCAGCTACTAGCTTCACTCCCCCTCCCCGCCTAGCCGGCTTACAGCCCCTCCCTGCGTGGAGGTAGTGTTTGGTTGTAATTCACTTAACCCCCACCCCGAGAACCCCCTCCTGTGTGAGGCGTAGTTGTGTATTCAATTTAATTTTTAGATCAAAGCGACACCAACGCGGCGTGCGCGTGCATACCCATGCCTCCCCGCTCGCCCTCGTCTCTGGTCGAGATCGGTGTATTCACGTCGATCAGGTGAGCTTCTGGTCACTTCTCTTTGTTGGCATTCCTTGCTTAATTACTATTGCTTTTTAGCTCTGTCGGCGGTGAGGGAGTGCCCGTTCCAACTTTCCATACATCAAGTGACCACCGCGGAGCGAGGCGAGAGCAACCCCTTACATCCCAAGCCCTTGGCATGCTGGCCTCCGGCGGAATTGGGCATCCCAGGCCCTTAGGGGTCCATCCTAAGCTAGCCTAACCCTGGAACGTCAAGGTCCTACCTCGGACCCTTCCCACCATCGCCGGTTTGCCTATGAGCAACCG
Source organism: Amorphophallus konjac (assembly GCA_022559845.1). Classification (NCBI taxonomy): domain Eukaryota; kingdom Viridiplantae; phylum Streptophyta; class Magnoliopsida; order Alismatales; family Araceae; genus Amorphophallus; species Amorphophallus konjac. Next base: position 371,397,753 of record CM040118.1, on the reverse strand, counting down.
TGATCGCTACGCGAGTCGGTCCGCTAGAGTGAGTTCGCTGTTCAAGGTTGATTGCTGGTAAGTCTAGGTCTAAGGTGCATCGGTCTAGTAGCTATCACCTCCAAGGTAATGTCACATCAAGTGGTGTTAGAGCAAGTTCACAACTTGTCTCTCCACAAGTTGGTCCTAGGACGTATATGCATTTCGAGTCACCCGATACCTCTCCCTTGTCCACTAGAATGGCCACTTCACACCCGTCATACCCATCCCCATCACCTTTCCCAAGAGGCCCAAATCCTCATGAAAGCTCCACTACCAACAAAGTGGGCGGCATCAACTCCGTCATAGAAGCCCTACCTAATGTCTTTGATCGGCTGGAAGACATCAAGTTCCGACTCAACCGACTTGAGAGAAATGGGCCTGCTCCAAGAATGAATGAGAGTGACCCCTGGGAAAATCTAGATAACCACCTTTTGGAATTCTTGAAAGCCAAAACCCCCGCATTTGAAGGATCCTACAGCCCAAGCCTTTTTCTAGATTGGGAGGTTTCTATGGACCAATACTTTAAATGGTATCCCTTGAACGAAGGGATGAGAGTGAGGCTAGCCAAAGCACACCTCTCCAAACAAGCTAAAAATCATTGGTTAATTATGGAGGGTTTAAGGAGGATCCGCGGGGAGGCCCCGATTGGCACTTGGGAAGAGATGAAGGCCGAGCTTAGGAAAACCTACACTCTCCGACCCTCTCCTTCCTACTCGGAGAATCACAGCCCGAGGAGCACTCTCACTCCTCCAACCCCACCCGTCCAAACCCTTCCCACTAAAACCTAAGTGGTCCCAGCCTTCGCCTCTCCATCTATCCCCATAAGGGCCCCCACACCCCAACCTAAACCCCCTCAACCAACCTACACTACTCAAAACCCTTTGGTCCCCGCCTCTGTCTCTCCATCTTCCCCCATAAAGGACACACCTCCCAAGACCAACCAACCCAATCCTCAGCACCCAACCCATCTCCCACTCCCGACCCTAACTCTACCATGTCCTAGGCCTCCACTACTTCCTCTCCCTATCCTAACCCAAGTTTCCCATTACCCACCACCCCGGGTACACCATGCACTACCCATCATCACCCCACCCCCAAAAGACCTTCCCATTTCCTTGGGAAAAGAGACCACACCCATCCACACGGGAACAGATGCTAACCCAGAATCCCTCCCCACCCTCGAGGAAACCCAAGTACACACCAATGGTGAGGAAGAGCCTCAAATCTCCCTTTCACATAGCTCGGACCATCATGAGCCACTTGCCTTCACTCATGGCACCATAACCATAAATGGGCCCCTACTCAAATGGCTCAAGGTAAACCCCATCCTCCATAGCTTGCACTTATACCTTCTACCCATGGAGTGACACCTCCCTATAGTGCCCCTCTCCTATCACACCACCATTCAATCATCTTACCAAGTGGAGACATTAGGGGATCTTCTTAAGGGCCTAGCATGGCAAATATAGTTGACTGCCATGTTGACCACAATGGCCGACCGACCTAGGAGCCTTGACCGCCTACACTTATGTGTCGGGTCTATCACCTCGATTTGCACCGTTGGTTACTACACTAGCGACCTCCTACTATTCCTCCCCACACCCGATAAGCCCGACCTTATCCTCGAATTAGAGTTCCTTATATCGGGTAGAAAGCCAAGTCATCCCCTCATGGCCGACCCACCCACCAAAGACTTCAGCCCAATGAATTCATTAGAGGAGGATGATCCACCACCATATTGTGAGGACCTTGAGGTTGACCAGATGAACTTAGAGCTCCTTTCCCCCGGTTACACTTATGTTGATCATTTTGACCCCTCCCAATTGGAGCCCGGGAACTCATGTGGCCTACCCGCATCACTTACCACCCACTCCTTCCTACCCTCACCCACCATGTTAGACCAAGCCCACCTCTTCCAAATCCCGGGCGACACAAGGGTAGCCATGACCATGTAAGATCTACACCTAGGGAACAAGGAAATGCCTCTCTTCATGATGTCCACCTTCCTAGACCCCTTTGACCCTTTTAAGTGGAAGCTCAAATGCCATCCTAAAACCTCATACATGGATGTCATCTCTGGGATAGGAATGCATATGTCTTGGCATCTCACACCACTTGGCATGATTAGTAACTCGGGTCCTTTCATTCATGACACCCACAAGTCAGGTCGGAAGTATGATTGATCCATATTCGGGTGTAATGGCCCTCCCCCATTCCTCATTGGTGTTACGCATGTTAGGAGCATTCACGGATGTCCGGGTGCCCCGGCATTTGCCACCCCCATGCACGATAGATCCACCTATGGATACCTCGATCCCCCTGAGTCCATGAAAGTCTTAATCGCATCAAAGCATGATAGGTCTATGTATGGTTGCCCCGGTCCACCTTTGTACACTATCCTCTTTCACACCCACTCACCGCATCATGATGCATGGCATGAGCATACACGCAAGTAATTCGTGATGAGCGGTGAGGCTCACAAGGAGCGGACAAAAGCTCACGAGTGCCACTTGGGATTCCAAGTAGGCAACCTTGCAATGGTGAAATTGGAGTGGCTCTTCCCTACGGACACCTCCAAATCGAGGGCACGAGGACTTGGACCTTCCGAAGTTCTGAGTGGCTTTGGCAACACGGCCTATGGGTTGGACATACCGATGGGTTCTGGGATATACCCCACTTCCCACGTGGTAGACTCGGCACCTTATACGGGCACCGCGGTGGATCCTAGTGAATGCCTCGAGCCTCTATCTACCTTTGAGAGTGACACCTTTGTTGAGTTATGGTTTTGATGATTGTTGTGATTGTTAAGTTATGGTTTTGATGATAACTAAACTTAATGTGTGATTAAGTGATGATAACTAAACTTGTGGTTGATTGCTCATGCTCCTGTTATCTATGTATGTTTGAGATGACAAATGGCAACGGTTACATGGTCTTAATGCTTGGTTTGCATATGTTGGTTCTACAAGAGATTTCAAGCCTTTATATGTTTGAACATATGGACTTGAGCTTTGATGAACACTTTTGTTCAAATCCTGATCAAATAGTTTGAAACTAGTTTTGTTGATTTTTACGCATACCATACATGCATTTGTCAAAGCAACAAGTGTTCCAATCTTATATGTGAAATTGGGTCTCAATGTAAATCACTTCTTGAACTCTAATAGATATTTCACATATCATTTTGAGCTTGCATTATGTTGAAATAACTCATGAGAAACTTGCTTGAAAATTGGAATAATGGTACTTATATCTTGCTCAAACGGTTTACAATAAGCTCTTGTTAATTGATTGAAATTGCCAAATGACCAAAGGGGTTTCATACATGTACTTCATGCAATTACCACATGAATTATTGATCAAAGTTCTAATCCTTTTTTTCTATGGTTTTGTAGGTCAAAACACTCAACATATATTCCACAAGATCAAAGGAGTTTGAAGCCTCATACTTAAATGGGTGCAATGGAGTTCAGGGGTGAAACCTAAAAGTCTGAAGTTTACTGTAGTTGTAGGTCGACCGCCCCAGGTCGACCGCCCCAGGTCGACCGCCAGCAGCGGTCGACCCCCTCAGGTCGACCGAAAATGCCAGGGATCATATTTCTACAGAATTCTCAATAGCGGTTGACCGCCAGCATCCACAGGTCGACCGCCAGCCCCGAGCCAACATATGTTGACTTTATTTTCCACTTCGAGAAGAGTCTTTATCCTTGTAATTCTTTAATCCTAATGACACCAAATCACCCACAAAATGTGGATCTGGTCTGGGGGATGTCCATGGACCATTCAAGGGATATAAAACAGCTCATTTGGAGTCATAACCCTAACCATCCAAGAGGGCTTCATGGGAGATCAAGAGGGTGCTGTCCAAGGAGGAAGAAGAGAGTATTGTAGCTCCGTGAACAGTACTTCATGCAGCAAGTTCTTCATCTATCTCCAACCCATTCAAGGTACTTCTCAAGCCAACAAGCATCTATGAAGTGAAGAATCAAGCAACCAACAAAGAGAGATCAAGGGTGAGGCTATCAAGAAGCAAGCAAGGATTTCAAGAAGAGATAAAAGGAAGGTTATCCAAGGGAAGAAGAAGAAGGATGCTACAAGGAAGAAGGAGCCATTCAAGCATCATCTTAAGGTACTCTAGCTCCATTTGAAGTCAGTAGTCTCAAAGGAAGAGAACAAGCTCACAAGCATCAAGAAGATACATGGATTTGTCCAAGGAAGAAGGAAGGGTACTGTAGCCGTGAAGAGTACTCCGTGTAAGAAGATATACATCAAATACAAGGCCATTCAAGCTGAGTCTCAAGCTATTCAAGTGAAGAAGGAATCAACGCGAACATCCAGAGCACACACTCAGGGGGAGCCTAAATCAAGAGCTTTCTAAACTGTGGTTTATTCATGTTTGTGTTTTGTGCTTTATAGTTTTAGATTTGTGTTTCTTATAAACTGTAAACTCGTGTGTGTGTGTGGATCGTTGTTGGATCGTGGTCGTGTGTGTGTGTGTCGTACTTGATTCGTGTGTGCATAGGTCTTCTTAGATCTGTGTGTGTGTGTGGATTTATCCACATCTTAGTGTTTGTGTGTGTGGAGTGCTGCACTTGTCACAGCGTGTGTGTGTCTTGTTGATCCGCTTGTTGGATCGTGTTGGAGACTGCATCTCCATATGTGTGTGTGTTTTGGGGCGCGTCCCCGTGTGTGTGGGCAGGCGTCGTCCTGCGTGTATGGTTGGAGCGTCGTCTCCGTTTGGGGATTTATCCCCGAGTGAAGTCTCACCGGGTTTGGTGAGGGGTGGACGTAGGATTGCCGTCATTGCATCCGAACCACCTTAAAAACCGTTGTGCACTATGGTTTGATTTGTGTGTTTTGGTCCTTTTCTTCTACCTCTATTCTAAGTGAGTGTATTTGTTAATTATTGTTACGGATTTATCTACGTATATCTTGCATATTCTATATCTCATCATACAAAGTTTTATAAATCCAATTTGTGTTCAAATAGTTTTGAATCTCATAATTAGCATTCTATCACATATTTTAAAAAGGCCAAAAGTTTCCTTAAAATTTGTAAACACCCAATTCACCCCCCTCTTGGGTGTCATTGATCGCGGGACTTCAATTGGTATCAGAGCCAAGGCTCTATTTTTTTATAGATCTAACGATCTAGAGTGATTCAGATCAATGACTACCATTATGTATACTTTGAATTCTCCACCGGTGTTTGATGGTTGCAATTTTGATTTGTGGTTAGGTAGAATGTGCAGTCTTGTCAACTCATATGACCCTAAGCTATGGAAGCTCGTTTCATATGGTGCTTATGAGTTGCCTAAGAATAAAAATGTCTGGACTGAAAATCAAAAGCTTAAACATGAACAAAATTGTTTGGTGTTAAAGTTGCTAACTGCTGTAGTTGATTCTAATTATTTCCCCTTTATTTCCCATTGCAGATCCGCGAAGGATATCTTGGATGACCTAACCAAAATTCGGGAAGAGGATGGAGACCAATGTCTTGTGGTAGGGACGAGTGAACAAAGGAGTGATCAGCCAAGTGGATCAAGCTCATCAAGTGGATCAAGCTCAAAGGTAAATTCTGATTCTGATAATGAAGATGAATTTAGCTATGAAGATTTGTTGAATGCATATGATGAGCTTGCTAAAAAGTACAAGAAAGTTAAGTCTGAAAATAAAAAATTAAAAAATAAATCTGAACATGCTTTTCTTGAGAATGCTTCTTGTGATAAATGCTCGAAACTTGAAAAGGAGATTAGTGTTTTGTTAATTCAGAACTCCTTACTTGAAAGCAATGCGAAAAATCTTAAAAAACTTCAAAAAGAAAATTCTTCATGTAATAAATGCTTGGAATTCAAAACAGAAAATGAATCTCTTATGACTGACATCAAAAACCATGAAGAAGTCATTTCATGCATGAGAAAAGAAAATGAAGGATTGAAACAGTTGAATAATGGCATTTCTGAAAGATTGCTTATTTTTGAAAAAGGAAAAAGTTTGCTTGTTGATGAATGTGAAAAGGTGCATGTGTTGGAACAAGAAGTGGAAAACCACAAAACCATCAATACACATTTGAATGAAAAAATCAATTCTTGTGAAAATGTGATGGTTTCCTATGAATTGCACATTTCATCACTTGAAAAAGAAATCTCTGACTTGAATGCTTCATTGTCTAGATTTGTGGATGGTCAAAATAACCTGGACAAATTGCTAGGAATGAAAGTAAACTTTCAAAGAGAGGGGCTGGGCTATAATCCAGTGAACAAAAAGAAGTTTGGAAATAAAGTTTATACATCCTTTGTGCACAATTCAAACATAGCCAGCACATCAAATGAGAATCTGAAAAAGGAAAATCATGTTGCACACACACATGGATCCACAAAGAAAATTAATTTGCATCAAAAATCTAAAAATGCTGCTAGTACACCCATGCATGTTAAACATACTTCTGCCACATACACACAACCACTTAGAAAGAAACTTTCATATTTTTACTGTGGTAAATCTGGACATGCCATACATGATTATTTCATTATGAAGAATGATGATTTGAGAGCATGCAAGAAAATGAATATTTTCAAAAATGTAAAAAAAGTTTCATTTGGGAGAAATGGATTTGAGAATTCTTATGTTTATGCTAAAAGATCACATGAGAAAATAACTTCTGTGCGTTGTTTCTATTGTGGTGAATCTGGGCATACTAAGCATGATTGTGAGTTGATGCATGGTTGTCCTTTGATGAAAAATGATAATTTGAATACTGTCAAAAAGTGAAAACCATGTGCAAATGTTGCTGCTAACCCACAAGGACCCAAAAGTATTTGGGTACCTAAGAATGGTAAATGAGAAATCTATTTTGCAGGTGTGCCTTGGGAATGTAAAGCATGAAATCTATTTTCATCAAGAAGGTAAGGCACATAGGTCAAGTGGTATAAGTCAGGTATGAAGAAAAATCAAAAACTGAATTTGAAGATCAGGTGATATCCCTCCTACATTTGTAGTGACTCTATCATGTTTTAACTCACTTTGTGTCATATAGTCATGTAATCTTACATATGTCTACACATACATTTCATTCACAGTTGTTTGCATATTTGTGCCCATATCACTTGTCATATAACATCTTGTTGAAGTGGAGTTTTGAAACCGTCAATAAATCTCACTACACATACTGAGTTTGCATAAGCTTCACGTACTGTCATGCATAAATTGAATATTGTGAATTCATGTCATAATGCATAGCAATCCTCCTACCTTCACCACCCTTGACTACATAGTATATCAAATGGTGACATGTGGAAGGGCAGGTTACGCCTGTCTGAAAGCTATCACTACGCGTGAGGTGATCTTCAGATCTAAGTTCTCCGCCCGGTACTATGAGTCAATCAGTCACAGGCTGTACATGGCATTAGATTTTTACTGAGCATATCACAGTCATGCACACATTGAGGGGGAGTCATCAGATTCGTCATATGGGCTTTATGTTTAAGTTCACACATGAGTCATGCATTACATCTAGAGCTGTCTGGGACATGTTGGTTGTTAAAATAATTTGTCATGCCATTGTCAATAAATTTGAATCGAAATTGACAACTCAAGTCCTCTTGTCCTTGGATGCAGATTACACTCCCAAAATCCAAATGATATAGGGCTAGTCATGGCTAAGTTTGAGTCAATGAAAGGAATATCTTGTAAGGATGAAAATGATGAGAACCCTATCAATTTGCTACAAGAAGATGGGATACTTTGTGTAGAACAATCTCCAGGATCGACTTAAGCACAAGCTGGTGAAAGTCCTTGTACGTGCTAAAGCAAGTATCCAGGGCATGGTATGAAAAGTCTGCATCTTTTTATTGAGAACAAGTTAAATAGGTAAAGTTGATCAACCATTTTTCATGAGAAAATTAGGTAAAGTCTTTTTAGTGGTTCATGCATATGTAATTAATACCATCTCTAGAACTACTAATAATGCTTTATATGATTATTTTGCAGGGATTGTGCAAGTATATTTTAAAAAAATCTCAATGAGTACATTAAATTTCACTCTTCTTTGGATTGCAGGTGGAAGGCTTGGAAGAAAATGGATTCACAAGGCAAAGGTAAGAAAGCAAAATCTAAAATATCAACCCTCGTGAGGTTGGTGATTTTAGTGATTGAAGGCTTCCAATCTTGTCTCCTGAACTAAGGTAATTCAACCTTGTCAATTCATGCAATGGCCATCTTTGTCACTTGGTGACACTCTCAAGTGATAGGTATTGATTCTAAAAATTTGAATTGTCATTTATCAGCATGTTGTGATGAATATGCCTAATTGATTGAATCAAATTGAAAATCTTGAAGGATGTGTATGAAGTGGTTGCACATTGAATATTCTCAATTTGAATTGCATGATCACACTTGAATTGAATTACATATCTGGTATATCAAATGGCGTCTGTGAAAAAGTGGATTATGTCCACTTGGAAGTATTTCCTATGCGTTGAGCTGGGTCTTCGGACTAAAATCTCCGCCTAGTACCAGATCTTGAAAATTGGTATTGGTTGATGTGTAAATGAATTATTGAGCTGAGGTATGTAAATTGAAACCATGCTTGTGATTAAATGATTCATACATTTGGCTGTTGAATGAATTCTCATTTCAAAACTTGTGAAATGCTCTTGAAAATCTATTTTTGAACAATTCTGAAAATTGGGTTGCATTGCTTAATTTTGAGCATTTATTCACCCTTTTTCATAAAGGCCATGTCATGAAAAATGTTGTTGACACATTAATATAATGTTAATGCTCCAATGTGAAATTTACCTCTAGGTTTGAAGATCAAGCCCTCCTATACTACATTTGCATCTTGCATCACATGCTCATCTAGGCATAGGTTGCACGCATTAGAATGGATTCATGCATTAGCTGAAGTTAGTTCATTCATTTGGTATCAGAAGTTTTGCACCACATTACATTCTATCTTGGCATGTTCCATTTCATTAATATATGATCAAGTTGCATTACATCAGTGCTCATGTATTAGCTGCATTCACTTCATTCCTTTGGTATCGATTTGTTTGGCATCAGTTGCACATGTGCATTGCATGTTGCATACATTTCCTCTGTGTGCTTGTTTGATATTATATGCTATTCACCCCATCCCTTGGCATTTCGATGGCCTTATGTCTTCTTGATAAATAATACTGCATTTGAGTCATTATTGGTGTGTTTCATGTCGTACACTCTGGGAGAGTTTATAATTCATAAGTGCATCTATTTAGGGGGAGTTGCACTGTTATGTATTCATGATATTTTCGGTATACATGTTGAATCAAATTCGGACACTTCATGCACAAAATGTGAAAATGAGTGTTAAAGATAAGGATATATGATTTTCTTTTCAACACTATTGAGATGTTAAACTTGTTGCATGTATGTTGAAGAGATAGTTGAGGAAAAAGCTGCCTACCTCTCCTTATTGAAAAATATTGAATAAAAATGTAAGATAGAGCAATGCTCAGTCTCACTAAGTAAACTGGGCACATGTCACCTGAGACGTGATGTGATTCATATCTGAAAAGTGTTGACTAGTATCTCTGTTCAAAATGAAGTGAAATGGTTCAGTATTCTGAGTAACCGGGGATTCTGGCATGAGCTCCATGCGTCTACTCGCGTAAAAAAGGATTATTTGAACTTGATCACTCTTAAAAAAGTCTGATTATCATGTGATATTGGTTGAGTTGAAAAATATTGGTGAAAACTCATTGTGGTAGAGCATAGCCTCCAATACGCCGTTCTCAAAATAAAAGTGCAGTCTGTAAAATGTCTCATTGTGTTGATCTGAAAATCTGAATATCCATATTACAACTATCGTTTTTCATGTTACTCACTTACACAACTAGAAATTTGATTTAATATGTATTCAGAAAATTGATTGACTGCTTTAGCAATTGTATGAATCTCCTATATGATTGCATAATCTCCCATGTGCTACACATGTGCATTCCGGTTAGCATGACTCTCTTGCATCTTTCTTATACCCATTCCCTGTTTATATATGTACGGGGGAGATTGCATGTATGTTTATATGTAACTGTTTGGTTACATTATGTGCACTTCATGAGTCACCATTTGCATGTGTTGTATTTCATGCATTTCAAACCAAAATATAAAAATCAAAAATTTTGAAAATCAAAGAAAATCCTTTTGATATGCCCTCCTGCTCTTGTTTGTTGTGACAATTTGACATGGGATCTAGGTCTTGTATGCTATCATGCTGAACACCTCATCCTGTGAACATCTTCCTCCACTGGTTCATATCCTCGAGGTCAATCACCACCTTCAATTGGTATCGATACATGCTTGACTGTATTTACTTTGGATGATTTCATATTGATTTGTGAGAATAATCACCAATTGGTTTCTTCTGATTGGAATCATATTGCTTTGTTCATCCATGATTTGCACTTGCTTCTTCTGATTTGATAAGATAGGCTATTGATGTTTCAAAGGGAGATAAGCTTGTTGATATTGTTGATCATGTCACAGGGGGAGAAAGATTTACATTATCCCGCTTTTTGATTATGTCAAAGGGGGAGAAAAATTGATGATTGTGTGTGACAAGGGAAGGGGAGAAGAACATATGTGCTATTCTTTTGTATCCACTCTGGTGTATCATCACTAATAAATTACTCATCAAGTTTGTCATCATCAAAAAGGGGGAGATTGTTGAGTTATGGTTTTGATGATAACTAAACTTAATGTGTGATTAAGTGATGATAATTAAACTTGTGATTTATTGCTCATGCTCCTGTTATCTATGTATGTTTGAGATGACAAATGGCAACGGTTACATGGTCTTAATGCTTGGTTTGCATATGTTGGTTCTACAAGAGATTTCAAGCCTTTATATGTTTGAACATATGGACTTGAGCTTTGATGAACACTTTTGTTCAAATCCTGATCAAATAGTTTGAAACTTGTTTGGTTGATTTTTACGCATACCATACATGCATTTGTCAAAACAACAAGTGTTCCAATCTTATATGTGAAATTGGGTCTCAATGTAAATCACTTCTTGAACTCTAATACATATTTCACATATCATTTTGAGCTTGCATTATGTTGAAATAACTCATGAGAAACTTGCTTGAAAATTGGAATAATGGTACTTATATCTTGCTCAAACGGTTTACAATAAGCTCTTGTTAATTGATTGAAATTGCCAAATGACCAAAGGGGTTTCATACATGTACTTCATGCAATTACCACATGAATTATTGATCAAAGTTCTGATCCTTTTTTTCTATAGTTTTGTAGGTCAAAACACTCAACATATATTCCCCAAGATCAAAGGAGTTTGAAGCCTCAGACTTAAATGGGTTGCAATGGAGTTCGGGGGTGAAACCTAAAAGTCTGAAGTTTACTGTAGTTGTAGGTCAACCGCCCCAGGTCGACCGCCAGCAGCGGTCGACCGCCTCAGGTCGACCGAAAATGCCAGGGATCATATTTCTACAGAATTCTCAATAGCGGTCGACCGCCAGCATCCACAGGTCGACCGCCAGCCCCGAGCCAACATATGTTGACTTTGTTTTCCACTTCGAGAAGAGTCTTTCTCCCTGTAATTCTTTAATCCTAATGACACCAAATCACACACAAAATGTGGATCTGGTCTGAGGGATGTCCATGGATAATTCAAGGGCAATAAAATATCTCATTTGGAGCCATAACCCTAACCATCCAAGAGGGCTTCAAGGGAGATCAAGAGGGTGCTGTCCAAGGAGGAATAAGAGAGTATTGTCGCTCCGTGAACAGTACTGTCGCTCCGTGAACAGTACTTCGTGCAGCAAGTTCTTCATCTATCTCCAACCCATTCAATGTACTTCTCAAGCCAACAAGCATCTATGAAGTGAAGAATCAAGCAACCAACAAAGAGAGATCAATGGTGAGGCTATCAAGAAGCAAGCAAGTATTTCAAGAAGAGATAAAAGGAAGGTTATCCAAGGGAAGAAGAAGAAGGATGCTACAATGAAGAAGGAGCCATTCAAGCATCATCTTAAGGTACTCTAGCTCCATTTGAAGTCAGCAGTCTCAAAGGAAGAGAACAAGCTCACAAGCATCAAGAAGATACATGGATTTATCCAAGGAAGAAGGAAGGGTACTGTAGCCGTGAAGAGTACTCCGTGTAAGAAGATATACATCAAATACAAGGCCATTCAAGCCGAGTCTCAAGCTATTCAAGTGAAGAAAGAATCAACGTGAACATCCAGAGCACACACTCAGGGGGAGCCTAAATCAGGAGCTTTCTAAACTGTGGTTTATTCATGTTTGTGTTTTGTACTTTATAGTTTTAGATTTGTGTTTCTTATAAACTGCAAACTCGTGTGTGTGTGGATCATTGTTGGATCCGTGGTCGTGTGTTTGTGTGTCGTACTTGATTCGTGTGTGCATAGGTCTTCTTAGATCTGTGTGTGTGTGGATTTATCCATATCTTAGTGTTTGTATGTGTGGAGTGCTGCACTTGTCGCAGCGTGTGTGTGTCTTGTTGATCCGCTTGTTGGATCGTGTTGGAGACTGCATCTCCGTATGTGTGTGTGTTTTGGGGCGCGTCCCCGTGTGTGTGGGTAGGCGTCGTCCTGCGTGCGTGGTTGGAGCGTCGTCTCCGTTTGGGGATTTATCCCCGAGTGAAGCCTCACCGGGTTTGGTGAGGGGTGGACGTAGGATTGCCGTCATTGCATCCGAACCACCTTAAAAACCGTTGTGCACTATGGTTTGATTTGTGTGTTTTGGTCCTTTTCTTCTACCTCCATTCTAAGTGAGTGTATTTGTTAATTGTTGTTACGGATTTATCTACGTATATCTTGCATATTCTATATCTCATCATACAAAGTTTTATAAATCCAATTTGTGTTCAAATAGTTTTCAATCTCATAATTAGCATTCTATCACATATTTTAAAAAGGCCAAAAGTTTACTTACAATTTGTAAACGCCCAATTCACCCCCCTCTTGGATGTCATTGATCGCGGGACTTCAATACCTTCGGAGAGCCTCCACCAATCAGCTTGAGAGCCCGACGTGAGCACACGGAGGCAATACTAGGCAAGTAGGGTACCATCGCCGGCAAGAGGGTGTGCCTGAGCTACCTTTAGAGGCTGAAGAGCCGTCCCCCGACTAGGGGCGCGGAGTTGAGTTTGGAGATCGTGGCTCGCCCGGAGCTGCATTTGGTGTATTACTTCCCTAGTGGACCCATACTCGACGGGGTCGAGTTTTCCCCACCCCGGGGGTATGATGGGGGCATCCCTTGCCCCTCCACATTTTCGAGGCTCGGATTGTTCGTCGGCATGCGTCATTGTGTTTGTCATATTTTTTTGAGTCTAGTCATGTAATTTTTATATTTTATTTGAGTCATAAACTCTGTAATTTTTCCTTTATTTGAGTCCGGTACCTAGGTTAGTGAGTCATTTACCTAAGTTCTCTGTCATATGGTTGATTAGGTTTGCTATTGGGCCCAATTCAATGGGCTAGGCCCAGGGGCGCCCGTCCCTGGTCTGTCTGGTCATTGTGTCAATTGTCCAAGGTCAGTATGGTCATATGAAAAGTCTGGAGTCTATAAATAGCCCCCTCCCCTCTCTCATTTGTAACCTTTGATGATCAATATAATAGATAATTCCTTTGTGGAGTTTTCTTTTCTCTCTCTCAAAGGGAGGCGCCCCCATTCTCTCTCCTCCCCCTCCCACCTACTTTCTAACTCCCCTCCCCTCATTCAAGAGCCTTCCCAACTTCCCACAACACCTCATTACTCCCCCCTAGTCCCACGATAGAATCCACCATTCTCCAAGCCACCCTCCAACCACCAACCACCCACTCCCCTTCCCCAAGTACCTCTCTCATTCCCCAAGGGAGAGTTCTCCACTCCCCAAGCACCCCTTCCCTTCCCCAACACAACCCTTCCCATCCCCAAGACCCCCCATTAACAACCCCCATTAAGCCACATTCCAACCTTGAGAGAGATCTCTCCTTCCCTCTCTCCTTCCCAACCCAAATTCGTAGCTCTCCCTCCCTCCACCTACTAGACCCCCTTCCAGCCCCCATTCTCCCCCTCCCTCACCTTGGTTTGCCCTCTCCCAGACCCCCTCACAGCTAGGGGTTGCCCCCACACCCATCCACCCCATTTCCCATCCCATCTACCCCATTTCCCATCACCTATCACCACCCTATTCATCCCAGTTCGCAGGCAGTAGTCAAGGGTTGAGTTACAGAGGCTGCCACATCTTCACCGCGCATCTTCTGGTGGTGTACCTTATACTGTTAGAAAGCTTGGCAAGGCTGCTTTGTAAGCGAGGTGGTCTCGTCATCGTTCGACTTCGGAGCTGCTCGGAGGAGTCATCTTCGTCAGACTACGCATTTCCTCCCAGGCAGACAACCAGCAGCGACTTTCAGAGGCTCCCACGACTAGCACCCTAGGCTTCTTGAGGCCCCATTTAGCTGAGGGCTTCTCCTGCAAGTCCCCTGCCATCTCCAAGAAGCAGAACAATTTTTGGAGCTCGGAGTCAAGAATTCCATTTTTTCTCCCCGAGGTGCGCAAGGTCAGCTCCCCAGAACCTGGTCCTACCTCCTTCCACTTATCCAGTCATCACGGTCAGCTCCGACCTTCAACCACGGTCCCGTTGGTCTCCGTTCGAAAAAGACTCGACCACGATTGCAGAGGTTCTGGTCCTACATCAATCGGACCATGGGAGTGCTCGTGGTGCCTTCGTCTTCCAGCAGCAGCAATCTGAGAGCAACCAGAGCCAGAGCGGTCCAGCCCCGTTCCAGACCCTGCCCCAGTCAGCGACATCGTCAAGAAATTCCACGAAAATTCAGGCGTCATCCTGGGTCAAGTCAGAAAGATTCGACACTAGTTACGACCTTTTCTAAGCTCAGTAAAGACCGTGGCGGCGCCGTCTTCTACTGTCTGTCCGGCTGTTCCAGAAGCTGGCAGCATCGACAGAACTCGGCACATCGGCTTCTACCTTCACTCCCCCTCCCCGCCTGGCTGACTTACAGCCCCTCCCTGCATGGAGGTAGTGTTTGGTTGTAATTCACTTAACCCCCACCCTGAGAACCCCCTCCTATGTGAGGCGTAGTGGTGTATTCATTTGAATTTTCAGATCAAAGCGACACCAACGCGGCGTGCGGGTGCGTACCCACGCCTCCCAGCTCACCCTCGTCTCCGGCCGGGATCGGTGTAGTCACGCCGATCAGGTGAGCTTCTGGTCACTTCTCTTTTCTGGCATTCATTGCTTAATTAGTATTGCTTCTTAGCTTTGTCGACGGTGAGGGAGTGCCCGTTCCCACTTTCCATACATCAAGTGACTAGTGACAACCGTGGAGCGAGGCGAGAGCAACCCCTTACATCCCACGCCCTTGGCGTGCTAGCCGCCCGTGGAATTGGGCATCCTAGGCCCTTAGGGATCCATCCTAAGCTAGCCTAACCCTAGAACGTCAAGGTCCCACCTCCGACCCTTCCCACCATCGCCGGTTTGCCTATGAGCAACCGTGATCGCTACGCGAGTCGGTCCGCTAGAGTGAGTCCGTCGCTCAAGGTTGATTGCTTGTAAGTCTAGGTCCAAGGTGTATCGGTCTAGTGGCTATCACCCCCAAGGTGGTGTCACATCACAAGGTCTGTGATGCAGGATGGGACGTGACTCGACGCCAATTTGAATGTGATCCTAAGACTCTAGGCAAACTCGTGACTCGTCCCTAGCGAGGGAAGCGTGCGGATGTGCGCGGTTGAGAAACCGGCAATGAGCTAGGGTGGTCAACTCTTTTTTTCGTGCCCGGATCGAGTCACGGGATGGGTTTCACTCTCTCTCGCAGTGGTGATTAAAATACTTTAACGAGCTAAGACCTATCACATGCAAGCTGCGACATATAGAAATATATACGAGTAAAGTAAATGCCAAAGAGGGGAGCGGAAACGATACCTCCACGCTACCGGGCGTAGGGAAGGCGACCCCGACTATGACTCGTACTCCAGGTATAAGTGAATTAACAATAATTAGAGAAATGATTTTATTGCCCACTCCACGCAGGGAGGTAAAGGGCTACACGTGGGCCCCAGGAGTAGCGAACTCGGGTTGACGGGCAGCAAGTCGGAAGGGCTATCGGGCCGGAGACGGGCTGCTAGTCCGACTGGGTACTGTTCCGACTCCCTGGACAGCAAGGGAACTCGACTGTTGGGACGGCGGCTTCCGGTCGACTTCTGGTCGATGCAGTTGGCTGGGACGCCAGTGGAATCCTTCTCTTCGACCTCTGAACTCGGCGGAAGCCGAATCTGAGCCGGCATATTTTCTGAGGAATTATCCGGCAGACTCCTCTTGTTGGCCTGACTCGGAATAGACCTGCGCACCTCCACGAAAACAATTGTTACGCCTAGATCCGGAGGCGGATCGAGGCAAGACCGGCGCCGTCGGACAGAGGACTCAAAGGGATACAAAATAAATTAATTTCACAACCATCCAGTAAACATATTAGAAATGAAAAACTCTATGGGTTGTAGTTATTTCAAGATCGGAGTCCAGATCAAGCAGGACAGAATGGGATCTGTCTAAAAATGAATTTTGACCCAAAAGGAAAACGGTCGCTCTGGACTCTAGGAATTTTATGGGTATAAGGGTGGGAAGTGAGGATCACGCATGAATTGTTTGGTAATTTTTGGAGATGGCTAACGGGGCAGGTAAAATATAACAACAGGCTACTATCCTGCAGATCTGCTGATTGGCAGACTGTCAGGGGTGGAACTAAACGACTGGGAAAAATAGCAAATGGTGGCATATTGACACAAAATTTAAAATGGGAATGGATAACAAGGAGGGGAATGAGCTCTCAAAATTTCAAAATCATCATATTCACGGATTGGGAGGACCAACCTTTTCTTTGAGATTCTGTCCTGGATCTCGGAATCCTAGATAGCACTTCAAAGAACAGACTATGGCGACTCGACGGTGGCACGAACGGAGGCGACGGCGGCGGTGGCTGGAAGTCACATCCAACAAAGGTGATAGAGGTGGGAATCACTCCCAGAATCAAGACTTCACACCTTGGATAATGCTACAACTCTCACAGCTGCAAGAAGGGGGAGAGAGGGGAGGGGCACCCAAGGCACAAGAACACACAATTTTTTGATTTCCTTCTCATTAATCTATGAAAATATAGAAAATACATCGGTTTTATATGAAATATAAATGACCTAAACTAACCTCAGATCTAGGGTTAGGGAGGGGTAATTAGGGGAGAGAAGAATTTTCTCCCATGTGGTCAATTACAACAAATTTAAAAAACTAAAAAGGGCGGGATTATTTAAATCCCACATGGGGACAAGGGAGGGGGCGCCCCCCTCTTGGAGTCAACAAGAAGGGCTTGGTCAATAGTCCCCCTTGGACCATGGACCAGCCCCACATGGGTCCTAGAGAGTCTAGGTGGCCCAATGGGAGAGAGGGTGGGGGTCTCACCGGGCCTATGCGGCCTTTTTGCAAAGAAACCCATTGACTTAGCCCAAGTAACCCATTAGCTTATACTTGCCATACAATTGTAAACACAATTAACTCAAGGATATAAATGAACATAAAAAAAAGTTAGTGGTCTTGCTTCGATGTCCCATCAATTCTCCCCGGGTGGGAGAAACTCGACCCCGTCAATTATGGGGTGCAGCTGTTCAAGTGGCTCCTACAGATCCGTCACTGTATCAGGTAGCGTGGAGGTACACTCCACTTCTAGTAATCGTCACCTGCTCATCCCGTATATGTTCGATATGCTCACACTGCTGTGGGAATGAGGCTAGTGGTGGACACTCCGGGGTGGGATCACTCTCAAAGGGAGGAGACGGCTCAAAGACTCACTAGGAATCACCGTTGGGTCTCTTTATGTGACTAGATCCGAGACATTGAGGTAGAGCTGATCCCAAATTCTGACAAGTCTACAACGTATGGATGAGATCCGACTTGCCTCACACTCGAAAGGGATTGACACCGCGAGCTTGCAATAGACCGACTATGCAACTCCTAATATGCTCGACACATGCATGTACAGACTCTGAACAAATAAATAAAAACATAGACTCACACAAAACCCTAAACAAACCTACTGTTAGACCGACTCTTACATATGCAATGGTGGACCAGGACATCCGAATGTATGCCTTGCATACACAAGATGCAACTGGAGGTTGGCGGAATGGGGGACTCCTAGACATCCTTAAGTGAACCATGCATGCAAGGACTTCCTATTGGATTGGGGAGGTTTGGGGGGCCTAGGAGAGCCAAATTTACCTTCTTCATCTCTAGATGATGGCGATGTATGCAACGCTTTTCGATGAAGCATAGGTTGACTAGCCTGTGTGGAAGATGTGTGATAGTGGACCTCCTTGGCAAGGTGGAATAGATGAGGTGGGTCATAAGGTTCACTTGGGGAGGGGTCGAAGGGATCAAAGAAAGTGTGACCTCTCGGGATGGGTTCCCTCATGACACGGTCCCATGTTTGGAATCCTTGAAGGTGTAAATGGTCACCTTCATTCATTGTGGTAAGTGGGAAGGTGATCTCATGGAGAAGATAAGGTTCCTCCCGCGGGAAAAGTGGAATGAAATAAGGCTCGGCCGGCATGGGGAGGAATAAAAGAACCTATGTGGTGACATGACCCACAGTGCACACGGAGGTAATAGACCTCAAAGCAGGATGGGTGAAGCTACGACCTTTGGGTCGGTCGAAGCCTGGGGCCAACATGTGCGTCAACTTCAACTGCCGGTCTAATCCCTTAATAAGGTCTTCTAATGTATCTACATGGTGACAAGATCGGAAAGTGGTGTGGAATGAGTTGACGGGCACTAATGGTAGTGCGGGGTCCACGGATGGATAGTAAGGTTGTCTAGGGACCAAGCCTATCTTGAACCAGCTAAGTAGTGGCTCGGCGATGATTAGCTTTCCCGTTAGAAGTACAGGTGGCTCTAGCTGATGTGGCTCCAAATGAAGTGGCTCCGACTAAAGACCGGAAGGTGAAGTAGGTGGCAAAGGAGCTCTAGGGGAAGGGTTCCCCGGTTGGGGTGGGTGAGGCCGTGGGGTAGGAGCATCCTGCCTCGTGGACTCATGTGGCCGTTCGACAGGCCCGACACTCTGCTGATAGGTAGATGCTCACCGTAGGGCAGCATCAAACCTTGACTCGAATGGCTCAACCTCTAGAGCGACCTGATAAGCATGCTCCAGAGTGGTCACGTTGCGGCAAAACAATTCAAACTGGTAGTGAATCCACAAACCCTTCCGGAAGCACAATGCGGTCGTGGTGCTCTCCTCTCCAACTCCCAACAGGTACTCATCAAAGTCGTGTATATACTCAGACACGGACTTGTTGCCTTGGATGGGCCTGATCGGGGCTTCGTCTAGGGCGGAGACTCGTCTAACCAGACCATGGAGAGATCGGTCGGTAGCGTCCCTCCTATCCTCTATGGCGTTAAGCCTAGCCTCGGCACGACAAAAATATTCCCACATGTCTCGGTCAAACTTGTCCATCCTATCCATGAGGGTGTGCATCGTTTTAACCAAGGAAGAATGCCTTGGGACTTGGGCGTAGGGATTGGCCATAGTTGCAAAAGATGGAAATTGGGTCCTCTGTGACTGGGCATGCAAACACTCAGGACAAGACAAATTGACTCCTTAATGGACTAGACACGACCCTATACAACAATGCAAAGTTGGAATGCAGACTTGACTACAAACCTAGACTCAACCAATATCCGGTACGTGACAGAGGTTTGATCCGATGATCACACTCACATAGGTGTGTTACCTTCCCGATAGGCGTAACCTATCATTCCGGAGGAACCTTTTAATATACCTGGTATCGGAATGCAATGCAACCTAAGACTTAAACCATGCTATGATGGACTACCCTAGACTCAAACCCGCTCTTATACTAATTTGATGCGGGATGGGATGCGACTCGATGCCAATTTGATTACAAACCTTGGACTCTAGGCAAACTCGAGACCCATCCCGTGACTCGATCCGAGCACAAGAGTGAGTAGACCACCCTGACTCATTGTCGGTTTCTCAACCGCGCACATCCGCACGCTTCCCTCGCTAGATACGAGTCGTGAGTTGGCCTAGAGTCCAAGGTTTGCAATCAAATTGGCGTCGAGTCGTGTCCCGTCCCGCATCAGTCTATGCACATGTGGTCCCAGGGTCGGTGCATGTTCTGCACAAGGTCTGTGCGCATGTGGTTCCAAGGTCGGTGCATGTTCTGGTTCAATGCGCAAGGTCTGTGCACATGTGGTTTCAGGGTCGGTGCATGCTCTGCTCAAGGTTTGTGCACATGTGGTTCCAAGGTCCGTGCATATGTGAACTCAAGTCTATGCAGATGAAGAACTAAAGTCTGTGCACATGAAGAATCTAGGTATGTGCTTGTTTGGCTTCAACATTAAGAGGTCTGAGTACTCTAAGAACAGGTCGGTGCATATTACAATGCACAAGGTCAAAGCAGTAGAAGCCCTACATGATCAGGTCAGAGCACATATGGTAGTAAAATTTATTCAGGTCGCTGCATATATGATCCGTGATCATGCTTCTCATAGTCACCATGCAAGGTCGGTGCAGCTCTGTTAATGCAAGCTTTAGCAGCTGAACAAATTATGAAGCAACTGTAGCCAAAAAAGCCTAAGTACACAAGGCACTAGTCAAAGAAACAAAAGACCAGCAAAATCATCCAACTATCAGGAAGATCAAAGCACTATGAATTTAAGTCAAATCAAGGGGTAGAGAAGTCAAAGCAAGTGAGGAAGAGATAGGAAGTATCCTTGGCTTGGATTAGCATATGTCTTGTAGGTCATGACCAGACGAACAGACTACAAATGAAGAATAGCAGGTGCTTGTTCAAATGCCTCAATGAGCTACATTCTAAATCAGTCTCACATTCTATCAAGCTATCTCCAAGAGAAATTCCAAAAATCTAGAAGCCAATCCTGGATGATCAACAGTAATAGAAACATCTTCAGCTAGCAACAGATTATGAAGACTCAGAAGTGATCTAAGATGATACAGTCAACAGGCTCCTCAAGGGACGTGACTGGTTAATAAGAAGAACAAATCAGGGCACATGATCACTTATGAAGTCATGCGCGAACATGGTTGCTTCTTACGCAACACTTCCTACCTGGCACTGAACCAATCACAGCTCAAGATTCCTTTGGCACGAAAAGGTATGTCCACGTGGCTGAATCTCTAAGAGACCAATAATTAGGGAATATTCTAAGAGACCTAAGAGGAGAACTGAAGAAGATAGAAAAGGAAGAGAGAGCTGCGAAGAAGAAGAAGAATAGAGAGCCGGTCAGTGAATGAAGAAGAAGTAGAGAGCCAGAGTGAGAAAGAAGAAAAGAGAAGAAGAGAGAAAAGAAG
This sequence comes from Amorphophallus konjac, assembly GCA_022559845.1. Classification (NCBI taxonomy): domain Eukaryota; kingdom Viridiplantae; phylum Streptophyta; class Magnoliopsida; order Alismatales; family Araceae; genus Amorphophallus; species Amorphophallus konjac. The sequence continues at coordinate 371,376,334 of CM040118.1, read as the reverse complement.
AATACAGAGGTAGCCATCAACTTGAAGATCTGAAGATTAGTTTTCATCTGTTTCAGGATCAAATCCTGAACTGATTTGCTCCCGCGAGAGCTTAAGTTTTACTTCTACATATGTATTTTCTTTTTTAGTTTGTTTTTTTCTTTTCTTTGCTCGTTTGATAATTCGTTCTTTCGACTCTCTTGTTTGAGGTCGGGTTCCTCCTATGGATTCAGGAGAAGGGAGAGTGATCTCCAGTTGCCCTCTGTGGATTTAGAGGAAGAGAGGATGTGTCCTCTGGGTGGTGAGCAATGGGGTGTTGCTCACTGGTTTTCCTTCTGCAGTCGCAAGAGAAGGGAGGTGGGACCTCCGATTTTAGCTTTATGGTGTAGTAGAGCTAGGGTGCTAGTGTTGTGGGAACAAGACCAGGTCGAGGGATTTGTCTTCCTCAATTCAAGTTGTTAGGTAGCATCTGTTTACAGACTGAGTCTGCTTCTTGCTTGGAGCAAGGGAAGCCTCACTCGGTTGGAGTGGGGGGTGGACGTAGATCTCGGATCTGAGATCGAACCACCTAAAATTCCAGTGTGATATGGTTTGCCTTGGTGTGATTGTGTTTTCCTTGAGCTGTGAATGATGTGCATTATATCTAGTCTCTCGCCGATTCTGTGCTAGCATGACAAATGTTCGTCCACTGGTTTAGTAGAAGCCTTTATTTCTAAGTGTCTTCCGTGGAGCAGTTTTCATTTGTTTCTTAGAAGGGAGTTTGTTTTTTTAAATTAAGCAAAATTTCCAAAAGATCCATTCACCCCCCCCTCTGGATCTATTTCCGTGTACCACCTGTTCTATCAATTGGTATCAGAGCGGGTTACTGGTTCTTCGGATTCAACAATCCATAATAGATCCTGCAATTTTGTGGTGCACCTCTGGCCGCCGCTTATTGTCTTGAATCTGTTTGATGATTATATCCATGGACTATCCACCGGTTTTTGATGGCGCTGATTTTTACTTATGGCTAAACAACTTGCGTATGTTTGTCAAGTCTGTTGATCCTGATATGTGGAAGCTCATTGCACATGGTCCACACAGACTACCAAAGAATAAGTCCAAATGGACTGACATTCATAGATCTATGTGTGGTAAAAATCAGAAAGCTCTGAATTTAATGAAAGCATATACTAACAAGGCCTTCCATTCATGTTTTCATGCTTGCAGGTCTGCTAAGGACATTCTGGACAAGTTGAAGCTAGCCCACAGGAGAGGCAAAGAAGACATGTTGGCCTAGAGTAGATGGCGGACAAGAAGGGGGGTTGAATTATCCCCTTACCGAGATGGCGGATTTTAAAAACTATCTAAACTAATCACAGTGGAATTGAAGTTAACTATGTTGATTAGCCTAAACAGGCGTGAGATTAAAATATTCTCTCAAGCTTTCCAATCTCACTCGAATAAACTATGCAAAAGATGGTTGAAATAAATCCTAACACGGATAGCGGATGAAGCAATGTGCGATGATGCAGTGAATAAAAACATATAAAATGGCCTGTGAACGGAGATAGAAGAAATGGACAACCACACAGGCATTCATAATGGACACAGAGATTTTTAGGTGGTTCGGGACCACGATGGGCTCCCTACGTCCACCCCTCACCGAACCCGGTGAGGCTTTACTACACGCTACGAACCGTAGTAACACGGGGACGAACCCCAACACCACACACGCTGCTTCCGCAGTAATGCACACACAGGGCCTGGCCCCAAAACACTGCCACCGTAGCACTCACACACACACAGTCGGGGAATACACCCCGGACACAAAGACCACACGGAGACGCAGCTCCGTCTACACTCACAAAACTCGGGGAAACTTTCCCCACAATGAATCCACACACTCGGAGACGTAGCTCCGCCCACACACGATAATATATCTAGTTCAATGATATGGAAGGATATACAATAAATGCCCACAATATGAATCTATGCTCAAATGAATGAGTAGAGATGAGAGAAGAAGGATTCCCCCTCAAATCTGCTATCAATCCCGTTCTTGGAGAATGGGTACGCTGGAAATATCTGTCCGCAGAGTGGAAGCCGCTCAAACTTGTAGAAGGCGCCCTAGAGAGAATGGTTCAGTTACCTTGCTCCAAGTTGATTCAGATTGGCAGATATAAGCTCGTTGATTGCGTTCTCCTCTTCTTCCTCTTCCTCCTCCAAGAGTTTGCGTCGCCCTCTCCCTCTCTTCCTGCAAAGATAAAAGCCTTTAGCCCAAGAGAGATGCCGTCGAATGCTAATCGTGGCCTACATATATTAGCAAGAAGGTAGCAACAAAAAGACTACAAGGCCCTTCTAATAACCCTTCAAAACACACCCAATAGATGGGAGAAACCCTAAGGGTAATGGGGTAAAAAGCCCAAGCAAATCGGACCAGAAAATGGGCATTTCGCAATGAATCCGAAAATCACGGTCCGGACGAACCAGACAAAGTGTCGACTCTTAGAGTCGACACTTCTGTCATGGCACACTACTGGCAGAGAAGAAAAACCACCCAGGACAAAAGTGTCGACTCTTAGAGTCGACACTTTCTGTCAGGGGTTCTGCCAGCCACTAAAACAGCACATAGGCCAGAAAGTGTCGACTCTTAGAGTCGACACTTTCTATCTGGTCTAATAAAACAACGCAGACAGAACAGAACAAACTAAGTGTCGACTCTATGAGTCGACACTTTTTCTGATAGAAATAAAAACACAATAAAACTCAATTGAAACCCCAATTTTCTCATCCAAACATTAAAAGCAAATTACCATTCATTGAAATAAGGTATTGGCATATTTAAAACCACATTCTAACACAATCAAGTGGCATGCATTAAAGGGATTTTAGGAGACTAAATGAGCAAGATGCTACCACAATATTATCATGAAAATCATGCCAAAGTGTGATTTAGTCTAAAACAAACCGAGCTTTTACAAACCTCTCATATCAATTAGATTTAGGCAATCTAAGATATGAGTTCCAACATCAGACCAAAGTAAAACTCGTATATGCAAAACATGAAATCCTTTAAAATCTTGAACACTTCAAGAAGCATATCCAGTTAATCACTTTTAAAACCATCAAAACCTCATGGAGTGAAGTACATTCAATAAGCCATGTATTGCTTATACATGAACCCAAATCAACCCAAATTCATGAAGAATACATCAATCCCATTCATGGCAACATAAATTAAATCAGAAAATAGATTCTTACCATGTCTCCAAAGTTTGGAGATCAAAATGGAACCTGCATTGGAATAAAGTGAAATGCATTCATGTATGGGAGTGAATCTCACATTACCAGCCCATCAAACCACAACCTCTCAATCCATAACAAGTTCAAGAATGGAAACTTCATTTACCAGCTGAAAACTATCAAACAACTCAAGTTAATCTTAAGGTAATGCAACTGAGTAATCAAACGCACTAGCATAGTTTGTTCAACCTGCAAGTTCAAGTATTGAAATGCAATGACCCTTGTGAGTGATTCAAGGCTTTTCAAACCCATTCCAATACAATAAAGTTCATTCCAAAAACAATTTAAACCGATGCATTCCAATGCTTATCAATAATATGCATGAAGGCTTAGTCATGATTTCAGTTGTGAAAAAGATCATTTATGAAGTGCATTAAGAGAGAATCATGGTGAGGTCAATGCGCATGAAGCATAGGTCTATGCATATCAAACATAGGTCGATGCATGTGAAGGAACATGAAGAACAGGTCGACTCCCAGAGTGGGTGAGGTCGACTCTTCAGACCACACAAGTCCAAGCATCCAATCCTACAAAACAATATATTAATGTAGACGCCTAATTTCAGTCTTCCCGCAGATCCCAGTGGACCTTCGTGTGAATGACGCACAATCGTTATACTAGGTTTATCATTGTTCCAAGCCTTAAAGCCCAGCCCATAGCCATAGAGCTGTTGGGCCTCGTCCATTGGAGGGGCCCAAAGACCATGGTTTGGGCAGCCAAGGATCAGGCCGCCCCTGATCCTGGGCGGCCAGGTCGATGGCCGCCCTCCTCTACTGGGTGGCCAGAGAGTTGGACGCCCTCCCCTTCAGGAAGGCCTAGTCGATGGCCGCCCTTCTGATTTTACTTGGTCAGAGAACGTGGCTCAGTTCGTGAGCACGTTCTCCCCCCTATTTTGCACGATTTTCCCCACGATTTCATGCACTCCCGCTTGAATGAGAAAACCACCCGATCTCTAGAGAAAAAGGGGGGAACACATTCGGAGAGGAGGAATTGGTGGGAATTCAGGGGGGAGTCGGAAGAGAGGGTTTGCCGACGGAGGCTCTCTCGGACGGTGAGAAGGGAGTTGTGCCTAGACTCCTTCCTCCTTGATCCTCGATCCAGGTTTGAACTCTTGGAACCCCCTGTTCTTTACTTCTCGCATCATGGCTTCCTGGTAAGTTCATTCTGCATATCATAATCTTCCTAGCTCTTACACTTAGAGGTTTTTTTCCCAAAACAAACGGGAAGGTGGGTGGTCGAAAGTCTCTGCTATGCCTCCTTCCCACCACCCCCAGGTAATCACGTCGCCATTATTCCCCTTACGTTAACTTTCATTAGAGTAGACACTGCACTTCCCATTGCTAATGGTTTTTTCTTGTTTTCTTCTTTGAGCTTCACTGTTTGCAGGACTTCAGCATCAAGGGACTACACAGGGCTCCTTGTTCTTGGCCGGCCGAGGACGAGGAAGAGGGACCCTACCTTCTCCCTATTTTGAGCATCTCCCCATGATCATCATCCCTTTGAGGTTCAGGTAAACACCTCTGGCGATAACGATTATTTAAATTTTGATTTGTTCCCCTATAGGTACTCGTGGTCCAAGAAGGTTGAGGAGATAACCCCGCTAAGTTCATTCTCCAAACCAACTCCCCTCCATCACCCAACAGCACACCACACACCCTCCCTGTCCGACGACCCACGGAACCTACAACCAAGGAAGTGGCCATCACGGTGGGACCCTCCAATGCCTACTGTGAGTTTCTGAATGCTTGAAGTCCAAGATAAGTGAAGCATGTGTTTACATTAGATTAATTTACGTAGCTCTGTTTCGTGTTTTCTAAAAGTTGGACAAAAGGAGGCCCACCCCCTAGCCGCCTAGGCCCCTGGGCGACCAACCCAGTGGCCGCCTAGGCCATCCTCTGGGCGACCAAGAGTCTGGCCACCCTCCCCACTGGACGGCCCTCTCTCTGGCCGCCATCTCCTCCTCCAGGAGGCCAATACTCTGGCCACCTTCATCCCCTGAGCGACACTCGACCTGGCCGCCCAGGTCTTTGAGCGGACAGTGACCTGGCCGCCCTCTGACTCTCTTCTTGTGCTCCCCCGTAACTAGTTATTTTCTTTGTTATTTTCTTGTGTATTGTGTGATCTCTCTCCACAGGGTTGTATCGTGGTTGGGTTTTGGTAGAGCTGGCATCACTCCTTATTAGGAATCCCTCCCGTTGGAATTGAACCCTTCATTTGAGGATTCCCACTCGGGTGTAATTGGTTCAGTCCAACCGGGAACCTCCGTGAGTCCTCACGAACCGTGGGTTCCCACACGGTCGCCATGCAGGTTATACCATCAGAAGAACCTATAGTGACCCTGGGCTTGGAGTGAGATTTCTGTTAAGTTCCCCAGAGTTCACCCTTCACCCACTTAGTTCTCTTCTCTCCTCCGAGTGAACAAAAGAAAAACAAAAAGAAAAAAGAAGGAAAATAAAAATTCTGGAATGTTGCTTGTCGCCACCCCCTTTGGTGTGCTTAGAAACACTCACCCCTCCCCCTTAAGCTTCACTCTCTTTTCTAAACCAATTAAAACTGGTTTAGGATGGAGCGGGTTTTCACAAATCCGGTTTATGAGGAGGAACTCCCTCCCCAATATGAATCCGGGATTAGGGGTAATCCTCTATTTCAAATAGAGGATGATTATCCGGATGCCTTTATAGGCATGTTCTCGGCCACGCCAAATGAGGCCGTCCACGCCGATTCGGCTTCTTCACCGAGTGATCATGACCGCGGTAGCCCGAGGGCTCCTACACTTTCTCCGCACGAGGATCAAGAGTTGATCAGCGTGCTATCTCGCTACACTCCCGCGGACTTGCCCACGATGGCTTCCTGTGGGAAGAGCCATCCCACATATGTCTCCCCATATCACACCTCCTCACGCTCAAACCCCCTTTCAAGGGTCCATGAGCCGACCCATTCCCGAGAATCCACCTCAATTCAGCTATCCAATGGCTCCGCAAAGAGTCTCCTCACCACCAATTCCGTCAACCACGAGTGTCCCATTAAAGGGGATATACCTGTCATTCCGGTAGGAGATTCAAAGCTACATTTGGCAGGCAGTGGCCGAGAGCATGCCAAACTCACGTCCCCACTCGCTAGCCCAATACTGCAAACTCTCTAATGCTCATTTCCCGCCTGGGTTCAAGGCTCCTAACTATAGGAGATATGATGGTACCACTGACCCCCATCATCACCTTTCGGGTTTCCTCATGATTCCCATTAATGGCTCTACGATCGGGTCCTATTGGTCCATCTGTTTCAAAAATCCCTTGAGGGCGAGGCCCTACGTTGGTTTTCCTCCCTACCAGCTGCTGATCTCATCAACTTTGACATAGTCTCCGAGTGATTTCTCGCTCACTTTGGTCATATGTCTTCCATTTCTCCTACGTTGTTTGACCTAGTCATGGAAAAAATGAAGCCCAACGAGGACTTCATTAATTTTGCAAATCGGTGGAGGATCATGGCTTCTAGGACGGAAGTTCCCATCCCCGAATCTCAGGTTGTCACCATATTGGTGAACAATGCCACCCCTCAGCTTAGGGCCATCTTAATGCTCAGTGAGCTCCACACCTTTCACCAACTCTATAATCGAGCTCGGATAGTTCAGGCCCAAGTAAGGGATTCCACCTTGCCTCCTTTCTTTGAGCCTCGCACCAAGAGTAGGAAGACTCCAACCATCCCCACCACCGAGGGCGTCACGATAAATGAGCAAGTCAATGTGGTTGGCCAACCTTTCAAGTCTAACAATCGCCAGGGCTCCCATCCTACTCAGGCTAGTGCAAACCAGGGGCAAGACAATCCCAAGCCTTATGCGAATGTCCCTCCACCTCAAAACTACAACCGCACGGGGCCAAAAAGGGCTTCTTATCCTCCGTTGCCTGAAACTTTGGGTGACATTTTCTTTGCCCTTATGTCCTCCGAATCCATTCAACTCCCCCCCCAACGGGATCGGGTCCATCCTAATGTTGATACCTCCAGGTATTGCCCTTATCACCGAACTCCCGGGCATGATATATTCAACTGCTTCCAATTCTGAGATTGGGTGTACGACATGAACGACGATGGGAGAATCAATTGGGCGGATGTGAAGCTAGCCATTGCCAATCTCAAGAAACCCAACCGGGACCTTGGTATCGTGCAAAACCCATTGCCAACTCATCAGTCAAACAAAGATCCCTCGAGCTCGAGGCAGAATGAGCGGGTGAACACCGTAATTAGAATGGAACCACAGGTGCTCAAGAGGACCCAGATGTGGGGCATCGAAGGGTTCCCGGGCTGGTACAGGAAGTTAGAAGTAGAAGCTAATGAACCATGGGCAGACATCAACATGTTCACCCAATCCCAAAGTCTGATCTCACCTTCCAGCCAATTTTTAAATGCTACCCCAAAACCACTCACCTTAATCAACCCTCCTCAGATTCCATGTCAAGAACCTCATGTCTCTTCACAGGCTCAGTCCGTGTAGAAGCGCCCTTTGGTCCTCCTTAAGCCACCTCAGCCAAAATCACTCCCTTCTTCTTCTCCTGTCGATTCTGGAGACAATCTAGCCTCCCTCTCATGCATCTTCGGGTCTCCAGCTCCCTTGCTGCTCATCCGCCCAAAACCTTTGGAGCAAGATGACCCGAAAGAGGCTTTGGTAAATATCACTCTCCGTAATCGCATCATTCCCCCGTCCCAAAGGCCATCCAAGCCAGAGGAAGGGGTTAATTTTTAAGGCCTTCCCGCGGAGTATGACATTCTCCAACATCTAGATAGGACCCCTGCTAAGGTTTCCATCTTGGAGCTCATTAACAAGTCCCCATCACACCAAGCCACCTTGCTTCAATTCCTCCAAAAGATCATGGTCAACAAAGATCTTCCGGCAAGTGGTGTGACCGAGGCCATCATGGCCCTTACATGTGGACCATCCATCTCATTCTCTGATAAAGACCTTGCTTTGCCAGAAAGTAGGTCACTCCCGTTGTGCCTCACAGTCTCACTCAACGGAGTCATGGTCGACTCCGCCCTCATTGACACGGGAGCTTCAATCAATGTGTGTCCCATGAAGACCATTCGGAAAATTGGCCTCCAAGAAGAGAACCTGGAGGAGGTATGAACTACCATCTTAGCTTATGACAATTCAAAGAGATGTGCAAAAGGAAAGGTGACCTTGCAACTCAGCTTAGGTCCAATGGTCATGACATCCGACTTCTTTGTCCTCGATGTCAACCTTGCATACAATACCATCTTAGGACGGCCATGGATTGAGCAAACCCTCGGAATCATGTCAACGGCCCATCAATGCTTCAAGTTTCCTTACAATGGTAGGGTGATCAAAATCAAGAGTATCCCATTGTTGGAAACTCTCAATGCTATCACTTCTGAGCAGATCCCATTTATGACCATTCCCGATAAGGGCAAGAAACCTGTCCTTTCCATAGAGGGTGCCGTAGGGCCCTCTGTCTTAAATTCACCACATTCCCCCTTCCTTCCTCAGCCAATCATACATTCCAATATCCCTCCCGATAAAGGATGGGAGATCATGGCCAGAATAGGTTTTACCATGGGTAAGGGTTTAGGTCAGCTCGAATAAGGTCCCACGCATAACAAAAAGCTCAAGGTTGCCAAAGGTCGGGCAGGTTTGGGTTACTCTCTGGAAGAGCCGCCTAGGGCTACTCAGGGTAAGGGTTTGGTTTACGATCACTTTGTCATAGGGCCAGTTCAGCCAGGAACTCGGCCAGAGCCAAGAGAAAAGTCTGTAGTCTCTCAAAGAAAAGAAATCCCACCTGATTCACCACTCGAGGAGGACTTTGGTCTCCTCTCCCTTTTTCATCTTGATAAACCCCCCAACGAGGTTTTCCCCTCGGGTAGCTTTCTTGCTTTAAACAGGCCTGCGCATGTCCTCTTCATTCCCTTCCGATTCCACCCACCATTCCCTCCGCTCCTCACTTATCCGGCCATGGGGCAACCCGCCCATAGGGTTTGCACATTCACCCATGACCACACAAAAAAACGTCGATTCTCAAACATGGGCCTGCGAGCTCACTATTGAAGAAACGGGCTCCTTAGAAAATGGATTCCTCGGCCAAGGGCCAACACTTTCCACCTTGAACTCCCTTCCACTAACTCACCATGTACATAGTAAGGTAGGGTCTAGATTGAGTCAAGGTCTGTACATAGCACCCTTTTCTTCCAGAAAGTCTAGTGTCCGTCAGGTTCCCGCGTGATACATCAGCCAGTTGGCTGGTAAATGCGCGCAGCTCTATCAGGTCTCTGAATTCGCAGCCACTCCCATTCCCCTAGGGGCAGTTAAACTAGAAGGATCTTCAATAGATGACGATCTAGGGGTGTATGAATTAGAAGAGGATGATGATGGCGCAGAAGAAGAAGAAGAGCCATTAGAAGATGGTATTGATCCCATAGCTTCCTTCGTCGACGGAACCAAGAAATTTGATGAACCTAATGTCTCCATTGACGAATCCACCAAGGAAGTCAATCTCGGCACTAAGGATGATCCAAAGAATATATTGATAAGTGCCAATTTGACGGATGAAGCGGAAGCTGCCCTTATCGCGGTTCTCAGATAATTTCCTGATACTTTCGCTTGGTCCTACGAAGACATGCCGGGTCTGGACCCCTCTTTGGTTGAACATCGTTTGGTCCTGAAACTCGATGCTCGAGCTGTCAAACAAAAGCTAAGGTGACTTCACCTGAAGCTCGCACTCAAAGTCAAAGAAGAAGTGGACAACCTCCATAATGCCAAGTTTATCAGGGTAGTTTTATATCCACAATGGGTAGCCAACAACGTCCCTGTCATGAAGAAAGACGGTAGGGTCCGCATCTGCATAGATTTTCGTGACCTCAATCGTGCTTGCCCAAAGGATGACTTTCCTCTTCCACACATAGATGTCCTAGTGGACAACACCGATGGCTATGAGATGCTCTCCTTCATGGATGGCTTCTCGTGGTATAACCAGATCCGCCTAGCGGAGGAAGACCAGGAGAAGACTTCTTTTACCACTCAGTGGGGGACTTACTACTATGTCGTCATGCCCTTCGGACTCAAGAACGCAGGGGCAACATATCAAAGGGCGATGATGGCCATCTTCCACGACATGATGCATGTTCACATGGAAGTTTACGTGGATGACATTCTGGTTAAATCAAAGACCAAGAGTGGCCATGCAGAAATCCTCCGAGTAGTTCTCCAACGGTCGCGGGAGTATCAACTCAAAATGAACCCCAAGAAATGTGTATTCGGGGTTTCTTTAGGGAAGCTTTTAGGGTTCATTGTTAGCGAAAGAGGAATTGAGATCGACCCTAATAAAGCTAAGGCCATTGCCGAGATGCCTCCTAAGAATATCAAAGAGGTCCGTGGTCTAATCGGGCGTTTGCAATTCATTAGGAGATTTATATCTCACCATTCTCAGCGATGCAAACCCTTTTACGACATGTTAAAAGGAGAGGCTAAATTTGATTGGAGCGACAAATGTCAAAATGCCTTCGATGATCTGAAGAGTTACCTTTTGAATTCTCCCGTTCTAGCACCCCCTGTCCCGGGCCAGCCTATACTACTCTACGTTTCTACCACTGATGAATCTGTTGGAGCGGTATTGGCCCAATATGATGAGGCCAAGAGGGAACGCGCGGTCTACTATTTGTCCAAACTATTCAATGTAGCTGAGCATAGGTACACCGTCATGGAAAAGACCTGCGCGGCCGTCGTCTGGGTCGCCCAAAAGCTAAAACATTATTTCCTCGCACATGAAGTAAAGCTCTTGGCACGAATGGACCCAATCAAATACATATTGGAAAAGCTCGCCCTAACTGACCGTTTTGTGAGATGGCAAAGTTTTCTCAACCAATTCGACATCACCTACATCAGTCTGAAGGCAGTCAAGGGGCATGCCATCGCCAAGCACCTTGCCCATCATCCACTCCCTACATTCTCCCCTATCGACGAGAGTTTCCCAGACGAAGAGTTAGGAGCCATAATAGATGGTGAACCTTCGTGGATCCTCTACTTCGACGGTGCATTTAATTCCAAGGGCTGTGGAGTGGGAGATGTTCTCTAATCTCCGGAAGGTGTCATCATTCCGCGTGCTTGTCAATTAACCTTCCCCGCCACGAACAATGTGGCTGAGTATGAGGCACTCCTCATCGGCTTGAAGTTGGCACTAGCCCTCGGAGTTAAGGAGCTCCGGATCATCGGAGATTCCCAACTCATACTCCGGTAATCCCTCAGCAAGTATCAAACCCGGGACCCGAAGCTGAAACTCGACCAAGACCTGGTCGGCAAGGTGGTCCGACAGTTTAGGAAGCTCACCCTTGTACACACCCCTAGGGCTCAAAACATTCTTGCCGATGCTTTGGCGTCTTTAACATCTTCTCTTCCAATTCCTGGCGAAAGGCCGTCAGCCACTGTCATCGTGTAGAGAATGCACACTCCTTCGCATTCAGATCCCTGGTTCCAACAGTTCTCTGAGCCTTCTTCTCAAGTCCATGTCATCTCTCATGAACATGATATCGACCTCGAAGATGGCAATCCCTGGTTCTTCAATATCAAGAATTATCTCTGAGATGGTTTCTTATCTGATTATGCTACCGCCCCTGATCGATGAGCCATTCGTCAAGCCGTGGAATGATTTGCCATCATAGGTGGTCTCTTGCATCGCAAATCTCTCAATAGGGTTTATCTCCGCTGTCTCGACGAGACCGAATCCCGTGCGGTTGTCGAAGCTTCACATTCCTGTGAATGTGGTGGACATGTGAATGGCCGCATGCTTGCTCAGAAACTCCTTCGTCAATACTATTGGCCTACCATGCATGAAGATTGTGCTCGGTATGTCCGCCATTGCGCTAAATACCAACTCCATGCAGACAAGGTTCACGCACCCTCATCTTCACTCCATCCTCTTATAGCTCCTTGGCCTTTCACCATGTGGCCGTTTGACGTAGTCGGTCCCTTGGAGGATAGAACTAGAGAAATCTAAAGAAAATCTTTCATCCTCACCGCTATAGAGTATTTCACGAAGTGGGCGGAAGCTGAGGCATTCACGGAAGTCAAAGCATCAACGGTGGTAAAGTTTATCAAGCACAACATCCTCGCCAGGTTCGGCGTCCCTCGTGACATCATCACTGACAACGGACCACAGTTCACATCCCAGGAGCTCCGTGACATATGTGGTAAATATGGTATCAACTTGCATCATTCATCTCCATACTACCCACAAGGAAACGGACAAGCTGAAGCGACAAACAAAACTCTCATCAGAATTATCAAGAAAACTTACAAATATCACCATTATTCAGACTGGTCAGATCGCCTCATTGAGGCCCTCTGGGCTTATCGCACTTCTATCCGTATTCCCACGGGTCAAACCCTGTACGCACTCACCTTTGGGACAGAAGCGGTACTCCTATATGAAATATTCATTCCCTCACTAAGAGTGCAGCTGGATCCCGAGCTCGATCCCGAGCAACGCCGAGAAAATCTGTTGGCCCAATTGGAACTATTAGACGAGAGACGAATGATCGCGGTCGATCATGCCCAAATACATCGCAAGAGAATTGCACGTTATTATGCCAAGAAAGTTATGGAGAGAAAATTCAGGGTAGGTGAACTGGTTTTTAAGAGGAAGATTACTAAAACTACTGGTCTAAAAGCAAAATTTCAAGAAAATTGGGAAGGCACTTTTGTTATCAAAGAAGTCTACTCAAGTAATGCTTACAAGTTAGGGGACTCCGAAGGGGTAGAGCTCACATATCCATGGAATGGGGTATACCTTAAGAAATTATATTCATGAGACCTTGTACATAACTATTCAAAAAAAAGGAGAAAACAAAAATAAACAAAAAAAATGTCCTTTTATTTTCTTGTACAAAAAAAACTGTACACGCCTGGTGACCATCATGCAATCCAAATTCATTGCATCAACCCTTCATGCTAGACAGGGACCGTCAAGATGTGGTAAGTATCGGGTCTTGGTCTGCCAGAACCGTGGAGATCCCTGTTCGGCCACGTCGGCCTATGCTTATTAGAAGGAAAACAACATGCACACACTCACGTATTTTACATCAAATGGGTAGCATCACCTACGATAAGGCCTCACCTGAAGGTCTCCAGGAAGGCAGTACTCTTTTGTACTTCTTCTCTTCGACCGAATGAGACAGCCGGCGCCTTAAAAACGCTGAGCATCAAAGGACTGAAGCACAAGATCCTTAAGGTAAGAGTAGGATCCATCCCCTCGAGTCTGGGTCAGAGCACGAGAAGAGGGTAGTGTCCCCGTAGGCATGAAAAGGGGAATTAAAAAAATGGCAATATTATTTTCCCCAAGAAGAAAAAAGAAGAAAAGAAAAGAAAAGTTATGTGTGCATATATATGTGACCAAGTCATATGAAAAGCCTAGTCGTGACCATACCTGACTCCAGCAAATGAAACCCCTCCTATTCAAAAATCAAAGTTTTCTACAGAAGGGGGATCTAATGTCATAATGCTCGGGGTGTAGTCTGAAATTGCCTGAAAGGGGAAAGTTGAGTAGGCCCTCAACCAGCTCGTCGGGTTAACAGCTTTGTCGGTCCTCTCAAGAGGTTTATCCCCTACGTTCTTCCTTCTCCCACCAAAAGATGAAAGCTCAATGGAAGTCCTGAAGGGTGAACCCTATCAAGGTTGCAACCTTGTTTATCAAAAATACATATATGGTTGTCCACTTCAAAGGCAGAAGCCATTGCTGCGAAGGGGTCCCTATGTCTCTGGCTGATCAAGACCTCTATTTACTATACTTGACGCTTTCTCATGTTACCTCGGGCTTAGGTCAATGCAAGCGCATCACCTATGGGTGCGACGGCGTCTGATTCCGGGTCAGCATCGCGCGGTTGACCGTTAGGGTTCTAAGGTGTTCCATCATATACCATCTAGGGTAGTGAGGAAATAGACCCGGGTCTGGTAAATCATTTACCTTGAACGCTTTTTGGGTGTATCCCTGTGATCGGAAGCAATTGGGAGAAAAAGCTTGGCATGACGGCATTGTCATCAGGATAAGACTTAACCGGCGGGACTATCATTCGAGGAGTCTAGAGGCCTAAATCAACCCAGATGTAACATCCCGGGTAAATAATAAAATATAAAAGTAAAAATTTGAAATATATATTGGAATTAAAGCTATTAACTTGTTATTTAATGCCTTCAATGATTTCTCTTAATTAAAGAATATTATTTATTTTGAAAGTGGCCAATTTTATCAATAAAAAGGAATAATTTTTTTTTCTACAATTACCATAAAAGAAATTTTGTATTTCAAGAGATAATTGAATTTTTCATGATAATCTGAATTTAATATGTATATAGATTAAATTAATTGAATTTCACCCGTAGGCCAAAGTTTTGACTAATTTCTAAAAATATATAAAAAAAATTCTTATAGAGAACGAAGTGTTTAACGATAATGTCAACTGGGCCGACCTCTAATAAAAATTTGATTAGGCTGAATTAAGAAATTAATGGCTAAATTCGTTATTTTAATAGGTTAATCTTTAACGACCAAATTGGAGCCCAATTCTGAATCAATCAAGCCCAAACCAGGCCCAATCGAAAGGTTAACCCTAGGAGATCATTTTGCCCCTGAAACTCTAGCCTCTAGAGACTTCTCTCGGCGGTGGCGGCGTGGATTAGGTGGGACAACCGAGATTCTCGCCGTTTTTAATCCCTTGGACTCTTGAGCCTAATTCGACCACTAGAACCCTCCATACACCCTATAAATAGAGTGCTTTCGCAGCCCTAGGCCTCCTTTTGATTTTCCAACAGGTGGCGCGAGGGCTCGTGATCGATCCTAGGAAAATTTCAAACTTTGGTGGTGCGCGATTAGGGTTCCGGCGTGTTCTTCATCTTCCTCCTTGTCTTCGATTAAGGTAGGTTTCTCTCAGGACCAACCTAATTAAACAATGAGAACATATAGATCTCATCCTTAGCTTTCATCTGAATCTATTTTGCTCAATTTTTGTCATCTATACCATGCGTATTAATTATTTCATTGAAAGCATGTGATTAGGGTTTTCTACCTTCCTTTTTCGTTTGATTTGTGTAGGCTAATCGAAGTCAAATCTTGAAATTGATCTTGCCACGTTTTACGTTTTGACGTCTTCTATCTATTGATAGTTGATTGCCCAATTTTCATGCTATATTTAGGTCTAAATCGTGCTTTTATCAACCATGTGTCAAGTTCGTCGTTTTTGGGCTCGGATTGGATGAAACGTCCTAATAGGGACCGCGTAGCCAAGAGCGGCCGCGCGATAGACTACCTTTTTAGCGGGGTTTGAAAGGTGAAATGGCCCTCCAATGACCATCTATAACTTACACGGCCCCTCGATAGACCGCTTCATGGCGGTGGATTTTCAAAAGAAAAGATGATTGCACTGGTTCTGAGCGGTTCCCTTCTGACCGTCTAAGATACTGGGCGGTCCATCTCTAGACCGTGTTTATTCCTGTTACAGTAAAAGTATTATTTTTTTTTGGTCTGATATGTTAGTTGAAAAGCATGATACTAGGGCAAATTTTGTGGTAAAAACCCACTAAATGATTAGGTTTGTGAAATAATTGATCTAAGTATAATCCTCTTCTAAATTATTGTTCTTTCATGATTATCTTTCATGTATCGTCACTTGATTGAAAATGAGTAGAGTAATTAATGTTAGTCTCATTTGTTCCATTATCACCTTGTTATCTTATTAGTTCTGTTTTAAGGTCGTGCCACTCCGGTGGTGACGGCTGGACCGAATATCCAGTTTTCTGTTGATTATGAGCCCTTAATTCTTGGACATCGAGTGCCTCTCTGTCGGATATTCTTTCCGTCGGACTAGGTGTTTATGTTCCGAGGCCTCCGTAAGCCCCCGCGAGCCTGGGATTCCCACTAGGACGCCGGGCGGGTTGTACCCACAAGCCTGAACCTTTTTGACTCAATTGAATTGCATATTTTTGCTAATCCCAGAATCGGGACTGTCCGTTTGATCGAGGCCCTTCTGAGACTGTTCTGTCATTAAGCGGTTCAGTCATGACCGCCCAATTTCTTAAACGGCCCTCCTATGACTGTGTTTAACCGGTTGTGCATCAATCGTAGAATCCTGGACTCTATAATGTACGCGGTTTTTATTAGACCGTGTTATTATCTGAGCGGTCCTTTGCTGACCGTTTCACTTTCCAGCTTTCTGGAAATTGTTGTTCTCATGGTTTTGATATGTGTAAGCTACTTTAGCCTAACAAGGCTATTGTACCTCGAGTTTTGACCTATTGTTAGGTCTATTATCAACATTTATCTATTCAAGAGTCATTTCTTTAAATGACTAATTCCTCTCGATTAATGAGCTTGTTGTTGGAATCTCAAGAAAATCAATATTCTTACACATTCTACCTTGATTACATGAGCTTGATCTTGGAACTCTTGGCCATCATTATTCGTGGATGTCTAGATTCGTGACATCTCTGATCCAAACAAATCAATGCCAAGGCAAACACATTAAAGGGCCCAGTCTGGTCCTGGAAGGAGCACCCGAAAAGTACTTGATCCCCGGGGAGGTGAATGACTAGGTGTGGCATTTGACACCGGTACTATCTAGCGTGTTGGGTCTACGACATTCCACTCTCTCGTGATACTTTCTATTCATGCTTGAATGCATGAAGTATTTGCTTGCATGACTTGACATGACATGACTTGACATGAAATGGCCAATCATGGAAAAGTTCTTGATAGTGGTGCTTGATATCTAGACTTGCAAGATCCCTTTTCGTTTATCTATTGTTTACCTTGCTGGTTACTTAGTCTGTTTTAATTGAGTTTCTCGCATTATTATACATTCCTGAAATTGATTAATTACTTAAATTTGCCTGATGATAGAGTGTAATTCCTATTGAGCTTTTCGCTCACCCCCCCTTATTTCCATCTTTTTCAGGTAACGCGGTAGATGGAACATTTGCAATTGGGATTGGGCTAGCGTGATCGAGTGAACCTGGAACTTAGAGGCCGGAGTCTTTTTATTTTCTTGAGTCTAGTTAGTATAGCGTGTCTTGTTATTTTCTCGTCTTTATTTCTTTTATTGAGTCTATTAATGTAAACTGAGTTAAATTGTAATTCAATTTCTAAATATCAATAAAATTATAATTTTCTCAAATTAATGGCCTCCATGTGTTGAATATTATTTATTTGTGTTTATTTATTTTCTGCTCTATTTTATCATGACTGTTTCGCTGCCACATTTTGAGCATCGCTTCCCGCTGCTATCAGTTCGGGGCGTGACAGAAGTAGTATCAGAGCCTCGGTTGTTTGAGTCCTAGGTTCTTGTCCATAAGTATAGATTACCCTAAGTAATAGGTCATGTAATCCTTGTCATCCCTTCATGTCACCTCGTGAGATTGGGTAGTGCCTCGGGTTAAGTAATTAAATATGTATAAGATTGCGTAGCACAAGACGTAAGGGTAATAAAATTTTTAACCTTATAATTATTTTGCAGGTATCTAAGCTCCTTTTGACATGAAAGCGAGAGGGTCAACGCGTCAGCGAAAATTTAGTTCCATTAGAAGGTGGCGAGTTCGTCGTAAAGAAATTCGAAGTAATAAGAAGAAAAGACATAACCTTTCGCAAATAAAATATTTTCACTGTCACAAACTTGGTTATCTAATCAGGGAGTGTTGGCGAAGGAGCGAAGCGTGTCTTCGTTGCGGAAATAAAGATCATATAATGGCTAATTGCCCTAAGCTACTTCCACAAGTAAAAACACAGGGAGAATTGGAACCAATTTCTATCAAATGAAGAATTTATATAAGGTATCATTCTCTCTTATCCTTAGCTATAGTTAAATTTCTTTTGCGTTCCATTAGTTGTATGATTACCATGTTATTTTACGAATAGTTAATAGCGATCGACGAATTTGGGGACCAAATTCCTTAAAATGGGAGAGGATGTAACACCCCGGGTAAATAATAAAATATAAAAGTAAAATTTTGAAATATATATTGGAATTAAAGCTATTAACTTGTTATTTAGTGACTTCAATGATTTCTCTTAATTAAAGAATATTATTTATTTTGAAAGTGACCAAATTATATCAATAAAAAGGAATAATCATTTTTCTACAATTATCATAAAAAAAAATTCGTATTTCAAGAGATAATTGAATTTTTCATGATAATCTGAATTTAATATGTATATAGATTAAATTAATTGAATTTCACCCGTAGGCCAAAGTTTCAACTAATTTTTAAAAATATAAAAAAATTATATTCTTATAGAGAACGAAGTGTTTAACAATAATGTCAACAGGGATGACCACTAATAAAAATTTGATTAGGCTGAATTAAGGAATTAATAGCTAAATTCGTTATTTTAATAGGTTAATCTTTAACGACCAAATTGGAGCCCAATTCTGAATCAATCAAGCCCAAACCAGGCCCAATCGAAAGGTTAACCCTAGGAGATCGTTTTGCCCCTGAAACCCTAGCCTCTAGAGACATCTCTCAACGGCGGCGGTGTGGATTAGGTGGGAGAATCGAGATAGTTGATTGCCCAATTTTCATGCTGTATTTAGGTCTAAATTGTGCTTTTTTCAACCATGTGTCAAGTTCGTCGTTTTTGGGCTCGGATTGGATGAAACGTCCTAATAGGAACCGCGCAGCCAAGAGCGGCCGCGCGATAGACTGCCTTTTTAGCGGTGTTTGAAAGGTGAAACGGTCCTCCAATGACCGTCTACAACTTACACGGCCCCTCGATAGACAGCTTCATGGCGGTGGATTTTCAAAAGAAAAGATGATTGCACTGGTTCTAAGCGGTCCCCTTCTGATCGTCTCAGATACTGGGCGGTCCATCTCTAGACCGTGTTTATTCCTATTACAGTAAAAGTATTGTTTTGTTTTTGGTCTGATATGTTAGTTGAACAGCATGATACTAGGGCAAATTTTGTGGTAAAAACCCACTAAATGATTAGGTTTGTGAAATAATTGATCTAAGTATAATCCTCTTCTAAATTATTATCCTTTCATGATTATCTTTCATGTATCGTCACTTGATTGAAAATGAGTAGAGTAATTAATGTTAGTCTCATTTGTTCCATTATCACCTTGTTATCTTATTAGTTCTGTTTTAAGGTCATGCCACTCCGGTGGTGACGGCTGGACCGAATATCCAGTTTTCCGTTGATTATGAGCCCTTAATTCTTGGACATTGAGTGCCTCTCCGTCAGATATTCCTTCCGCTGGACTAGGTGTTTATGTTCCGAGGCCTCCGTACATACATACAGGGAGAGCTCTCCTAGATGGTCTTAGGTTGGCTCGTCTGCATGGCATTCCTATCTCAATAATATACACAGACTCCATGACTTTGACTGAACTATTAAAAGGAAAAAGCAGCCCATCGTGGTCTCTTCTTCCATGGTGGAAGCACATTCAAGAAATTCACTCTACATTTCAGTGCCCTCTTGTACATACATACAGGGAAGCTAATCAGCTAGCGGATTCTTTAGCAAAGCATGCAACCATTACGGGACACAATACAGAATTCTCATCCAAAAAGGAGCAGCCTCTATTGGCCAAAGGCTATGCTACGGCTGATGCCTCCTGCCTTCCAAATATTCGTATTCGGCGATTGTAACTAATTTTTCATTGTTAGCCTTTTGTGGCAAAGGGGCTGCTCCCCCATGTACTCTTACCCAAAGTTTATAATCAATAAAATTTCATCTAATGGTGAGATGGTGGAGTGAGAACATTCCTTTCCTTTGGAAAGGGGTGCACTCTCCCTACATCCCATTAGATGTTGTACCAAAAAAAAAAAAGAAAAGGAAGACGGCGTCACAAGCCAAGCCAAGCCACGCACACCGAAGATAATTCATTCCATTTCAAAAATATGTCCATTATATTCTAGCGATACAACATTCTAGGGGCATACCCCCAGCGTGCAAAAGGGGCAGCTGCTACCCAGTTTCATCTCTCTCTCTATCTCTCCTCCTAATCGGTGTCGGTGCGAGGTCGGCTCCGTCGGCTATCAGCCTCGTCTCCATCTCTACTCCCCATATCTCGCAGCCTCGATGGCCGTGAAGCCCTCGAACCTGACACGGCCGGCTGGACCGCTCCCTTCTCTATAGAAGATTGCGTCATGCCCATAAGCTCCTCCATCGAGAAATGCACGTCTCCTATAGTCCGTAGCGACTCAGAAGGAGTCACAGGCCTGGCTCCCTCTCCTGGGACACCTCTACCCTGGTATCTCCTCAGCACTCGCTGTCTCAGAGCCTCCAGCTAGTCAAGGGCTCGTTGCTCCCGAACTACCATTGCCATCTCTCGGGCACGTGCCTCAGCTTCTCTCTCCTTCGCCTCAACAAGGCGACCCTCAACCCTCTCAATGGAGCTCATCTCTCCAAGGCGGCGTGTCAGCTCCTCTATACGGACATCCTACTCTCGACGAACGGCTAGGGTGGCCGCCAACTCCTTCCTCTGTAGAAAATGAATCATCGGGTAAGGTAGACAAAGATTGTAAAAAGAGAATTGCTTTCAACTTGAGTGTTAGGTTCTCACCACCTCGGCCAGCTCGGCCTCTCGCTCCTCGGCTCGCTCAATGGCCCCCGCTAAGTGATCCTCCAGCTCATCTCGGGCGTCAGCTCGGGATGAAGGGCCTGCCTTTCCACCTGCTCCTGCCCTCACCCACACATAGGCCAACTCTCCTCGCTGAGAAGACAAGTGGCAAACGGTTAGTCAAATGCAAGAAATTCCAAGTTCAAAATCAATTAAGCTAAGTTTGGCTCACCAACTCTCAGATATCGTGGCGCAAGGTCACTATCGTCTGGTTAAGGACGACCATCCGATCCTTGAGTATCTTCACAGCCTCAGTCTCAAACATCTGCACATCAAATCCACAAGCTCACTTAGCTACAGTTCTTAAATGAAAACATCACATTTTGAAAGCTAAAAGCAACTCACCGCTCGGGTGTCGAGACGAAGCCGTCTGGCGTACCGGTCCTGGTAATCCGCCAAGTAAGTTTCACTGCTCCTCACGGTCCGGTCATGCTCTAGTGAGGGTCCTCTCTGTAGTGCCTCTGCCTCTCTACGGTAGCGGGAGGCCCAGTCCTGATCGCTCGCCGAAGTCCGTCGGCGTCCCCAGTCTGACTCGTGCTCAGCTGGAATTGCCACCGACGGTTGTTGCCACCCCAGCGTCCTCTGCACTAGGCGAAGGAAGAGCATGATGTGACACAACCTAAGACCTATATTGCAAGCAATGCAACAGACACGGCAATGTCACATAAGCAGACTCACTCGCATTTGGCACACTCGGGTCCGTAGGTGGACCGGCGATGGGGTAAGGGTCCGAGGATGGACCCGGAGATTTCCAAGGGTATGGCTGGCTTGGAGAGGACCCCTAAGGGCCTGGGGTTGCCCAAATTCATGGGCGGTCAGCACACCGAGGGCGTGGGTAAATTGGTCTCGCTCACAACTCACCCGCGGTGGACACTCACATAGTAGCAATTTGAGTCCGAGCACTCCTCACCGACCGACGACACACTAGATGTAATACCCCGGTTTTAAAAATCTGAAATTTAATTGAAATAAATGAATTTTTAATTGAGATAAATGAATTTCAGAATTTAATATTTAATTCCTTAGTAAATAGAACTATGAAATTTCGACTACCTTATAAAAATATAGAAAAATGGTAATTTGGTTAAGGACCATTTATTTAACAACTTTGTCTTCTGTGGTCGATCCAACAAAAATCCGTAATTAGGTCTAATTAGTGGATTAAGCCCAAAGTTCACACTTACCTAACTCTTACCTAACCTTAACTTAAACCGTAAAATTAGAGCTTAATACTCCACCAAATGACTCCAAATCGGTGGCAAATGAAAGGCCACGATCTAAGGATCATTTCCCCTCTGTTAATTCATCGAAACCCCAGCCCTAAAACGTGGTGTCGGCCGAGCTTTGGTGAGGTCAACCATGGCGGCGCCGTTTTCAAACAATCAACTTGTTTCGACAAATTCTCCCAGCTCCGAAGGCTCCAGAAGGTGTATGAGCTATAAAAATGAAGCTATGCAACCCTAGAATCCTTTGGTAGTAGCGGCGGTCGCAGTGGAGATCGATCTAGGGAGATCTCTGGTGTTTAGTGGTGACGTGTCGGCGTCCGTTCTTCTTCCTCTCTTCTTCCTTTCTTCTCTGATTGAGGTAGGTTCTCTCGGGCTCAAACCGCAAGTAATATATTAAATTGTTCAGCATCCAGTCCTCTTTCTTTTGGTATATGAAGCCCTAAATTCTATTAGGTATTCTGTGCGAATTTAATGTTTTAGTAGAGGCATGTCAGAATTAGGGTAGAACCTGTTCCCCTTTGATTTCAGTAGCAATTTCAGGCTGTAAATCTTAAATTGATCCATGCATCTTGTAGAGTTTTTCACGCTCTTTCCATTTATTATAAAAGCCCTAAAATCTATGGAGCATGTTTAGAGAATTTGTAAATTGAGTAAGAGCATGTCTAGACTCGGTTTTTGGTGTATTTGTTTGAGTTAAATCGTGAGTTCGAGTTGTTAATCTTGAGTCCCATATAGCATATCATATATGGTTGGAATCAGCATCGAGTAAGCTTTCTTTTGATATATAAAGCCCCAATTTTCATTGTGTATATTGTGAGAATTTCACGTTTTAGTAACAGCATGTCAAGATTAGGGTTTCTAATGTTCCTGCCATTATAAATCATGATTTCAGTAAGTAATTATGAAATTAACCCTACTGTTAGGTAGCATTTTTTATAACCTTTCCAACGGTACCAAAAACCCCTTGTTTGGAGTCCGTTTCCATGAGATATTAGTGTTTTAGTTCAACCCTTAACATCCCGGTGTTCATCGGACGTGGAAGGGATGACCGGAGTACACCCAGACTTGAACGGTCTTACGATAGACCGCACAACTCAAGCCCATACTTCAACTCCAGTTTAGCTGTAGTTAAACGGTTCCTAACAGACCACACAACTGGATAAACGGTCCAAAACTGACCACATATCTAGTTAAACGGTCCAGAAGTGACCACATAACCCCCTGGCAGGATGAAAGGTCCCCAGAGGACCACATATCTGGCAAGGCCAGGGATGGGCGGTCCTGCCCTGACCGCCCAACCCATGGACAGCCCCCAGATGACCGCCCAACCCCTTGGGCGGTCCAGAGAGAGCCGCCCATCCCCCTGCTCATGCCCCTTCAGCCCGAATGCATTCCTGTTAAGCCGGGAGATGTAAGGTTCGCCATGAACCGTTTATCAAGGCAGTAAGTGACTTAATGAGAGTTCTATATGATTCATCTTAGTGTCATAAATGATAATTAGTAAATTAGAAACCCACATGATAAGTGGTTAATTTTGTAACTAAATTTCTGTTAATTGCATGTTGTTCATTCCTACGCGAACTTGTTCATTCTCTTTATCATCTTGAATCATATCTTTGGCAAATACATAACTGTAAATTGTGATCCTTGATATATTAACATGGTAATTAGGATTAAAACTAATTGTTTAGTTGCTGGATAGCCATTATAATGTTTTGACGAACCGCTGGTTTAAGTTTTGGATCGAATTGGACTATGAGAGGCATGCGCAGCCAGTAGTGGACCGCATATCCTCATAGGCGGCCCGGTTATGACCGCATATCTTTAATACGGCCCAGTATGGTCAGTATATCTTATCATGGGTCTTGATGTCCTCTGAACATGTGCGGCCCATAATGCACCGTTCATACCTTAGAGCGGCTTACTGTCAGCCGTTCATTCTTGACCTCGTGGGCTGAGTTTCAGTCCAGTTCCTATATGCACGGCCCTATGTTAGCCGTACATACCCATTGCGCGGCTTCTGTACAACGGCACATCTCTCGGAGATGAGTTTTATCATGTTTTGTGCTCTTGAATCCAAGGACAGGTTTGCCCTTTAAATCTTGAACTTTTGACAGTAATTCCTCTGATTAAATTGGCCATTTAACTTGACTGAATGTCTAGACAATCGTGGGATCTTGGATCCAATAAATCAGTGCCAACGCATCATAGGGGCCCGGTCTGGTCCTGGGGAGAGCACCCAAAAAATTATTGAGCCCATGGGATGTTATATTGACATGGTGAGGCATTGCACCGAGTGCATGACTAGTGTGACGTCTATGGCATAAAAATATCTTGTTACTCTTGTTACTTGATCGTGCTTGAAATGATGTTTAAAATACTTGCTTGTTGGCCAATTCTCTTTTACTATCTCCTGTTGTAAATTCTTGTACTTGTCATTCTTGTTAATTCTTGTCGTTATATTTCTTGACCTTGCAAGATCTTTTTATTACGTTGTTTCATTATATCGTCATTATTTCTTTTATTAGCATGGCATATGAAAAATGTAATTTACTCGTTAATTACTTAAACTATGCCTGATGATAGAGTATAATTCCTACTGAGCTTCTTGCTCACCCCTACTTCCAATCCTTTTCAGGTAATGCAGTAAACGGTACGTTGCAAATGGGAATCGGATCAGTGTGATCGAGTGAACCTGGAACCTAGAGATCGGAGTCTGTCTTTTTACCTTCTTGAGTCTAGCTAGTGTCGTGAGTCTGGTTATTTCTTTTTGTTATTTCCTCCTTTAATTTGAATCTAATATTGTAAGAGTGGGTCAAAATTATACTTTTAAATATTAATAAGAGCTCGTATTTTCAACGTGTGTTTATGGCCTCCATGTGTTTAATTGTGGTTATTTATTTTCACTCTTGTTATCATGACTGTTAACTGCCACATTCCAAGCATCGCTTCTTGCTGCTATCGGTTCGGGGCGTGACACTAGAAGTAATACTAATTAAGCACAAATAATCCAGCATAGGAGTGTGGTCAGGAGCTCACCAGATCGGTGTGAAGACACCGATCCTGGCCAGAGACTAGGGCGAGCGGGGAAGCGTGGGCATACCCGCACGCCGCGCCGATGAAGCTTCAACCTGAAATTTTAATCAACATGCACTACGCCCCTTGCAAGGGGGTTGGACTAGGAGTGGAGATTAGTTTTACAACCAAAACATACCTCCACGCAGGGAGGGGCGATCAGCCGGCCAGGCGGGGTGGGGAAAACTACGCTTGAAGCCGAAGCGGAAGAAGATCGTCGGTTCTGTCCACTCTCTGGAACAGTGGACATACAGTCAGTGTTGATGCTGCTATGGACTCCTCCGAACTCCATTCATGATGAAACCAGTGGAAAAACTTCCGTGGTTAACCCAGGATGTCGTCAGAATTTTTGGGGATTTTCTTGTTGGTGACGACAATCGGGGCAGAGACGTGAACAGGGTTGCAGACTTCTGATATCGGTAGCTTCTGTGTCACTACAGCAGGAAGGTGAAGACACCACGGTTGCTCCCGAGCTCTGATTCAGGCGAGGCCAGAGTCGTTGGATTTGTGGTCGAACCCTCTTCTAACGGAGACCCACGGGGATGCCGGCGGAGGTCAGAGTTGACCGTGAGAGCCTGAGAAGTGGGAGGGGGTCGGATCTATCTTCATTAGTCAGACTGACCTGCGCACTAATGGTAGGAAATTCAGAACTTTATGCTTCGGGATTCAAACAATGCTCCGCTTCTTGGCAATGCTAGGGGACTTGGAAGAGAACGTTTCATCCAAGTGCCGCTCCAAGAAGCTCAGAACCCTGGTGGTGGTAGCCTCTACAATTCGCTATTGGGTGTCTGCCAGGGAGAAGATGCGCAGTTCGGCGGTGAGGGCACCTCCGGGCAGTCACGAAATCAGACGAAGCGAGACCACCACCGTTGAGAAGAGGACTGGGAGACGCTTCCAACGGTGCCTCTTATGCTTCTGGGGATGCCGGGATGAAGTCGAGGCCGACTCTGCAAGCTACTGGTTCTTTGCAAGGTGGAGGGGGAGGGGAGATGGGGGATGCTCTTTGAGGAAAGGAGGGGGAGGATGGGGGGCGACCCTAGGGTCGGAGGGCTGGAGAGGGGCGACCAAAGGGGCTGGGGAAGAAGGAGAGAGAAATGGGAAAATCAAATTTTGGCCTACGTAGGGGTGGGTTCAGCCTTGGGAAGGTGGAGGCTTGCTTGGGAAGGGAAAGTGGGTAGTTGGGAGTTGGATGGTGGAGCTAGGATTGGGTGGGGATCTCTTGGGGTTGGGGTGGAGTAAAGAGAGGGGTGTGGGGAGTTGGAGTAGCTTTAATGGCGGGGGAAGGAGAGAGAAAGTAGGTGGGAGGGTGAGGAGAGAGAGAGGGGGGTGGCCCCCTTAGAGAGATTGAAAGGGGGGGTTAGGGGAGGGGAGCTTCTCACTCCTCTCTAATGGCTTCTCACCAAAGAAATTTAATTTTCTTGACTCAAAATAGTAGTTTTTCATTCATTCATTAACTAAAAATGGAGAGTGTGTGGTCCTATTTATATGGATCCCACAATTTACAATAAGTCCTTGTGTTTAGGAATAATGACAAATAACCAAGGGGGGAGGGGGCCCCCCTGGGCCTAGCCCAATGAATTGGGCCCAATAACCAAACTAATCAACCCTATGACACTTACCTTAGGTATATGACTCATTAACCTAGGTACATGACTCAAATAAAAGGGAAGTTACAATGATATGACACAAATAAAATATGAAAATTACATGACTCGACTTCAAAAAAATGTAACAGACACAATGGAGCCATGATGGCGAGCAATAGGAGCTTGGAAAAATGTGAAGGGCGAGCGATGCCCCCGTCATACCCGAAGAACTCGACTACATCGAGTATGGGTCCGCCGGGGAAGGGGTCCTCCGATGCGGCTCCGGGCGAGCCACGACCTCCAAACTCAACCTCGCGTCCTTAGCCGAGGGACGGCTCTTCATCCTCTCAAGGTTGCTCGGGCACACCCTCTTGCCGGTGATAGAACCATGCTTGCCTAGTATTACCTCCGTGTGCACACGTCGGGTTCTCAGGCTGATATGTGGTGGCTCTCCGAGTGTGTCTCTCACAAGGGTATAAGTCGGCCCGAAACTCTCACTAGGATCCACCACGGTGCCCATATAGAGTGTCGGACCTACCACGTGGGAAATGGGGTGAATCCCAAAACCCATTAGAAAGCCCAACCCATAAGTCGGGTTGCCAAGGCCACTCAGAACTAGATAATGTCCAAGTCCTCGTGCCCTCAAGTTGGAGGTGACCCTAGGGTAGAGCCACTCCAAAGTCACCATTGCCAAGTTGCCAACTTGGAATTCAAAGTGGCGTTCGTAAGGTTTTGCCTGCTTCTTGTGATTCTCACCGCTCGTTGTTTGTTACTTGCTTAAATGCTCATGCCAAGTACTATGATGCGGTGTGAGTGGGAGATGCATGATATGAAAAGGGGGGCCAGGACAACCATATTTTGACCAATCATGCAGAGATGCCATGGAGACTTTGAAGGGTGTGGGAGGGCGGGGGCATCCATAGGTGTCCCTCTCATGCGTGGGTGTGATGAGTGCCGGAGGACCCGGACATCCATGAATGCTCCTAACATGCTTAAGACTCATGATGAATGAAGGTGGACCATTACATCCAAATATGGACCACTCATGTTTCTTACTTGACATGTGGGTGATTGTTGACACCTAGAAAATGAACAGGGGTGGAAGCATAACTGAAAAGAAAATCAGGCCAACAGTAGAAGACCACTGATGAAGCTCGTCAACCATTCACCCGGATAAAGCCTTTGTCGACCAAAGCTGATGCCCGGTGCCGATGTCATTCAGACGGCAGCGCCGATTAAGCCGCAGTCACTCGACTGATGGGACCTCCCAGCCTTTTAAGAAGAGCTGTACTACTGCTTCGTCCGAGAATCCACGGATGATATGTCAAGGTAAGCCAGATGTCAGCTTACTGATGGATGTAATATGAGATAAAGATGAAACCGGCACCGACAGATAAAGATTGTCAGGGCTCCTACAAAGTCAGAACAGAAGAGCAATCCTCTCCACAGATTACATACCCGGCCGAAGTCTATCAGACTGAAGCTGATGTCTGGTCTTGTCACCGTTCGGATGACAATGCCGATGAAACATACCCGATTTTGTCGTCATTCATACGGCAATACTGATTAAACCCCAGTTCGTTCACTGATGGAGCCTCAAAACGATCTCAACAAAGTCATGCCTCTACTAAAGGTGGGCTTTATTCGGTTCTGACGAAGATTAATTCAAAAGAAAGCATGAAGAGAAGCCTAAGGCACGAATGAGGCCTGAAGGCGCTAGATGGGCCGGTCATTTGGGCTCCTGTTAGTGGCGCCGGGAGCCTCAACAGGGGGCTACTTGTCACGCCGGGAGATGTCTCGAATGGAACTGGCCACACCGACTACCCTCCGCCGAGAGCACAGAAGGATGAGACCTATATAAACATACCCCCTTTGAAAGAAAAGGGGATCGGAGGATCAGAAGCCAGACCATCGATCAAAAAGAAAGAAAAAGAGAAGAGACCAGAGAGAGAGAGAGCCTCCTCCGCTGAAAAAGAAAGAGAGAAGAGACCCATTCCCAGGGAAGAAGCTCCAGGTGGGCATCCGGGGGAGGGAGAGGAGTCAATGCTCCGCCCTCCCCCATGTTTGTTTTCTCTTTTCTTCTATTTCATGTAATACTTTCGAATCTTATCTCGATTCATGCAATGTAGCCGAAATATCTCGGCATCTGTCTGTTCCCCTTTCCCTCACTCTCTCCCTGTAATCGGTTTGGGTATGGGAATGATGTTTCATATGGGTTTTCTGACTATGTGTCTTCCGTGATGGGCATCATCAAACGAATGGATATATATGTATGATGGGCTGTAGTTTGAGCTTGATTTTTGCTTTTTTTTAAGCCCTATTGCCATTCTCTATGTTATTTGTAAATCAATAGCATGATGATCAGTTTCGTCTGTCCTTTCTCTGCCTCGTAGCACTGTTATTGCTCACCCCAAAGCCTGGAACATAGTATTCTTTGGCTGCTGGGATGAAGCCGTGCTGTGCAATGATTGAGGCTTGAGAAACTCCGGGGTTCCAAGCATGTGTGTTTCCTCCGTATATGTCATCTAAGTCTCCTCTGGGGCCAGAGACAGCCATCTCTTGGCTCCCAGGGTGACGAATGACCATATTAAGTTTGTCCCCAAGCTCTGCATGATAACGGCGATGAACAGGGGCATTCAGACTTCGGCCTCCCAGATGCCTCTCAAAGCCCAATACTCCTCTGGATTCTAGACCTAATCCAACTCAAAGTGGATGCTTCGGACAGCTCAGAGCCCATAGAGTCCGTCGCTTTCAGCCCAAACCATCATTAAAACCAGAAAACAGAGTACCGTAAGCTTTGTTCTGATCCCGGCGCCCTCATACTTCTCGGATCAACCTACAGTAAATTTGGTGAATAGCTCCCGGCGCCGCTTCTTCAGGCGCCGAGAACCACCAGGATCAGCTCCTCCCCCCCCCTTTTTTCTTTGCGCGCCGGGAGCCCCTATGCCTTGGCTTTCTTCCCCGCGCGCCGGGAGGCCCTCTTTCTTCCTCATGTGCCGAGAGACCCTCCGGGCCATCCTATCAGCGCACCGAGAAACCCGTGCCGGGAGCTCTCTGGCATCCTTGCCATCGGCGCCGAAAAGCCAACCTGTACACCTCAAGTCGTAAAACCTTTGCTACCACTGAAGAAACCCCATAAATACTCCTGTTATGTCAAGGGATGCCCCGGGCCATCATATGCACCTCGGGGGTGACAATTAATGGGGATAACCCTCCCCTTTTCTACGAGGTTTTCCGGACTCGATCGGCTTTTATAACCTTCCGAGGCAATGGAGCTCCGCCACTGCATAAGCTTCGCTGACCTCTAAAGGGATATCGAAACAGTGCTGTAGGCACGTACATGGTTAGGGGTTCAATACCCCTCTATTTGGCTTTCACCCCGGCATTCCGTGGGTGATCGTCTATCATTCCCTGGCAAATGCTGAGTCCGGGGGAGATGCTGTCAAAATTCTCCCAGGACCACGAAAAGCCAACATTAAGCTGTCCCCGGGACTCTGTATGACACCGGTGACAGGGATCCTCTACGCCTTGGCCTTCCCAAATTCCTCCTCGATCCTGATGTTCTTATAAAGCCCAAGCCTAATCTAGTTCAAACTTTGATGCCCTGACCTATTTTTGACCCCAAAGAAATCCTTCCCCTTGGCATGAATCAATCAGATACCCAAAACAGAGTACCGTAAGCTCTGTTCTGGTCCCAGCGCCCTCACTGCTCTCGGCTCAGCCTACAGTAAACTGGGTGAATAGCTCCCGGCGCCACTTCTTCAGGCGCTGAGAACCCCCAGGGGTAGCTCCTCTCCCTTTCACCTCAGCGCGCCGGGAAGCCCGGGCCGAGAACCTCCAGAGTCCTCTTTGCATCCTCCGTGCCGGGAGACCCCCCCCTTGCAGCCTCGTCGCGCCGGGAGCCTTGCTCAACCATCCCGCGCCGAGACCCTCTTCCAGCATTTCTTCCTCGCACCGGGAAGCCTGCGCTGAAGGCCCTCTCCCCTTTGGCTTCTCTTTGTCGCGCCGGGAACCTAAGTCCTCTCGCCTTGGCGCCGGGAACCCCCAGCCTTCCTGTTTTGGCGCCGGAAGCCCTGGCCTTCCCATTTTTGGGTCGTGCCGAGAGCCTGTGTCCATTCAGAGCGTGCCGAGAGCCTGATCTACCACCCAATGAATTCCAATACCCAAAGCGAACCCACAAAAGGGATATCTGTGGATCACCCGATATGTTCCGGGGATAAAATTAAAGGGGAGTCATAACCCCTATGTTCCACCTAACTACAACGGATTTACGAATAACCCTTTTGCTCGGGGGGGTCTTGCCACTGCATGAATCCCGCTAGCTTTTCAAAGGGAAAATCACACATTGCCCCATAGCCCATATGTACACGGGTTGGGAGGTTTGGCCTCTCTAGCTCTCGGCTTTCATCTCGGCATTCCGTGGGTGATAGCCTATTTCCCCCTGGGCATAACCCAGATTAAGAGAAAAGGCCGTCGAAATACCGATCGAAGCTTTAAACCTATATCATGGCCAGGGCTTTGCCTTTCCGTGGTGGATATCTTCTATCTCCTTGTTTCCACGAAGTATAACTGTTTTGAACCGCCAACCACACGATCTAGTCGGTTTCTGTGGTTGATGTTATTATCTTACCCGCCTCCCCGGCCCTGGTATGAAGTTTAAAGTTAAGCATGTGAATATCTGTTTGCCTCTCGAGGCCTCTTACTTTAGCGTTTAATCAAGGGTTGTCCTTCCCTGGAAGGACGTAATTAACGTCATAACGTTCATGGTATGACGGACTTCAGGTCCCGACACGATCACTCACAATCGACTGACCATGTCAGATCGAGCGCACAATGAAATCGTCACACATGTGACTGGCACGCCAATAAATCCATAAATATAAATAAATGAACAAATAATAAATAAATAAAAAAATCCACGTCCACAAGTCTGGCACGCCCGGTGGGACTTAGTCTCCCTTCATCTTTACGCTAAAGTAGGAGGCCCAGCGGGCCCCCCTGAAACTTCTGATTCTGTGTACTTTCCTTATTTCCTGGAATCTACAATGATAGCTGGAATCATGTCCGTTTGCTTCAACAAACAACCGGTGGACATGCATGTCCAGGAGGGATACTTGGCGGTACCACTGGCGTTCGGCTCGTTTCCCCCAGCTGTCGGGCAGCCCAACTGCTTGGGCGTCGTCTACACCGACCTTCTGAAGGTCGATAACCATGAGCAAGGCACTGCTGCGAGTGCCCCAATGGAGACCACTGTCCAGAAGGACAGCTTGCCAGAGAAGACGGCCCCCACGGCCGTCGCCTGCTATGTCCACCATGTCCAGAAAAGGGGCACGGTCCCCGCTGCTGCTCAAAAGGGGAGGAGGACCAACCGGAGGAGCCGATATGTCACTGCTGACCGTTGTCTTTCCAACTCCGGAAAGACCATGATGATCAGAGGGATCCGGACGAACCTCAATGGCTGCCCGAGGGAGGTCAACCCAGATGTGATCGTCCTGCGAGTGCCCACTACGAACAGATTCCAAACTCTGGCCACCAGGCATGCCAACTGGGAGGCCGATGAGAGGAAGCCACTGGCGCCCAAGCCAGCAAAATACAAACAGGTCTGGCGATCGAAGAAGATGTAGAGCTGGGCTCCAGCTCAAGATGAGGAGAAGGCTACCAATGATGCTGTCACCCACTTCAGGGCGGGAAGCCAAAGAAGAGAGGGAAAAGAAACAGGAAATGCTATTGCTGGTCACCCCAGAGCCTGGGGTAGGAGAGATGAAAGAAACAATGGAGAAAGAAAACTGACTGCTGCTCGCCCCATAATGAGGGGTAGGAGACTTGAGAAGAAAGAAGACCTTGCTGTCACCCACCCCAGGGCCGGGGGCAGAAGATGGCAGAGAAAGAACCATGATGTTGCTGCCAACTGCTGCCGGAATAACGATGCGGGAATGTGTGAACCAGTCATGGTTGCCGTCCCAAGAAGAGCAAGGGCCTGTGCCAGACAGGCCGACATCTTCAAATATTCCAAGGCCGAGCATTTGAATGCTCAGATAATAAGACTGGCCTATCAGCAAAGAAGCCAGGAAAGACTGATGTTCCAGCCTGAGCCGCAAAGGCGCAACTCTGAAGAGACAAAGCAAGTAGTCCAAGACTACTTCCACTACCTAGGGAGCTCTGCCCTAGGTCAACAAAGACTATCCCGTGCCTTGGGCACCAGGGATGATGAAGAAGAAGAAACCTTCCAAGAAATGATGATCGGAGCCTCCGCCTCCGATTCAAATGACTATGGAGAAGGCCTCAGGGCCAGATATAATGAAGAAGACCTGCACGGGGAAGAAGACAAAGAAAGAATATCGGTCTTTGACCGGCTCAGATATCCTAGCCAAATAAAAAGAAAGGTCTACAGGCGAAAAGGAAAGATGCAAATCTTCGCCTGCAACATGGCTGGACTGGCCAGGGGACAAGATATACTACCAACCCAGCCAGATGAATTGCTCAGACTGGCAACTAGACCTGGTCTTGTCACAAGAAGAGGCCAGGCCGCAAAGGATAAAATGAAAATTGATGATGAAGCCCGCAGGATTACCACTATGACAGTTAATGTGGTAACAACAGAAGATGGAGATAACCCCTTTGTTGATGATGCTGAAGGGACTTCTGAAGATATACAAATCCCATCAACTATGGATCCCATGATCCAGATGATGTTCAGGAGATATCAGCAGGAGATCAGCGCTCTCCGAAGACAGCTCAATGAGAGACAGGAAGCTACATCAGTCTCGAAGCAAGCTGAACCTACGGGGCAGACATCCAGCTCCACAGAAACAACTATCCTGGCTAATCCTCTCCTAGCTGATAAGGGCAAGACACCGAGCCAACCTGTTCCACAGCAAACAACAGCTCAGCCCTCTGTGTCTCAGACACAGCCTACCGCGCCCATCTTGCGCGCCACTGTGATGACAACTCCTCACAGCCAGCAACAAGCTCACTTCTTCCCAGAAGAGATAGATCCAGCTGTGGCCCACAAGCAGATGATTGAAAGAATTGTGGAAATGAAGCTGTCAGAAAAGACTTGTGGTGATGCGGGTACCTATGATGTGTATAGGGTACCCTATCCTCCCCAATATGCTGCTAAGAAACTACCCCCAGGCATCAGTAAGCCGCCGAAGTTTGAGAAATTTAATGGCCAAGGCTCCCCTAGGGAGCATATAGCCTACTACACTACAATCATGGGCGACCTAGCAGTCGACGAAGCTTATCTGCTCAAGTTCTTTGGCTCATCCCTCACTGGGTTGGCCTTTGAATGGTACTCAAGCCTGCCAGCCGGGTCAGTGGTTGATTGGCCTGATATGCAAAGAAAGTTCCGCGACAGATTTCATGTCACGGAAAGGGAAATCACGATAGCAGAGCTATATGCAACCAGGCAGAAACAAGATGAGACTGCACTGGACTACATCAAAAGGTGGAGGAATTTAGCCATGAGATGCCGAAGGCCTCCTCATCAGGAAGATGCGGTGCAGATATGCAAGCAGAGCCTCAGGAGGGAGGTGCTAGAAAAGATGATCGGCGCAGATGTCAGAACGTTAGACCAACTGAACAATATAGTGGCAGAGGTCGAGACGTTCTTGTCCAAGCGTCCGACCGCCAATGTTCTCACTATGCCGAAGGGAAAATCCAATGAACGACGGCCATCACACTCTGAGGCCAACACCGTCGATTTCAGAACCTTCGAGCAGCAGAAGGGGAAGAAAGGGGCAGATGAAG
Organism: Amorphophallus konjac; assembly: GCA_022559845.1. Taxonomy (NCBI): domain Eukaryota; kingdom Viridiplantae; phylum Streptophyta; class Magnoliopsida; order Alismatales; family Araceae; genus Amorphophallus; species Amorphophallus konjac. The sequence goes on along the minus strand of CM040118.1, from coordinate 371,341,829 downwards.
CTCCCCCGCTGGCAGATACAACAGAAAGGAAGGATAAAGTCTCTCTGAGAGACAAGATGAGAAAGGCATATTCCTTCCCAAAGGATAAGACGGCCGCACTGTTCAACTGGGCATACAAGTTCAATAAGGTAACATTGCCTGAACCCAAAAGACCAGCCGATGCAGCAAAGAAAGATGATCCGCTGTTCTGTCCATTTCACCGCGCGCTGGGGCACGCAATTGAAGATTGTTATGTCTTCAAAGATATCATGGAAGGAATGGTCAAGAAAGGTGAGCTGCAACTGGGAGATTACCAGGTAAAGCCGCCTCACCCACATGAGCCTCCACCCTGGAGAGTGGCTGCCAATATGATCTCAGTCTACCAACAGCTGCCCAAAGAGGCCGTTGAAGAATGCACCAAGAATACCTATGAAGCTTGCTTCCTCACCCCGCAGAAAGATCAGGAAGGATGGCAGATGATACCCATAAAAAGCAAAAAGAAGAAGACTCCTGTAGCCAGTACCAGCGGAGCAGTTATCCGGGGTGTTACACCAAGGCCTGAGCCGCCTCCAATAAAGTAAATATGGCATACAACTGAGACTGGACCAGTCATCCGGATCCCTATTCACAACCGGAGGAGACAAACTCCCCTCCCTACACATAAAGAAGTAAGCCCTGCAGCCAGGCGTCTGCAGCAATATATTAATGAGCTCGATGAGTACGAGCAGAAGAAGCCCAAGCATCTGCTGATGAAAGACTGTATACTCTGGGAACAGCTCGAAGAATTGAAAATTAAAGAGCAGCCAGAGGCAGAACAAGAAGAAGCTGAAAATGAGCCCTTCTGGGGGCAGGAGCCGGTAAAGTCAAATTCCCAAAAGAAGAAGAAACGACTCAAATCCAAGAAAGGAAAGAAGGTCACGACAGTACAATGTAACACTCTGTCAGTACTCTTCTCCTTGCCTGGGGAGGACGATGAGCCGGAAGCATCCAACGCTCCGCTAGAAGCTAACCATGCCGAAGCCTCTACCTCGGCCCATGCAACACGTTCTGGGAGAAGATGGGGGCGCCCACCACCAGCCAACCATAATATCATGTTCAGAGGGGAGCAACCCTATCAAATCCCGGAACCAGAGATACGAGGTGTCCAGGTTCCTCCCCCTGCCAGTCTGTACCAAGACAAAAAGAAGGCAGATGAAGCCCCTTCATTTCTGGAGTTCTTGTCCAGCTTAGAAAATGAGCGACCGGCTCGTACTGCTCCAGATAAAAGCAATAAATGCCAGCAGACGGCGGCTGGAAAGCAGAAACAGCATGAAGAAGGTAACCCTCTAGCAAAAGCAGGGGCAGTCGCTACAGAAGAAGCCTCCCGGGAGACCGATGAAGAAGATAAAATTGGGACTGGGCAGCCAAGGCCACAGGCACCACATGAACCTCCAAGGCCCCGATGGGCAGAGGAGATGAGACTGTCTAATGTCCGGGTGGGCAGTCGAGTCATGAAAATGCTGAAGAGGCTCCCTACTAGATTCTCCATCTGGGAAATTCTCTCTCTGAGTGAAGAAGCTCGCCAAGCAATTGTGGATGCCCTGCAGTCCCCGGCACAATGTGAAGCACTCTTAACAGAGGTGAATGCTGGGCCATCAGTAACATTCACAGAGGATGATATGCTAATCCCGAATTCCGGCCATAATAGACCACTATATATGAGGGGTTCCCTGAACTGTCAGCCGATAAGCAGAATACTAATAGATCCAGGGGCTGCTGTGAATATTCTCCCATACCGCATCTATCAGAAATATTACTTTGATCTGCAGCTCACCAAGGTCAGAGATATGAAGATTGCAGGATTCAACCAGAAATGTGAAACACCTCTCGGGGTGGCTGATTTCAATCTCACATTGGGCGATCTCACTACAGTGGTACGATTCTATGTAATCGACTCCAACACCACATATAAGGCCCTACTGGGAAGACCGTGGCTGCACGAATATCAGATAGTGCCATCCACGCTACACCAATGCATAAAATATTGCCATGAAGGAAAAGAGGAAAGGGTGTTTGCAGACCTACATCCCTTCGAAGTGTTCGAGTGCCATATGCTCGATGCATCCTATTACACCGAGGTGTCACAAAGGGATAAAGGAAAAGAAACTGTGGTCAGCCAAGAAAAGCCGGCGACGAAAGTAAGAAATTGGTCGCCGCCGCCAAAGGGCTGCATTAAAAAGCATGGGGTGTCTCACATCTCCTATGCTGGTGATTTTGCTCGGATCACTCCTCCCGGCATACACCCAGATGATACTGAAGAAAAGATGAAAGAAAAATACACACAGGTGGAAGTTCCTCAGGGTCTAGTCAAGCCCATAGCCAGCACAGAATACTAGACAGTGCTGCCCCTAAAGACTATGGAAATCCCTCGCTTTGGCGAACCCCCTATCATATTCTACACCGGGGAGGCAGTTGAAGAAGATGATCAGGATTGCATGGCCCCTGAAGAAGCTGCAAACTTGATGGTACCAATTACAGGCTTGGATTATACTACCCAACGGGTTTCACAAATGTTCTCCAAGATGCAAATGCCATCGATGCAGCCTGCTGCTCAGAAGAAAGCATTCAAGGATCTATGGGATCCGCCTCGAGATAGCAAGGAACTGAGGAAGATCACACAGCACCCGGGACTGGGTTATACCCTGCAAGAATACTATGAAGCCGAGGTGGATGTCATCTCTGCCTTCTACCAGAATGAAGATCCCCCTGAAGTGGGATATGATCAATACCCCTTTGAAGATGAAGAGATTATGTATCAATCCATAACAGACAATGAAGCCCAAGACAACCAGCCGGAGGCAAGGGCGTCTGATGAGACCAAGAAGGGTTGGTGCTGGGAGAATCCGTCCTGCAAAGAGGATCTGTTCCAGGCCGAAGCACAATTTGACACCGGAACCCCGAATGAAGACCAAGTAGCCAGAGAGCTACAAGAGTGCCTGGAGTTTGGGCGCATTCTAGAAGAATTCCGAGCTCTACATAATGATAACCTCTCAGGGGAGCCCACATCAGAAGAGCCTCTAAGCGCAGAAGACTCCACGTCGAAGTTTTCCGCTGAGCCAGTCACGTCCTCGGGGCAGACTGGACAGAATCCGGCCATATTGGCCTTATACGATGCACCAGCATCTGCTGATGATCGGTGTGATGAAACAGAAAGTCATGAGAATGAAGAAGATTATATCCCGGGAGGCTTCATTGATTTGCAAGAAGCCCCGCCCGAAGTTGAGGACGGAGGCCAGGCCACCGTCGATGAGCTGATAGAAGTGAATCTGGGGTCAGCAGATGAGCCAAGGCCTACGTTCCTCAATGCACTGCTGGAGCCAGCTGTCAAAGAACAGTATATTCAGTTTCTGAAAGAATTCCGAGACTGCTTCGCATGGACATATGATGAGATGCCGGGACTGAGTTCCGATGTGGCACAGCACCGATTGGCGATAAACCCAGAGGCAAGCCCTGTGAAGCAGCCTGCCAGGAGAATGCGTCCCGAACTGATAAATCAGATCAACAAAGAAGTCGACAAGCTGATCGATGTGGGCTTTGTTGAAGAGAACCAATATACTACATGGCTGGCCAATATAGTGCCCGTGAAGAAGAAAAATGGGCAGATCAGAATATGTGTAGATTTCAGGGACCTGAATAAGGCTTGCCCGAAAGATGATTTCCCAATGCCAATCACTGAAGTAATGATCGATGCAACCACTGGCCATGAAGCCCTGTCATTCATGGATGGGTCATCCGGATACAACCAGATCTGGATTGCTGAAGAAGACAGACTGCATACTGCATTCCGCACCCCGAAGGGGATATTTCACTACAAAAGGATGCCGTTCGGCCTCAAGAATGCCGGCGCTACTTATCAAAGAGCTATGACAAAGATCTTTGATGATTTACTCTTCAAGAAAGTGGAGTGCTACATCGATGACCTAGTGGTGAAAACCAGCAGAAGAGAAGATCATCTGCAAGATCTGAGGATAGTGTTCCAGAGGCTGCGCAGATATGAACTCAAGATGAATCCTATGAAATGTGCCTTCGGCGTGTCCAGTGGAAAATTCCTTGGGTTCGTTGTCCGTCATAGAGGCATTGAGATCGACCCATCCAAGATTAAAGCTATCCAGAAGCTCCCTCCACCAAGGAATCTCCACGAGCTTAGATCTCTGCAAGGGCGTTTGGCCTATATCCGACGATTCATATCAAATCTGTCGGGGAGATGCCACCCTTTTCACAAGCTCATGATGAAAGATGTACCGTTCCTCTGGGACGAAGGCTGTCAGGAAGCTTTTGAGAAGCTGAAAGAATATCTCAAGACCCCTCCAGTGCTGGGGGCACCTATTAAGGGCAAGCCCCTGATACTATACATTGCAGCCACACACTGTTCCCTGGGGGCAATGCTGGCACAGATAAATGAAGAAGGCAAAGAACAGGCTCTATACTACCTGAGTCGGAGGCTGATTAGAACTGAAGAAAGCTACACCTATATAGAAAAGACATGCTTGGCACTAGTCTTTGCCGTTAAAAAACTCCGGCACTATATGCTGTCACACGAAATCAGATTGATATCTGCAGCAGATCCGCTCAAATACATATTGACTCAGCCAACACTGAAAGGCCGGTTGGGCAAATGGGCAGTAATTCTGATGGAATTCGATATCACATATATACCCCAGAGGGCAATAAAAGGACAGGCCGTGGCTGATTTCTTCGCAGAGCACCCTGTGCCAGAGAATGATATGTTGGGGACTGAGTTACCCGATGATGAAACATTAGAAGCCTGCCAGGCTCAGTCAACTATGTGGCAGCTATTCTTTGATGGAGCATCTAGGACAGAGACGGACTCCAATGGAAAGACCAAAATACGGGCCAGAGTCGATATTGTGCTAAGATCGCCAGAGGGGGAGGTTGTGCATACTTCCTGTTCTATAAACAAGCCCTGCACTAATAATGAAGCCGAGTATGAAGCTCTGATAATCGGGCTGCACATCAGCCTCCACATGGGTATCTAGATGCTTCAGGTATTCGGGGATTCAATGTTGATAATAAAGCAAATCTAAGGTGAGTTCGAAGTGCGAAAGCCGGGGTTGAACCCCTACCACCAAAAAGCTGTGCGCCTCATGGCGAAGTTCTATCATATTGAGCTCAAGCATGTGGGCCGTGCACATAATGCCCAGGCTGATGCATTGGCAAAGCTAGCCAGCTCAATAGCAGTCCCACCGGATGAGACACTGAACATTGTTGTTATAAATCGGCGGCAAGTCCCCAGCATGCTAGAAGGCTGCCCCGAAGAAAATGAAGTCGCCACGATCAGTACAGAGCAGGCATCTGACTGGAGACAGCACCTGCTACAATGGTTTTTGCACCAACAGCTGCCGTAGAAAAGAGAAGAAAAGATGAAACTTTTAAGGATCAAAGGTTCTTATGAATTCAGAAATGGAACGCTGTTCCGAATAATGGCAGATGCACGCAAGAAGATTCTGCTCCGCTGCCTGTCCACTGAGGAAGCTTGGCAAGCGATGAAAGAAATACATGCTGGGACGGCAGGTGCTCACCAAGCTGGCCCTAAGATGAAGATAGAAATCAAGAAGCTGGGCTACTATTGGCCCACTATGTTTGAAGATTGCTGCAAGTTTGCGAAGTCATGTCAGAAATGTTAGGAGCATGCTGCTGTGCCTAGAAGGCCACCTGCCGTTCTGCACCCTACAATCCCTAGCTGGCCGTTTGCACAATGGGGAACCGATGTAGTCGGCCCACTACCAACCTCCTCAGCCGGACATAAGTACATACTGGCAATAACAGATTACTTCTCCCGATGGGCGGAAGCTATAGCATTACGAGAAGTGACTGGTGAGCTGGTTGCCAGATTCATCAAACAAAACATTATCTTCCGGTTTGGGATCCCCAGCCGAATAATATCTGATAATGGAAGTCATTTCAGAAATCAAAAGATCTATCGACTCGCCGAGAAGTATAAGATCGAGTGGAGGACTTCCACTCCTTACAATCCACAGGCAAATGGATTGGCAGAAGCCTTCAACAAAACGTTATGCACCTTGTTGGCTAAAGTCATCAGTTCTAATAAGAAGGACTGGGAAGAAAAGATGTATGAAGCTCTATGGGCATACCGCACTGTCTTCAAGACACCTACAGGGTGCTCGCCATACTCACTGGTATACGGCTCAGAGGTAGTAGTTCCGCTGGAGCTGGAAGTCCCGTCACTCAGGGTGGCAGTCCAATATGACCTGGCCCGTGGCGAACAAACCAATGCAGAAAGAAGATTACAAGAATTGGCTGAATTGGAAGGGAAGCGCCTCCAAGCTCAGAAGAATATCCAGATGTACCAGGCCCGCATGGCCACTGCATTCAACAAACTCGTAAAAGGACGAGAATTTAAGAAAGGTGACCTCGTCATGGTCAAGAAAAGAGAAGTCATGGCGTCCAACCCAAAAGGGAAGCTGAATCCTAATTGGGAAGGTCCTTATGTGATATATAAGGTCTACGAAGGAGGGGCCTACATGGTCGTTAACCATCGAGGGGAAATCCAATTCTCACCACTCAACGGTAGACACCTAAAGCTGTATCATGCCGCCCAACCAATATTCCCCGAGTAATCAGGCTAAAAGCTACCCTGCTCCCTTGGTCTAGCGGCACTCTGCCCTAACCGAGCTACCCATTTCCTTGGTCTAGCGGCACTCCGCCCTAACCAAGCTACCCTTCTCCCTTGGTCTAGCGGCACTCTGCCCTAACCGAGCTACCCATTTCCTTGGTCTAGCGGCACTCCGCCCTAACCAAGCTACCCATTTCCTTGGTCTAGCGGCACTCCGCCCTAACCAAGCTACCCTTCTCCCTTGGTCTAGCGGCACTCTGCCCTAACCGAGCTACCCATTTCCTTGGTCTAGCAGCACTCCGCCCTAACCAAGCTACCCTTCTTCCTTGGTCTAGCGGCACTCCGCCCTAGCCGAGCCATCCCTTATCATGATCTAATGACAGTCAGACTTGTTACCCTCCCAAAAAGAGGGGAAGAGAGAATAAAAGAATGAAAATAAATAAAAATGGGGTTAAAAATAGAGATACCCTGCCGGTCTTGTTCAGGTTTTCCGAGCAAGGGAAAAAAATGGCTAAAACCCAGCTGTGGTGAAAACCCGAAAGGGCACTGCAGGCAAAATCGGGTACCCCGCCACGTGAAAACCCGGAAGGGCGCGTGGGCAAAAGCAAGAGGGGGCTGGCTCCGGTGAAAACCCGAAAGGGCGCTTGGGCCAGTAATATGGTGATCCTAAAGAAACCTCACCTCCCGTCATAAACTTCTCGTCGATCGGCCGGCACCTCGTACAATCAACGATCAAACCCACCCAGTTCAGACCCTACGTCTGTCCTGATAAAACCCTCATACCTTGCCAAAGTCCCACCATGGTGAAACCTGCTTTGATCGATTTGCGCACTGCCCGGTCAATGATGAAACCTATCCGGCTTAGACCTTACGTCTATCCCGATGAAACCTATGAAATCCCTGCATTGGTATAAACCCAATACCGACGATGAAACCTGCTGTTGATTGATTGGCACATTGCCCAATCAGCGGTAAGACCTATCCAGTTTAGACCCTACGTCTATCCTGATGAAATCCATGATATCCTTGCATTGGTATAAACCCAATACCAATGATGAAACCCATCTTTGGTCGACAGGGCACCCTGCCCGATCGGCGAAGAAACCTGTTCGGTCTACATCTCACATCTGTTCCGACTAGAGCTGCGTGTCTCGCTATGTCCCACCGTGATGAAATCTGCTGCTGATTAATGGGCACACTCGCCCGAGCAGTAATGAAACCTATCCGGCTTAGACCTTACGTCTATCCCGATGAAACCCATGAAACCTTTGCATTGGTATAAACCCAATACTGATGATGAAACCTGCTGTTGATCGATTGGCACCCTGCCCGATCAGCAACAAAACCAGCCCAGGGTAGACCTTACGTCTATTCTGATGAAGATTCATAAGATCCTTGCATTGGTATAAACTCAATACCAATGATGAAACCCACCTTTGGTCAATGGGCACCCTGCCCGATCAACGAAGAAACTCGTCCTATCAAATTTGCATATCCCTTTATGTCCCGCCGTGATGAGACCTACCATTGGCCGATCGGCACCCTGCCCGATCAATGATAAAACCAGCCCAATGTGGACCTTACGTCTACCCTGATGAAACCTATAAAATCCTTGCGTCGGTATATACCCAATACCGATGATAAGAGCATGCATTAATGAAGCAGCACATCGCCTGATCCGTGCTGAAGTCCCGATTCAGGAAACATATGTATATAAAAAAATGGGGTTAAAAATAGAGATACCCCGCCAGACTTGTTCGGACATCCCGGATAAGGGCAAAAATGGCCAAAAAACCCCGCTGTGGTGAAAACCCGAAAGGGCACCGCAGGCAAAATCGGGTACCCCGCCACGTGAAAACCCGAAAGGGCGCGTGGGCAAAAGCAAGAGGGGGCTGGCTCCGGTGAAGACCCGAAAGGGCACTTGGGTCAGTAATGTGGTAATCTAAAAGTTCCATGCCAACCGGCACGCTACCTTTACCTCCCCTTCACTGATGAAGCCTTCCGTCGGTCATCTGGCTCTATGCCCCACCGATGATAAAGCCTTCCCGGGGTGGACCTTACGTCTACCCTGATGAAACCTACATAGCCGCTTTCAAACGTCCCACCGACAATGAAACCCATCACCACCCTGATGAAGCCTGTCCAGCTCAGACCTCACGTCTGTCCTGATGAAGCCTACGCATTTCTTGGCAAGCCCCACATGCGATAAAACATGTTGGAATAGACCTTACGTCTATCCTGACGAGACCAACACCTTCACATACGTCCCATAGTTGATCGATTGGCATCCTGCCCGATCGATGATGAAACCTTAACCAGTTTAGACCTTTCGTCTATACTGATGAAACTTATAAATCCCTTTGCATCGATATAAAACCAATATTGATGATGAAACCAACCGTTGATCGATTGGCACCCTGCCCGATCAATGATGAAACCTTGTCCAGTTTAGACCTTTCGTCTATACTGATTGTTGACACCCGTTTTTTACCGATGAATCGAATCAGTTCCTGCGTCTCAGTTATTGATGTCCCGAACAGTCAATCACATGAAAGATTATTCCTCTGGCAGTATTTTGGGCTCTTCCCAGCGAAGAAGGCCTCCCTCCCTCTCATTGGATTTAACGGTCTGTTATAAACCATTTTTCTCAATATAACGGTCCCCACTTGGCCGTTGTGTTCCGCTGCCCCGGGTTATTTGTATCTCGTGATACGCTTTGTATAGCGGCTCAATGCCAACCGTTATAGTCAATATAGCGGTCGTCCCTGGGCCGTCATTATTTGCCGACAAGAAAAGGGTTTAGAGGCCCGACAGTCGGTCATAGCCACGTGCTTCACGAAAAGTTGTTTGTCTGGGTGTTGACTCCTCTTTAAGTATAACGGTTTTTCTAGGACCGTCATGTATATTGAACGGTCCCTCCAAGACCGTCATATATGTTTGGCGGCCTTCGTAAGACCGTCATTTTTGAGGCCACCCAGATTAGACCCCCGTGATTCCAGGCGGATTAAGAGGAGAATGTCGTTGGCAATATTGACACGATGCTCTCATTTACCGGCCTTTGACCGACCATCATTCCCCTTAACCCCTGATTAAGCTCGAAGCCGTGGGCTCTATATATAGCTCACGGGTTCTGACAGAAAGAAAAGGGGGGGGACCATCACGAAGTGCTGTCGAATTCCATCGCCAAATCTCATACAGCATACGCCCGTTCGTCAGGGAGTGGGGGCCTTCTACATCCCTCGCAGGCCCCCGGTGCAGGGAACTTCACGCTTCGTGTCTTTGTGTTTCCTTCTCTGTTTGCTCACCACACACGCCTTTTCTTCACTGCATCACACATCACATACATCATTTCGTTGGCATTTCTTATCTTTCCTACTGTTTCCGGCGCCCTAAACGGGGTTTCAAAACCTCCAGGTATCGCCGGGCCATGTTCTTCCTTTGCTTTATTTCAATTAGTACACCTACTACACCATCATTTAGCTAATCTCTGTTTATCTGTGTGTTTCACCGTTTGCTTTCAGGTCAGCAACCAAAAGCACGAGGCCCGCACCTTCTGGCCGGCCAGGAGGAGTGGAGGAACGGACCCGCATTCTCCCGTAGCTTCCGAGTCCCGGCGCTTTCACCGGGTGGCGATCACGGTCAACAGCTTCATCTTTCCTCCTGTTGTTTTTTATCTCTTCAATATTATTTAACTCGAGGAGGAATAACATATCAACACCTCTCCTTTTTTGGCGATCACGGTGGGACTTCTGATGCCCATCGTGCTTCTGGTTTGCTGACCAATCTCTGTCTCTGTGAAGTTCAGCGGTTCTGTAACAGCCGCCGTTCTGTGTAAAACGGTTCTCTTTCAGCCGTCGTTGTCTGGTATTCTCCGCAATTATCACTGTTGTACTCTGCTCATTTAACGGCTTCCATCAAGCCGTCATACTCGTATGGCGGTCATCATCAGGCCGCCATTCGCGTTTTGAGCTCTGCACTTTAGCGGTTCTTCCAGAGCCGTTATAATCAATTCAGCGGTCCCCTGTAGACCGTTATTTTGGTGTAGAGTCTACGGCTGGCACTTGTTATCCCTGATTGTTATTCCCAGCATTGGTCCCCCTGCTGTCCACTCGTTATTTTCTATCATATTATTGATTGCTTCATGATTCTATCATTTGATTTCATATGTGATTGCTAGATTTCTAGGCTAGGCTTTGCATGCACTCCGGTGCACCTAGGATCATTCACTTCATACTGTAGTTGCATTTCCTACCGAAGTAGGATTTCCTCTCGTCTCCATATTCCTTGGAGCCGACTAGGGAATCTTGCCGAGGACCTCCGTAAGCCCCCGTGAGCCGTGGATTCCCACACGGACGCCGGGCCGGTTGTACCATCGCCACACCGTGTCTAGGTTCTGCATACGTGGAGAGTGCTTCCCCTTAGAGTCAGCCAGTTCCCCCATCATACCGTTATTAGGCTCCCAAGTGTCCGAGCGAACTCTACATTTTAATCAAAACACTAAGCCTAAGAGAAAAGAATTCTGAAAACTTGCGGTATCATTCAAAGTGTGTGCATAGACTCCCTTCTCGTCTCCACCTTTCATTGTGTGGTTGCTTTGCTTCTACTTGTGTACTTTGGTCTTAAGTCTCTCTAGTCTGTGCATCCCATTGCATGCAGCATTGCTCCCCTCCCTCGGGATCATCTCCTAGGGGCGATTCTCTACTCTCCCTCTATTGCAACCCTTTATTCAACTCATCATCATCCAGCATGTCTTCTTTCGGGTCCATCCCCGCCCGCGAGGATTCTCTTCCTCAGGGGCTCCTCGAGGACGTCTCCGGGGTTGCCTCCTCCCTGAATGGGGAGGGGTTCGTCTTTGTTCCTTCCTCCATCGCTGAGGTTGCGCCACCCACGCTCCCTCAGTTTGGCTCCCCGTCGGCGAGCCAACTACTCCAACTCATGTCCCAACTTGACCAGGATCAACTCCAGATATTCAAGCAAGCCCTCGGGGCAGAGGTCCCGCCCGATGTAACCCTTCCTGTCTCTTCCACCCATCCTGCTGAGAGGTCCAGAGCACCGTCTGTTGCCCCAGTGGACCATACCCCTCTTCGCCCACAGGTCCTCCAGTTTCCAATATATCAATCTGGCCAGGCTTCTACCTCAGCCCACTCTCCTGCAGACAAAGGGAAGAGTCAAATTCCCTTATCTCCTCGTGCTAGTGCCCACGCGGCCGTCTCATCAGCACCACCGGCCCCTCTGGCCCAAGTGGATTCTACTCGACTACAGCCCGGAATAGCTCAACTCGCTTACGCTGATGTGGGTCCTTTTTGGACTCAACATCCATCTTACGGGCTCATGGCCCCCACTATCCATCCGGCTGTCTCCCATTATCCCTCGGCTTCTACTGTCCATCCAGCTGCCTCTCACTACCCTTCAGTTCCACCTCAAGTCCCTCTACCTCAACAAGGAAGTGACGATCGCTTGGCAGTTCTCCAACAGCAGATCGATCTCCTCAATAAGAGGGTTGGCCCACCATCCTTCGCAGATGCTCTCACTCCTAATTTCCGGGACATCCGATTCCCTTCTCAGTCAGAGCTCCCGACATACCGAAAGTACAATGGGAACGGCAACCCGTTCATCCACGTCAAGGAATTCCTGTACGAGTCGGGACCATACCAGCATGACGATCACCTCCTTGCATATCTATTCCGGCGATCCCTGGACGGGGTGGCACTCGAATGGTTTTACGCTCTGCCATTGGAGGAGGTTGGGAGCTTCAAGACGATCAAGGAGAAATTCGTGCAAAGATTCCAAGATCGGGTCGGACCCGAATACTCATTCACGGACTTAGTGGCCGAGAAGATGAAAACTGATGAAGACTTCGCTACCTATGCTGATAGGTGGAGGCAGATAGCCTCCCGTGTGCCCGGGCAGATTCCGGAAGAAGAAAAGATCAAACTGCTCATTTCTAATGCAACCCCTCTCTTCCGGAATGTCCTAATGATGAATGACATCACCAGTATGCATCAACTGTACAGTCGGGCCCGGTTTATCCAGACCCAGTTTAAGGACTCCCCCATTCATTCTCTCTTCGAAGCCCAGAAGCCCAAGAGTTCCAGAAAACCACAGGGCCCTGTTACCGAGGGAGTCCAAACAAACGAGCAGGTGCAGGTAGTTAGCCAGACTGCCACCTCCCACTTCCCCCAGAAAAGCAACCCCCATTTCTCCGCATCACCTCGCCCTTCCTTTCCCACGCAGCAACACCCTCAACAACAATCTCCGCCACCACCACAACAGCCCCAGCAACCACTGCAATACCATAACACTCCCCCGCCTGCTACCTACGCACCTGCTCGTCCGGTTGCTAAAAGAGCCAACTATCCTCCTCTCCCAGAGACGCTCACTAATGTCTTTGCAGCGCTGATGCATATTGGCGATTTACAATTGCCACCTGAGCGCCCGAACATGAATCCGGCCGCCGATCTGTCCCGATATTGTGTATATCACCGGCAGCCGGGGCACACCATTGAGAGGTGTTATCATTTTAGGGACCTGGTATACGACCTGCACGAAGGTCACAGGATCGATTGGGCTCAGATGAGGAAGCTGATTGAAGATCTGAGAAGAGGGCCAGCAAGGCCGCAACAGGCAGCACCACAGCAACAGCAGTTTCAGCAACAACCTCAGCAATTCCAGCCACAGCAGCCACAGCAACAGCAGCAGCAGCCAAACTTAGGGATCCACCAAAATCCCATGCCAGTACATGCACCCGCTCCTCAACAACAACAGCCGCCGGCACCGGCCCAAGTCAACATGTTACGCCACCCGGCTCCTGACGCAGGGTGGACCATTGACGATCCCGCACACCTGTTAACCTTACGCCACATCCCTACGCACTCTACCTCACCCGCCGTCTTTTCCATCCTTCGGCCTTCCATGCCTTCCACAACTTCCCCCGTCATCCATCCTTCCACCATACTTACCACTCCGAGAAGCCATATTCTCTCGCCTATCCCCCCACAACATTATACTTCCCCACCTACTATACCCTCCACTATCTTGTCCACCAATCACTGCAGTCCACTAACCGCCCCTTTACCTCACCCATCGCCCATTTTACCTTCACCACAACCTTCGCTTACTATGCCTATCATATCCTCCATCACCAAGACTGCCATCCCTTCCATTCTCATTCACCCCACTGGGTCAAGCGGGAGCCCACCTACAGCCATGCCAGCACAAAACCTTGCCCTCAGGAGCGGGCGGTTATTTCAAAGGACTTACCCCTCTACCAGTGCACCTCCCCAAATACCCTCCATCTCAGCATCAGCAGCACAAGACAATGAAGTTGACCCCGCGCCCGGTTCCACATACGACCTGTTACAACATCTTGACCGCATGCCGGCAAAGATCTCTGTCTTGGAGTTGATCAGACGTTCACCTCTACACCAAGAAGCATTAAGGACGTTTCTGCAAAGGGTCATAGTGAACGAAGATGTGGCGGTAGACAGCTTGCCGTCAGGAGCAACCGCCTCCGACCGCCGCCGCTCGTCGCCGTCGCCATCCACCGCCATCGCGAGGGAGAGAAATCCCGAGAGAGTGAGGAAGAGGGTGATGGAAAGGAAGAGGAGAGAGGCCATTGTGAGAGAGGGAGAGCACGAGAGAAAAGAGAGAGAGAATGAGAGCGTGGGAGAAGGGGGGGTCGCTCCTCCTTCCTCTTCTTCTTCTCTCTTCCTGCCGTTACGGTGGGAGGAGGGAAGGAGAAGAGGTTTATATTTTTGAACCGACGTTGAGAATGGCGGTCTAGCGATAGACCGCCATACAATTAGAACGGCTACCTTAAGACCGTTATTCTGCAAGCGGTTACTTATCATTAAACGGCCTTCCTATGACCGTTAATAATCCATATGGCGGTTTACCATGAGCCGTCCAACTTAAGAACGGTCCCCTATGAGCCGTTTAACTGTTGAATGTATCATTATTGTGAAATTCATGTGCCAATGAGTTTTGATTGCAGTTAAAGCTAAACAACATCAATGTCCCGCCGTTACGCCTGCACAGGTAAGTCAGGTATGGCCCTCAATCCCTCAAAACTCTTATTGCATTACTATATGGTAATAAACATCTATCTCGAGAACCAGTCGATTCTTCACGCATTCTAGGATCTGACGTTCCCCGTCAACAAAAACACATGATGATCTAGGTATGCGTGTCTAATCTTCGGAAAGGCCGCTAAGTTGGAAGAAGTCAGGGGACGACGGTTCTCTCTTGCACGTTGTGGTTGCAAGAAGTGTCCTGACCCTGACTCATTCAGTTCTGCAATAATATTCTCGAGTATTTTATATTTTTATCCTTTGTTTGCATTCGATTTTACATGTTTCTTTCTTTTAGCCCAGCATGCATCACAAGCACCTTTTGAGCATTCACGACCTACGGTCTGCCTGAGAAATGATCTTGCGTATGATTGACTGTTTTCTGTGTTCCATGTCCCACCGAAGGAATAATTCCACTCCAAAGTTAGAAGGTATTTCTTTAGACCTAATTGTTCGGTTCTGATGAATTAAGTGTTTCCCTCGTCTGGAGTTTTAAAATCCTTTTAATTTCGCTATTGCCAGCTTCTATATCGCCTCATTTAGGACCACAGCTTGTCCGCCGACGAGGCCGCTCCTTGCTCTTTTACCTTAGTTCCTCCAGATTCAGGTTTAACACTCAGTCCCACAGTACCTTGCAAATTGGTTCGAAGGTTGCTGGAAGATTTCTATGGCTTATTGGTATGAAACGGGTGTCGTATTGCCTTAACGCTCGCTTTTGCAGTCCACTCCGCTTCATCTCCGCTACAACTCCATGTTCCATGACGCCTCCACTACACCTCCGCTCGTTCCCTTGCAAGGCGGACGTTAAGGAGGGGCATCTGTTGACACCCGTTTTTTACCGATGAATCGAATCAGTTCCTGCGTCTCAGTTATTGATGTCCCGAACAGTCAATCACATGAAAGATTATTCCTCTGGCAGTATTTTGGGCTCTTCCCAGCGAAGAAGGCCTCCCTCCCTCTCATTGGATTTAACGGTCTGTTATAAACCGTTTTTCTCAATATAACGGTCCCCACTTGGCCGTTGTGTTCCGCTGCCCCGGGTTATTTGTATCTCGTGATACGCTTTGTATAGCGGCTCAATGCCAACCGTTATAGTCAATATAGCGGTCGTCCCTGGGCCGTCATTATTTGCCGACAAGAAAGGGTGAGGCCCGGGG